>LPNX011057834.1:63999-190103 GCA_001517045.1 Pseudotsuga menziesii
CATGAGGGTAGGCCTACAACCAGCATGAAAAAGGGTTGGCTTTGTAGAACTTCCTATGATGAGAAGAATCATGAGATAGCACCAGTGTTGATCCATATCGAGTGATGATCTAGATCCAGTAATGATGATCCAGCAATGATGATCCAGATCGAATGATGATCCAGATCCAGTCCAGTGATGTTGATCCAGATCGAGTGATGATCCAGATCCAATAATGATGATCCAGCAGTTCCAGATCGAATGATGATCTAGATCCAGTCCAGTGATGTTGATCCAGATCGAGTGATGATCCAGATCCAATAATGATGATCCAGCAGTGATGATCCAGATCGAGTGATGATCCAGATCTAGTCCAGTGATGTTGATCCAGATCGAGAGATGATCCAGAACCAGTGATGATGTTCTATGTTGATCCAGATTGAGAGATGATCTAGATCCAGTGAATATGACTTGAAGACGAAGATGACTTGAAGATGAGATGATCCAGCTGATACAGAGAAGAAGACCAGTGCTGAAAATTATGTCGAAAGAATACCTTCCTAGTTAAGAGGGAGTGTTGATGTATATGTAACTTTGGAATGTATTATTCTATGTATCTTATATATTGTAACCCGATGTTTATTCCAGGATGTCTCTATTATGTATTTGAGTCATGTGGTCATGCCCCGATGTTCCGATCGGGAGGATTAATAATGTAATCAAGTCATATCAAGTCATTAGGTAAGTCCCCACAGTTTTGGGGCACTTGATTTATTATACACTAATTAAGGTGTAGGCTCGAGTAGTAATTATTAGGTTGAGCCTACATGTGAAAAGGCAATTCAAGTGAATGGATGAATATAAATAGAGAGTGAGAGTCTCTCTATTTATCACTTGTGAAATACTTCATTTTGCTCTCTTAAGTGTGGCGCACTATTGGAGAAGGAAATACTGTGGCTAGACAGAAGACAGAAGGCTACTACTGTTTTGGGAGATCTCTTACTGTTTTGGTGCTGATTCTATCTTAGAGGAAGTTGCGGGGTTTTCTCCTTTATGGTTTCCCCAAGGAAAATCTCTTTGTGTCTCTTGTCTCTTGTGATGTGCTTATGTTTTAATGCTGTGCTTGTTATTCTCTCAGTGAAAAGATCCTAATATCATAATGCTAGCTTAATGTGATGAAAAACTAACAATTCCAAACCAAACCCCAGCACTCATCTTACACTAGAAACCCTAGTTGAAGCAGTAGTAAGCCTTCAACATCTAGAATCAAGCCAGGCTGTTGCTAAATTTCCAAACATTGAGTAGGTTGAATAAAAGTTAGAAGATAAGCAACAGAACTGAAAAGCATAATTTTGGAGGCTGCTTAATTTTTTTTTGCAAAACAGGGATTTCGGTGGCTTAGGCGGATGCTGAAGCGGTTCATTAGCCACTGAACGCAATGCTTTCGGAAGCTAACAGACCTGACATTTTTATCCCTTAACCACCGAAAGAAGAAAGGGGCATGGGATCAAATTTTGGTACAAAGGACCAGTTTTGGGCGAACATAACTAGCTCAGGGATGAAGTATAAATATGTAATGCACTAAAGAACAACAACAGGCATTATAGGAAATTTGGGGTATGAAATGGGAATTATAAGAAAACACACCAACAATAAATTTTGTGAGTTGGAATTCAAGAACCAATAGAATTTCAATAAAATCAGTGAACCATAATGGTTGAATTGACATATTTATCATAAAAGAAAACTACTTTTTTTGTTCGTATTTTCGACATATCTACCTATGTTTTTAACCAAATTTCAAGAGGGAGAGCTCGTTGTATGTGGAATTTAATTCTCCACCCAATGAGTACCCACACTGCATACTTTTGATAGAACCCGCTACCCCAAAAACAAGAAATACCTGAAAAATGTGATGATGACATCATCCTCACATTTTTGCAGGTATTTATTATTTTTGGGGTAGCGGGGTCCGTAAAAAGTATGCAGTGTGGGTACTCATTGGGTGCAGAATTAAGTTCCACATCCAACGAGCTCTCCCGCTCAAAATTTGAGTAAAAACATAGGGAGATATGTAAGAATACGAACACAAAAAGTAGATTTTTTCATTCTTCCTCCAAAATTAATAACTATTATTTTGTTATTTTAACAATTATTTTATTTTTTAAGTATTATTTTATTATTTTCCTTAGGAGGCCCATTTTAGACCTCAAATTTCCTCTAATGGAAGGTATGCTCTAGTTTTTTAGTTACATAAATAAAGAAAGGGTCACAAACACTAACTGTCTAGCAAACACTGAATTATCTGGCAGAGGACCAGTTGCAGTTTATTCCCAGTACTCAATTTAGTCATCAAAGAATGCAAATAGTGAATGATTTTTACAATTAGATAGAGTAGTAGTTAAAATTAGGGTTTTTAACCTAATTCTGCAAAAAACAATTATTATGTCTATTTTTTGTAAATCAGATCCAATTTTTCAGGATCTGACTATTTTGTAAAGGCTATAAAGCTTAAGAATTATGTTATTGAAAGGTTTCGACTTCAGGGACTTGTACACCATTACTATTGTCAAGCTTCTCATATTTCTCATGACCTAATATAAGCTCTTTTTCTATCATATGTCAGCTTCCATTTCTTGTCTATTCTGTGCTTATGCTTGAATGTGTTATTCAGGTTTATTCAGGTTAATTGATGTTTGATAAGTGTCATCCTATTGGCATATTGATCATTTGAATTATAAGTACTTTTCTTTTTATGATTAGCCATGTATATATATCTGTTTTATGTATGAATCTGCCAGCATGATAAGTTCTCCATCTCTGCACCATATTATCAAACCTCTGAACAGTGGTAGTTAGAAGCCTTATCCCTGATTGAGTTTCATGCATGTCTTGAGAGTGTGAGGTCCTGTAGGTCACCTGACTTGATCCACTTAGAAAAACATAAAAATATTTAAGTTACCAAGCATCCTCGAGCTGCAACATAGAGGAGGTTCCTGGAGTGATAACACATGGGTCAGTAGTGCTTATCAATAACAAGAATTCATCCAGAAATGAATCACTAGGCTAAGATTCGATTGAAGCATAGGTAAGATCACACATGAGCTCGACAAAAACCAAGGATTTCCCTGATGTGGCTTTGGAAAATCCCAGATCAAACTCTTGTAGTATGACTATCCATCGAGAGTACTTGCCCCCGAGCACTTGACGAGTCAGGATGTAATACATAGGGTTCTGGTCTTCAAATACGGTGGTTGTGCAGAGAAAAATATAGTGATGAAATTTTTGAACAGAAATGACCGTGTCCAATGCTAATTTCTCCACACATGAATATCAGGTTTTAGAATCCATAAGATTCTTACTAGCATAGTAGATCACGTGCTCCTGACTGTCAGGATTTTCCTGCACCAAAACCATAGCGATGGTAGTAGTGGAGGAAGGAATATATAAGAGAAAATCCTTTGAATAATCTGGGGGGTGTGTCATGGGTGAATGAGTCAGAGCATGTTTGAGATTATCAAAGGCTTGTTGGGCTTGGTCATCCCAATAGAACAAAGTATTCTTCTTAAGGAGATGCATATAACCGTGTGTTTCCTCTGCAAAATTGCACACAAAATGATGGAGAAAGTTTTCCTTCCCTTGCAAACTTTGGAGTTCTAGAAGGTTGGTTGGGGCTGGTAGAGCTAAAATAGCGGTAATTTTCAATGGATCTATCCAGATGCCATCCTTAGAAACCACAAAACCTAACAGGCCTCCCGTCTCAACATAGAAAACACATTTATGAGGATTGAGCCGTATATTATAATGACAACATCTTAGGAAAATGTCTCTAAAATGACCAAGGTGGTCCTCCCATCGCTGTGAATGAGTAGGGAGGTTGTCAAGGTATGGTTCAACAATATATTTTATATCGTGAAACACATAGGACATAGCACGCTGGAAAGTTGCTCTAGCGTTTTTTAGGAAAAATGGTAACTTCTTATATGAAAAGGTTCCCCATGGGGAAATGAATGCCATCTTGTGCTGATCAGTGGGTAAAATCTCAATCTGATTATAACCCAAAAAGCCATCAATAAATGAGAAGATGACACTTTCGGCACAATTGTCGATAATCTGGTCAATATGCAGAGTAGGAAAGTTGTCTTTGGGACAAGCTTTGTTTAAATCTCTGAAATCGATGCAAACTATAATGGTGCCCTTCTTTTTATTGATAGGGACAAAGTTTGATACCATTCCGTCAGGGGTACGGGATAAATAAACCATGCTTTGAGAAGTTTTTTTATTTCAACTTTAATAGCTACGACTTTCCGTGGATGGACCTGCCTTATTTTTTCTTTACAGGTTTAGCAGTGGGATAGGTTTTTATTTCATGGACCACAATGGATGTGTCTATCCTCGGCATTTCTTCATAAGACTAGGAAAAAATATCACATAATTCTTTGAAAAGTGCCCTGTATGCTTAAGATTCTTCTACTGAGCAATTCTGCCCAACATGAACATGCTCAAGGGTACCGGGATTGGCTGATATGTCAATTGGATTTGTTTGAGTAATGTTGCATAGGTTTCCTTCAGAATTTGTGTCTTGAAACAATATAGGATTTTGAGGTGTGTTGACAATATCAGTGGAAAACAGGGATGCAAAGTCATGTTTTATCGAACTGGTGTTGGGGAGGAATGAGGATCTATGATCATGATCCTCCCAGATAGGCTCATTCGTACTCATGATCTCCATAATGGACTCATTGGAAGGAAAAGTCTCATAGAGATAATCCAGAATAGGAAGAGAGGGTTCTAACCAGTAGGGTAGGTGGTAAGGGTCTGAAGCCACTAGATGAAGTTCATCAGTGTGGTCATCAGAAAGGGTTTGAATGACATTGTACATCTCTTTATGCGGAATCAATGAGGTGGAATCAAAAATTTATTTTCCCTTTGGATCATAATCAAATGACGAAGTCATATTTACTGTTGCTGTGTCTATGTTAGGAGGAGTGGATGAAAAAATCCCCATAAGGGATGAATCCTTCAACATGCCTACTCCAATCGACTGGTAAGGAGGAAGGGACTGGCCTACCATAGGGATGTTATTAGCCGTAGAGGTAGTAACATCCAGCGTACTGAAATTGAGCTAGTCAATGGTGACAATTCTCCCTAGATGCAGAAATTGGACAGTTCAAAATACTGTCGAAGTGATAGCAGTCATGGCATAAAACCAATTTCTTCCTAGAAGGAGGTTGTAATCTAATGGGTTGTCTAGTAATTCTACTTGAATAGAAACAACGTTTCCCCCAAGCTTGACTGAAAGGACTGGTATGAGACCATGGGGTTGGAAACCTCATCCATCAAAGGCTTTCAGAGTCGTAGGTGATGTTAAAAGCTTGGGAGAGCCAATAGCTTTCCAACAAGACAAGGACAAAACCAAAGTTGAAGCTCCTTCATCTAAGACAGTTCTAAATACCTTCTTTCTGACTACTTTCATTATGATTTGGAAAGCAAGTTTGTGAGGTAGTCTAGAATTATAGTTCTAGACATTGAAATGAATAAAATTAGTATTGTCCAAGTCTAAAGCTCCTGACGCAATTAACAAGTTTTTGCGTTGTGTAGGACAACTTTGGAGTACTTCCAAGGTAGACATTGCATAGGGTGCCTTAGCGAGGTCTTGAACTACATTATAAAATTGAGCAGCTCAGGAATTAGGGTTAAAAACAACCTTCCTAAGAGTACTCTTGGGTGGACGCACAACCATGGCGAGATTAGGATTCTCGATGGTTAGGGGAATAGTAGACGAGGATTCGGGAGAACCAGTAGAGGGAGCTTTTCCTGAAGAAGAATTGTCTTCTTTCTTGTCTACGAGTTTGTTATAATTTTGACTTCAAGTTTGTAGACTAATAGTATCCGAGGAAATCATGCAAATTTCCTTTGAAGAACTGGATTTTCCCTAATTAGACATGTGGTCTATCAGTTGCTGTTGAGAGGGAAAAGGATCCGTGAGAACTACGGGTGCGGGATTAGTTTTCAAAAATTGGGTGATTTCGTCCCGACGAGGAAGCTCTTTTGTGAAATGGTCACCTCCGCATAGCAGACATGGATATTTTTCCTTTCTTTTCCCTTTATCATTATCGTTGGTGGTTGGTTTTGGATTCTCCTATTGGTTTCTAGGTTTTTTGTTTTTAGATTTATCTTTCTTTTTATTGTTGTTGGGCGTTTGAATACTCTGAATGGAATTGACCTCGATGGAAACCTTGGGAGTTGGAGGAGTAGGGGTGGAAGTCTGGGGTTGCTTGGAAGGTTTTGCTACTGACAGGGACTGGATTGAACCAATAATCCCATCAACAGGGATTTCTACTGGTGGCTTTGTAGGATCAGTGCTTGGGCAAGGAGATTGAGAAATCAATTCATACAAAGTTCCAAACTAGGAATAAACCAAGTCCAGAAATTGGGCTCTACTAATGGCTTGCTCTTCAGTGACACCACCACCCATAGCCACATCTCAGGAAATTGGAGGCAACAAATATTTAGTAAACTAATCAGCTAACAACTGATCCAGGATAGGAGCCTTAATAAGTCTTCTCCGCCTTCTCCACTGATGGATATGATCGGATATGTGGGTGGAGGTGTTCTGTCGCAGAGAAGTTAAGAGATCAATGTATGTTTCATAACAAATAGGAAGTTGAAAGTGCGTAGTAAATATAGTTGCCAACGAGCCAAAATCCACAAATGAATGTTGTATAAGTTCAATGTACCATTTCGCGGCTGTACCGGTCAAAGTTCGTTGAAAGAGTCTTAAACGAACCGAATCATCCATAAGGGATTTTGAAGAACACCACAAATGGAATGTCATGACATGGTTTTTCAGATTATCTCCCTACTTCCCATTGAACTTTGGAATGTCCGATGGTAAATTTACCGGAATGGGAGGCCATAATAGGTTATGTCGAATGGGATCATTAATCAATTTGGACAAATCAAGAAATTCCAAGGTTGGTAGGAAAGGTAACTCATGATTAGGTTGCACATACTAGTAATATTGATATGGCATATAAGTACTAGTAGGACCATAAGTAGACTGATAGATAGGTTGTTGTGATGAAGAACCACCGGAATATCTGCCCATAGGGGGTTGATTTCTAGGATTAGGACTGTTAGGACTATCGGGGCCTTCTAGAGGAGGACCACCAGGGCCTCTAGGACCACCAGGATTGTTGGAACCACCAAGACCAGCTGGACGACCAAGAGGAGGACAACCAGACTCTCTGGAACCCCTGGGAGGTAAACCTTCAGAGCCTCCGGAACCACTACGAGGAGGGCCACCAGACCCTCCGAGACCATTAGGAGAGAATCCACCAGGTCCCCCAGGGCCACTAGGACCATTAGGACCATAAGGAGGAAATCCACCAGGCCCTCTAGGACCATTAGGCCCCCTAGGGAGAGGACCTCCATAAGGTGGTCCTCTGGCAACCCCCGCAGTATGTATAGGTATCCCCCCCATATCTGGCATGTAGGACCAGTTAGGTTGCCCCTATGGCGTGAAAATATTACTAGGATATATAATTCCAGCATAAGGCATTCCTATAGGGTTGGGTTAATAATTAATGTTTCCTGTAGGTACTTGATTTGTTGTGTAACCATACCCCCAAGAGGTTTGATTGGTTATAGGTTGTGCCCCCAAGGGCTGACCTGAATTGGATGGGGGGTTAACCTCATTTGTGTGGGTAGGAGGGACATGAAATATAGATTGCTCTATACTAGAGGTCTGTCCATGACAAGGTACAATTCTGGTGACAGATAACGTAGGTGGTGGCATGGGTTGCCCCCCGACACTAGAAGGTATTGATGAAACAAGAATTGAATGTTGATCCCTAGGTGCGGAAGACCCAAGAAAATTGGGAAGAAACATAATATGGGAGGTGGTGGGGTTGGTAGTTTGACCTGGATTATATGGAGTCACAATGCGATCTAGAATTGGTTCAATGGGTCTCATAGAATCGACAAGTGAACGATATTCCACAGCAACAACTACGGAACGCGGTGGTGGTGTGCCCGATATGTTATCTATTTTCTTCTCAATTTCTTGTGCATGGATAATAGCTTCCTAGTATTGTCTATTTTCTTCTTCATAAAAGTTTAAACGGGTGCCAAATGAGGAAATGGCTTGTCCTATAGAGGTATCCCAAAATGGAGCATTGGGACCATAATCTAGATGGGTAGTATCATCAACATGACCTTCTATGGGAGAATGGAACGAAGTATTACCATGAGAAGGTTTTTGGATGAAGGGATTCGAGTGCAAAGGATATAGAACTCCGCTTTTTGCAACCACATTTTCTCCCGCTTGGGAGTTGGTAGCAGCTCCTTGGTCAATAGCTTCCATAGGATTTTCTCCTGAAACAGGAATAAAATCAAGTGGCAAGCCCCGTACTCTTCTAGACTATCTTAGCTCAGGTAGTTTGTACAGTTCCTATCTAACCTAGGGTTTCAAAACTAGAAAACACACCAAAAATTTCTCTACTCAAGCTATAGGCCAAACAAGCAATTTTAAATGACAGGAGGAGTTCAGATAGTTAGGTCTCTCACCAGGATTGTTAAGAAGGTGCAACTCACGATATACCTTGAGGGTACATGCATAGTAATCTCCCAGAATGTTGTTTTTGGTGTATGGGTCCAAGCAAGATGGCCAAAGGGCTTTTCTCAGATAGATAAGGTATCCTAGTGGGGTCTCTCGATATACGCAAGGTACGTGGGAGCTCAAATCAGTAGTAGTGCTATCTAATGCATAACCATTCACAAGGGTCCTTCCTATATACAATAAAGTACATGAAGTACCTTTCTATATACCTCAAGGGTATGTGAAAGGTTGTTCGATATACCAACGGTACGTAGAAGAACCGCACGAGTCCCGGGATGTAATGTGGACGAGTAATGGCAACTCCTACGCTTAACGATGCTCGAACACGTCTGTAGCCTATCACTCAAATTTCTATGTAAATTTTAACCTATAAATACTGTTAATTTTAAAGTGGATGGTTAGGTGAATGCACGGAATTTTGACAGAAAAAGTAAAACCATGCAGAATGTAGATGCAAATATCTCACTTTACTGTTTGTGGTATGTCTACCTACGGGAGGGAAAGAGAGTATTTTATTTTCGTTTAAAAACCAAAAATTCCCAAACAACTATTTTGAACAAATCAAAATCAAAGACAAGAAACACATTCCAAACTCATTTTTCTTTTTGAAAGCAATCAAAAGGGTAAGAGTCTCTTTTCCTAAAAGAAAAACAACAAGCACTCTACATGCATATGCACTCTATTTATTTTTATTTTTATTGAAACATAGATATATCTAACTTAAAACTACACTATTTTTTTCTTTTGGTGAGATAGTAATAATGCAAGAGAGATAAAAGAACATAGAGAACCTGAAAGCTTGTGAGGCTAATTAGATATCCTATGCCTTATGCTCAATAATGATAATGACCTAATCTCAGTAAACAAAATTTCTTTTTTAAAAACAAAAAGAAGTCCTCTATGGAAAAAAATGAAATCAAGATGCTAATCAAATGGTTTTTCTTTAATTATTTATAAAATAAATGAAAAGAGAACTAACTGAAACCTAAGCTTTCAAAAAAATTCCTTTCATAATCACAACCAACAAGCATGGAAGCAGATGAATAATCAACAAGCCTAATCTAGCTTTTGAATTCTTCAATAAAACCATTCTTTTACCACAGAATTTCCAACCATGAGCATTCAGATTCTAACACACAAGCCTGACAGTTCAGGGCTGAAAGCAAACAAACTCAAATTTTTGCAAAAAATGATAAAAACTAGTTCTGGAACAAGGCCTACCTGGCACTGCACTGGAGGGGTCTTGACAGAGCGGTTCTGGACGAGCAATGCTTCTGGATAACAGGACTCAGGCGGTGGCACCGCTTATGGCTAACAGAGTTCAGGAAGTGGCACCGCTTGTTGCCAACAACACATGTACAGTTCCCTGAATTGATCCAAAACACAAGGAGAATGAAAAATCAAGTTAGAAATTGATCAGATCAAGGAAAAAATTGATGAATTGACAGTAAAAAGGAGCATATACAGTCGAAATAGTTCATATCTGAAAGTTTCAAAACAAAATTCACTAAGTCAAATGGAATATTTGATTGAAGATAGTTGGAGATGGAGCTTGGATTCGAACAAGAGTTCAAGGACTGAGGAAGATCAGATCAACTGATATTTGCACTAATCCCTACCGGAGTCACCATATTTTTTATCAGGGATATTGCACCTTTTGCAAACAGAAGTTGTTCCTCTGGTCTGAATGGTTTAGATCAAGAACAAATGAGTGAATGACAAAGGATGAAGGCCTTCCCTGAATGCTGTAGACACCTGGAATACTGCTTCATTTATGAACCTGTGTACCTGCAAACATATCAAACATACAAGCACATCAAAGCTACCAGAAAATCATCTACTTATCCATGCTAGTGACTAAGGAATCTAGCAACATATACATGTGAAATCAAAACAACAGTAATGTGGGACGAAAATCAGCTTTGCATTAAGTATGTATGGAGAAGCTTACAACCGTTGCCTTAGTGTTGACAAGCCCCTCCATGAGACAAACACTTCATCCCCATAAGCTCCAACTTTTCTCTCTATGCTCTCCAATGATTTGGACTAGGTAGTCAATCCAACAGCATAACAATACCTCTATAGTTATCCCCCTCAACTATGGATATGAGCTTGTATTTATAAGGCTCAATGGATAGGGATAGTTGAGAGAATTATGGGTGAGGTGGCTCCAATATCCTATAAGGGCGATCTCGAGCTCAAAATAACCCATAATGATAGGGATAAGGGAGGACACGAGGCTCACATTCTAGAAGCCTCGAGAAACTTCTCTTTTTCTGTTGGGGCTCTGACCCTAAAGGTCCTTAGTTCTGGTAACTCCGTAGCCTTTGAAGAAGTGTAAGCGGAGTTACAACCTAAATTAGTCTTAGGGGTATCGCAGGTGGGTCGAACCCCCTTTTTTGTAATTAACCCTTGGGTTAAATCCAGGGTTAAGGTTTTGAGCGCCCATGGTGTAAATCCATGGTTTTGTAACAGTGCACTATATAAATAGGCACTATGTTAAGAAGTAGGGTTAGGTCTTGAATGATTATCTTATGAAGCTATTGTAATGCGAATATAAGAGATTGTATAAGGGTTTTTGTAAGAAGGTTAAGTCCCAGCTGTGTGCACAGAGGGGTTTTGTGGGGAAAAGGAAGATCTGCAGCTGTGTGCGCAGAGGCCTGCTGCTGTGTGCGTGGCTTTGAGGACTGAAGGGATCTGCAGCTGAGTGCACAGATCAGGACTATCGTTTTAGTTGTAAAGAGATAAATAAAGCGCAGTTCTGTGGATGTAACCCCTACACTGGGGGTGAACCACGTGACATCTGGTGTTGTGGTTCCTTTGTGTGATTTGTTCTTATATTTTATGCACTGTTAAGTAAATAACTGATAAAGTAAGATTTCTATCAATAACTAGCTTCGCTGTGAATTCCCAGATAAGGGCTGTGCAAGTAAATGTTTATTTATATAATCGCGAAGCTGCATAATTGATAATACAAGCATTGTGTTAAGTGATTATTAATAGTTAAAGACTAAAGGTAGAGTAAGATTCTCTCTTCTGCTTGCAGAAACCTAATTCTGCAGCACCCCATAGCTATTTCGGGTGAGACTGTAGCCTGTTCGCAGGATGCTACCGAAAGGCCCAACACTATGGGTCTTTTGTTGGTGCGAAGTTAAAAGGTAAAACCCGGGTCTGCCCAGTTTAGCCCAACAAATTGGTTCCGTTGCCGGTTGAACTCAGTATCTGTTGAAGAGAGATCTACGTCGTACCTCGAGGGCTATGCTTTGGTGGCCCTCTATAAAAGAAATTGGTGATTGGATCAAAGAGACCTATTTCAAGTTTGCAGAATAGGAAAATAAAGATCCCCGTCGTAGAGCGGAACAATTTTTGCAAAGGTACGTTTTTTCTGCTGTTCATGAAATTTTCTTTGGTTCTATACACATAGAGTTGCACCAGTGGTTATCCAGGTTAACAAAAAGGAGGATGAACTTCCAAGAAAATCAGTTCCCCCCCTAGACCCCCACAAGAATCATGATCTTGAAGAGAGTGAACAACGCAATCTCGCGAGCCGTGGATTTTTGGACTGCGCGAACTCTTGAGGCATTTGTGACGGAGTTCGCCGTCGACACAAGTACCTCCTTTAGCGAAGCTGAACGACAAATTTTCAAAGGACCAAGGGGTGAGTACTTGAACCTATTTAGTTTGAATATTAAAATACTATTGGCTGAGAAAGGAATCTTGCTTATCGAATCAGATTGTTAGATCTAGTATTGCTAACCTATGATTGGAAGTGACTGGGACTGCGACGAGAAAAGTGGTTTGCTGCGAAACAACAAAAGATATAAGAGAGATCTCGGCTCCTCCACTGAGTATACCCCTTTAAGCTCTAAATCCTCTGAGTCCACTGAGGTCCCCTCTATTACAAACCCTCCGATAACCCTGCAGCAGAGACCTATTATCCCTGAGAACCTGTCGCAGTTTGAAAGTATCCCTAGACCAAATATCCCTGTCATAGGTCAGTATTCCCCATCTAGTTCAAACCCTTCCCCCTCCCCTATATCCCAAATGGCCCATGTTCATGATAAAATCAAAGTACCGGTTTTTAAAGGAACTGGGTCAGAAGATCCAGAATAGTTCTGGTTTCTGTGCGACGCTGTGTGGACCGCGAAGAACATTACGGACATAGATGTTCGACGAGCGCAGCTGATCACTTCTTTCAGAGACCGAGCCCTGAATTGGTTTATGAAGTTTGCTAGCACATAGAATCCTGTCTTGGCTGACATCAAAGCAGCACTGATTCGAGAATTTAAGAAACCTAAATCAGAGTCGCAGTGCATCACTGAGTTAAAAGAGATTCAGCAGCGGCGAGGCGAATCTGTGTGGGACTTTGATCAGAGATTCAAAGTTCTACTTGACCAAGTTAGCTTCACGATTGGACTAGCACAACATAAGGAGTGGTTTATTGCAGCATTATTACCCCACATCAGAGCTCCACTCATGCAACAGAAGGTTGCTGATCAGCAAGAGGCCTTAGAGATTGCCATAAAGCTTGAAACTTCACCTGTCAAAGATAATTCTGGTATAGCTCAAATTCAAGCGCATCTCGCGGAGATGGCTCTAGAGCTTCGCGACATGAAAAAAGGGAAGTCCACCCATGAAGAGGTATGGTGTATACATTGTCAGACAGAAGGCCACGACAAGGACTAGTGCCCGGCACTAAGAAGCTATTTGAATACTGGCGCACCAAACCCGCTGAATCCTAGTGTTCTGTACTGTGAGATATGTCGAACTACTGGCCAACATCGACCTGAAGACTGTTATCTGTTACAGAGGTATGTTCAAGTCCCGAAGAACCCTTACTATAAATTCTGTAAGTCTGTTGGCCACAATGAAGATGAATGTTGCAATTTTGACCTTAAGAGGGAGCAGACCTACGACACTTATAGGATATACCTGGATGCACAAGGCAATGATGGATATGGTTACCAAGGTGGTCGAGGTATGCCTGGTGGAGGTCGAGGTCAGCTTATTTGCTACAACTGCAATCAGGCAGGACATCTAGCTCAAGACTGTCAAAACCCAACCATGACATGCCGATACTGCAGAGCAGTTGATCATGTCATCGAGCAGTGCCCACAGTTACTAGCTAAAATTCAAGAAAGAAACAGCAAACCTAGTCCGAGTGTCCAGTTGATTGCTGTCGAGCCACGACTGATCCCAGCTGTTAATGTTGTTATAAGAAGCGGAGCTACGACAGAGGTGCAGTGTTAGGAGAAGCAGCCTGACGAAGCTTGGGTCCGCAAGGCCGTAGAGAAGACTCCAACATTTGATTTTCAACGAGAAAAAGAAAATTTTTTGGAGGCCAGACAAGACTTTGTTGATTCAGATTTACCAGCACCAAACAAGCAGCATCAGTAGTTGCAATCCCAGGAAGACTCACAAGGCCAAGTAAGTACTCTGTCATCGTTTTTACAGAGTTGCATCAAATTGTTAAGAAATCAGAATGCCTTAAATGAATTACAAAAAGTTATACAGTCTTGTGAACCTCATCAAAGTCCTGATAGTGAAAGAGATGTTAGTAGAGTTAGAAGAACCGGAAGAGAGATGAGACTACATGCTCAGGTAGGAGAGTATGACATGAAGGATATTATTTTAGATCTGGGTTCTGAAGTCAATATTTTAACTAAGCAAACATGGGAACAAATGGGAAAACCTACCCTTGATTGGTCCACTATACAGTTGAGACTAGCCAATTAGCAGAGGATTGTACCCTTAGGAAGATTTCCTCGGGTACCAGTGGATATAGATGGAGTCAGTATTGTAGCAGATTTTGAAGTTATTGAGATCATTGATGACAGTAACCCCTATCTAGCTTTGCTAGGAATTGAGTGGGAAATAGATAATGATGTAGTTATCAATCTTAAAAAGAGACAAATGACTTTTGAAGGAAAGGGATTGAGAGCTATACTACCATTGGATCCTTCGCAAGGAGAAATATATACAGAGCCAGTCAGAGAGGAAGATCAGGATATTCTGGACCACATCTATAATATCACAGCAAAAGAAGAAGATATGTCGAGCCTAATGCCGAAGGTGTAATGGATTGGCAATGTGATAGGTCCTGCATGTCTGACTCAGATGATGGTCTAGAGAGTTGGCAGAATCGATTATACGAGCTACATGGCCATCGGTGCGCACGAATTACCAAATCTCTTAGATGCCTTATTGCACAGGCCAGAGACTTGCCTACATATGATGGGTTGACAGATCCAGGAAAATTCATTGCGCAGTTCTCAGAACAAGTGCCAGAATCATAGAGAATGCAGACTCTGGAAGCAGCATTAAGAGCTACAGCAGCGAGATGGTGGAAAGGCCACAGAAAGTATATTCATAGTTGGGAAGCTTGCCAGAAATTTCTACGCCTCAGATTCATAGACCAACCTCAAGAGGTGCGAAGTAAGTTCAATGGGCAGAACAGTCCTCAAGAACATTTGAAGCAATGTTATGCAGCATGGGAACATGTACCTCACGAAGAATGGGTGCATAAGTTTGTGCACACGTTGGAACCTATAGCAAAAAACTGGTATACGGAGGTCGAGCTTTGCCATGGTACTGTAAGTTGGCATGATCTTGTTGATAGTTTTATACTTACATTTTCTGTTAACGAAGTTTGTCCTGCTTTAGATGCAGCTGTTAGATTGATCCATACTAAGATATTTGATGACCAAGAAATAGGGGAACACCAAACCGATTGGGCAGCACAAGAAGCTAATGCAGTTGAATGTTACAACCTCGCCATTGACGAGGATGACGATCCACGTAACATAAATAATCCGGAGTCAGAAGGAAAATGCGAAGTACATGGACCAGTGGTCGAAACACCTGAAGTGACTCAGCCTCTGAAGACGCGGACCGTAAACATTGGGTCAGAAGAAAACCCCAAGTATGCTACAATTGGAGATTATTGGGATGATGAAATGGTAAGCAAAGTGACCCAACTTCTCCACGAGTATCAAGACCTATTTCCGATGAAGTTTTCTGAGATGAAGGGTATCCTTGGCGATATAGGAGTCATAAAGATTCCATTGAAACCTGATCCGAAGCCTGTGAAGTAGCACCCGTATAGGATGAACCCCAAGTATAAGGAAAAAGTTAGACTGGAGTTAGATAAGATGCTTGCTGCAGGAATTATTGAACCTGTTGAAGAGTCTGAATGGGTTAGTCCGATGGTAGTCCAAGAAAAGAAGACTAAGGGTGAAATCCGAATCTGTGTTGATTTAAGGAAGCTGAACGATGCGTGCCTACATGACCCCTTTCCTACTCCTTTTATAGATGAAGTACTTGATAATGTTGGAGGTCAGGAATTATACTCTTTTACTGATGGATTTTCAGGTTACCATCAGATCAGAATTGCTCCAGAGGATCGACATAAGACAACATTTGCTACAGAAATGGGATCCTTTCAGTACACAGTTATGCCTTTTGGATTAAAGAATGCACCTGCCATGTTTTCTCGATTCGTAATTTGTGCATTTAAAGACTTTATACATAAATTCTTAGAAGTGTATTTTGATGACTGGACTATTTTTTGGGTTACTAAAATACCACATCACTAGTTTAAGACTTATGTTGGACAAGTGTAAACAACATCAGATTTCCTTGAACGTAAAAAAGTGCATCTTCTGTGCACCCTTTGGAATCTTGTTAGGTCATATTGTTTGTAAGCAAGGACTGATGGTGGATCCGGCGAAGATAGCAATTATAGTGAACTTTCCCCCTCTGAAGTCAGTCAAGCAACTGCGCACTACACTTGGTCACACTGGGTGCTACAGGAAGTTTATTAAAGGTTACACCTAGATCACAGCCCCGATGGAGAAACAGTTGAAGAAAGAAAATAAGTTTGAATGGACACCTGAGTGTCAAGAAAGCTTGGACATCCTAAAAGAAAAGATGGTAACTGCCCCTATCCTAGTGTTTCTTGATTGGAATAAGGAGTTTCATGTGCACGTCGATGCTTCCTCGATTGCTTTGGGCATAGTACTGGCTCAGATAGGCGAAGGTAATATTGACCACCCTATTGCCTTTGCAAGTCGCAAATTATCCACAGCAGAAAGAAACTATACTACGACAGAAAGGGAAGGTTTAGCTATGGTATATGATTTGCAAAAGTTCCGACATTATGTGTTAGGTTCTCACTTTAAAATGTTCACTGACCACTCTGCTTTGAAATACTTGGTTAACAAGCCTGTGTTGGGAGGAAGAATATGTCGATGGCTAATATTGTTCCAGGAATATGACTTTGAGATTATAGTTAAGCCAGGAAGACTTAACTTGGGACCTGACCATATGTCGAGGCTCGAATCAGGGGAAGAGCCTACTAGCTTAGATGAAGGTCTTCCTGATGCTCAGTTATTCGCTATCCAGATGGTCGATGACTACTTTCAGGACATTGTTCAGTATTTGGCTACAGGGTTTGCACCCCTGGAGATGACAACACAGCAGAAGAAGCAGTTGGTGGTTCAGGCTGCTGATTTTACACTGATAGCAAGAAAACTGTACAAGATGGGACCAGATGAAATCCTACGCAGATGTGTCTTGGAGCATGAGAAACCCTTGATTTTGGCCGAGGCACATTCTAGCGCAGTGGGAGGACATTATGCAGGGAAAGCTACAGCACAGAAGATTCTGGCAGCAGGGTTATGGTGGCCTACACTTCATAAGGATGCCAGGGAGTACTGCCACAGCTGCGACATCCGTCAGAGGAAAGGAAAACCATCCAGGAGGGATGAGATGCCTCTCGTTCCACAGGTAACCCTACAGGCCTTTAACAAGTGGGCTATTGATTTTTTCAGACCTATAAATCCCCCTGCAAAGAAATCGGGCGCAAGGTATATTATTACAGCAGCTGAATACCTTACTCGTTGGGCTGAAGCTCAACCAGTCAAAGATTGTAGTGCTGCTACAGCTGCGAAGTTCATCTTTGACAATATTTTAACAAGGTTTGGATGTCCTAGAATTCTTATGAGTGACCAAGGGTCACACTTTTTGAATAAAACTATTGAAGCATTGACCGAAGAATTTCAGGTATATCACCAGAAGAGTACTGCGTACCATCCTCAAGCAAATGGAACTATGGAAGCCTTCAATAAGATTCTTGAGCAGGCTCTGACCAAGGTTTTTAATATTAATAGAAATGATTGGGATCTCAGAATCCTGGCTGTGTTATGGGCTTATAGAACCACTTGCAAGAAATTGACAGGTCACACACCTTTTCGGCTGGTTTACGGGAAAGAAGCAGTAATGCCAATGGAGTATATTGTTCCCAGTCTCAGAATAGCTTCTTTCACATAAATGGATGACCCAGGTATGTTGAATAAAAGGCTAGCCCAGATAACAGAACTAGAAGAAGACAAATTCATTGCAGGGTTCCAGCAGCAAGTGCAGAAGGCTAGAGAAAAAGCATGGCATGACAGGCATATTAAAAAGAAGCAATTCCAGATAGGTGACCTTGTGCTCTTATACGACAGCAAATTCATGAAATTCCCAAGTAAGTTCAAGACACATTGGAAAGGACCATACATAGTTCAGAAAGTTACGGATGGTGGCGCAGTGTAGCTAGCTAAGTTGAATGGAGAAATTTTACCCTCGATGGTAAATGGCAGTCGTCTGAAGAAGTATAGGGACAGGCCGGGACCCCCTAATCAGTAGTAGCTCTAAGAAGGACAGTCTGAACCCCATGAATAGTTGAAATGTGGGTACCGCATGGGGTAGTAAGGAGCAAGGGTTAATATTGTGTCGCAGTTGCAGGTAGTTGTTATGTCGAAGGTCCACGTTGCGTCGCAGCTTAAGATACGATGGATGGGACAAATTAAATTTAGCGGCGCCAGCACGAGCACCGCTCTCCATACCTATAATAATGAGATTTAGAGGGAAATCCTGGCACCGTGTGGACAATATTTCCAGAATCCCACCAGATTTGCTGTCATTAATGCACCATGATGACAGATTCTGTTACAGGATTCTATAAAACACTGCATCGGCCTGCGACTCCCGCATTAAGCACTTCGTTGAGTTGCTCAGTTGGAACCATGTCAAACAATTGTGAAGTCCAGGAGTTAGTACGAGAGTTCAAAGAGAGAAGGTTGCAGAACCTTCTGAGTAATTTGCCAGTACAGTCCTATCCGACTAAGGTACAAAGGAAGGCAGAAGTTTGCTCTAATTTGGACGAAGGCAGGCAGAAGTTCGCTCTAATGAGGAGCGATGAAAGGCACAAGGCCTCATAATAAGACTCTGGAGGATCCCGCTATGACTCTGCTTAGTCTGACAGAGCCAAGCCAGCTGTTTGCCTTATGCAGCTTGACACACAATTTTTGGGACCCTTAGTTGTGGATGGTCAAGTGTTCGGCAGACAGAGTAACAAGTGGGGTTGCAGATGGATCCGGATGACCGTCCTCAGCATAAAAATTATGAAGGACGGAAGTGAGCAGCTAACAGCAGTAGGGAGGGCATTAGTAAGCAGTGCACTAGGTTTCTCCAGCCATCAAAACAGTAGCAGAGTGCCCCGGGATGGGCCACAAGAAAGTCTTAGGGGCCTGTTGGGGCTCCGACCCTAAAGGTCCTTAGTTTTGGTAACTCCGCAGTATTTGAAGAAGTGTAAGTGGATTTACAACCTAAATTAGTCTTAGGGGTGTCGTGGGTGGGTCGAACCCCCTTTTTTGTAATTAACCCTTGGGTTAAATCCAGGGTTAGGGTTTTGGGCGCCCATGGTGTAAATCCATGGTTTTGTAACAGTGAGCTATATAAATAGGCACTATGTTAAGAAGTAGGGTTAGGTCTTGAATGATTATCTTATGAATCTATTGTAATGCGAAGATAAGAGATTGTATAAGGGTTTTTGTAAGAAGGTTAAGTCCCAGCTGTGTGCGGGACGACCTCTGCAGCTGTGTGTGCAGAGGGGTTTTGTGGTGAAAAGGAAGATCTGCAGCTGTGTGCGCAGAGGCCTACTGCTGTGTGCACGGATTTGAGGACTAAAGGGATCTGCAGCTAAGTGCGCAGATCAGGACTATCATTTTAGTTGTAAAGAGATAAATAAAGCGCAGTTCTGTGGACGTAACCCCTACACTGGGGGTGAACCACATGACATCTGGTGTTGTGGTTCCTTTGTGTGATTTGTTCTTATATTTTATGCACTGTTAAGTAAATAACTGATAAAGTAAGATTGCTGTCAATAACTAGCTTCGCTATGAATTCCCAGATAAGGGATGTGCAAGTAACTTTTTATTTATATAATCGGGAAGTTGCATAATTGATAATACAAGCATTGTGTTAAGTGATTATTAATAGTTAAAGACTAAAGGTACAGTAAGATTCTCTCTTCTGCTTGCAGAAACTTGATTCTGCGGCACCCCATAGTTGTTTCAGGTGAGACTGTAGCCTGTTCGCAGGCTGCTGCTGAAAGGGCCAACACTGTGGGTCTTTTGTTGGTGCGAAGTTAAAAGGTAAAACCCGGGTTTGCCCAGTTTAGCCCAACATTTTCCCATTTTACCTATGGTACCACTTTTGTTCCCTTATGATAGAGTGGTTTAGATTAGAATCGCTTTAAGAACAAAGACCATAGGTGGTGGCACCACTTCTTTATAACAGGATACAGGAGGTACTGAGCAAGGTACCGCTCATCAGCCATAGGGTAAGCGTGGTGCTAGGTTTTTTCAAGTAGAATTGACAAACAGAGCAAGTTTCCACTCCAAGTGTTGGGATTAAGGGAAAACATGGAAGTTAAGGGTCTCATCACATGATGGTGATAGGATTTAGGTATAACACCATTGTGGTTTCCTTGAGGAAATTTTTTTTGTTCTTTTTGTTTTTGTGCTTGTTGTTCTTTCAATGAGCCTACTGGTGAAAATTGTGTTAAGATATCATCTAAGAAATTAAGAAAACTTAATAACCTTGGGGTAATAATATTTAAATAATACTAATACATAATATGTCCATAATCCTCACAAATTTTATGGGTTTTCAAGAGAGAAAAGTGTAATATAAACTGATTATTTCATACAAAATTGATTGTATTATGCAAAACTATAGAGTTGCTAATAATAATTTTTTACTTTATCGTAAAAAGGTGGCAGATATTGTATACTTACACTTATTTTGTTTTTTCCAAACACTGTCAAATTATAGGTTGCTTGTATTTCCAATTTGTTGAAAATGCATTCTCAGAAAGGACGTAGAAGAAGGACTATCAAAGGTAGGGGGAAATTAGAAACTTCATCTTCACTGTGTCTATTGTGATGGAGATGAACACACAGAAAATACATGAAAATTTCCATGGGATAAGATCATAGAGACAAAGCAAAAAGAAGCACAAACAAAGCTATTGATGTGAGTAAGTCTCTTAAACATGCTAATTTATTGTTGCACACTATAACATTAGAATAGATGAAGTTTTATTCAACACTCATTTACATCTTGGAGAGATAAATGGCTTCTTAACATTAGGTGCAACCTGTTACATGATGTTTATAATTATTTTTTGAAGAATTGGATGACAATGTAGATAGTGGAGTAGAATTTGTAGATAATTCCAAGCTCAAACCAAAAGGAATTGGAGCCATCTAGCTTAAAGTTCCTGGATTCCCTAACTTTATGTTGCACAATGTTTTTTATCTTCCAAAGTTGTAGAGGAATGTGTTGTCCCTTGTGTAGATTTGGCAATAAGACCATTCCACCCACATGTTCTATGGGGATGTAGAGATAAGAAGATCATATATTGACAACCATGTCATCATGATTGGGAATGAAGATGAAATACTACTAAATTTGGAAAGGACATCCGAAAGAGCTCGGAAATTTTCCTCCCTCTCTCAACATAGGTACATTGTCTAATATTTTGTGGCATCCTAGATGTGGGAACTTAAAATATGAGAATATTTGATTGTTGAAGAAGAATAGTGTTTATATTTTTCCCACCATTCCAAATAAGTTGACACAATGTGGTGCTTGAACTATTAGCAAACATAGTAAGTAACCTTTCCATGATTCCAATTATAGAGCATGTAGAAAACTAGAACTGATTCACTTGGATTTGTGTGTCTCTATGCTTGTTTTTTCTTCAAATGGTAACAAATATATCATGAATTTTATCAATGGTTATACCTGGATGTGTTTGTTCAAAGAGAAATCTATATCCTTTGAAATATTTAAGAAATTTCATGTATGGATTGGAAATGACATACTATAGCATATTCGTTCCCTTTGCACTCTCATTGGAGGAGATATACATTAAATAAATTTGAATCCTATCTTAGAAAACATAGGATTAGGAATCAAACCATAGTTCCATACAATCCTCAACAAAATGGTGTGGTGAAAATAATGAACATAAATATTTTGAATATGGTTTGTTTGATGATGTGTTTTTAATAATGTAAAGTTGATGTTCTAGGACGATGCAATTTTGTGTGCAGTTTATTTGAGAAACAAAAGTCCCATACTCTAAGACGATGCTCTTCTGAAAAATACTACATACGAAATGTGGTATGGTTGCATCCATTCAATGATGCATCTCATGGTCTTCGGTTCCACCTACTATTCCTTGATACCAAAGGAACAAAGAAGAAATATTTGTGCAAAACGTCGAAAATGCATTTTCTTGGGTTACTCAAACACCACCAAGGCATATCATATTTATGATGATGTAAACAAAATGTTTGTTCTTTCTAGAGAATACATTTTTTAGTTGAATAAAAATGACAAGCCTAATAAGAGGGAGCTTGATCCTCTAAATTTTTTTACCCATTTAAAAACTTTCATGAAGTTGATAATGAGATTCCACATCATATTGAAGGGGGGATACCTATCTTAGATAATTATTTGGAATCTCATTTTGCAACACCATCACCACATCATGAATAAACTTATGAATAAGTTCAAGCCACTTCACTATAAAAGGAGAATCGATTGGATGATGTGATTGAGAGAATAAGAAGGTTGGATCTTAAAGAAGATGAAGCACCTCCAATTGAGCAACTTGGACCCTCACACAAAGTTCCAAAATGGGTCACAAAGACACTTGAGAGTGTCCATGTTGATGAATTTGGAAAGGATAGAACTAGAATTCTGAGAAGACAAGAAGATGGCAGCGATGTAAATAATTCAAACTTAGGTGATGTAGATGATATGGGTGTTTCATATGATTCTGAATTGAATTTATTTGCTAACCTTGAACCAAATTTATTTGAATAGGTTGTTGCTTGTGATGAGTGGAAAGAAGTGATTTAGAAACAGTATGATTCTCTCAAGAAGAATGGAACTTGGAAGTTGGTGGACCCTCCATTTGACTCAACATCCTAAGTTCATATTCATTTCCTAGAAGAAGTACGTTGAAGAGATGTTGAATATATAAATGGAATGACAAAATGCTAACCTCTTTCTACTCCAATGGAACAAAATTTGAAGCTCATATAAAATGAAGGAAAATAATTTCAGGAAGCGACCAAGTACGGATAACTTATGGGAATACGTATTCACCTTACCACCACTAGACCAGATATTGCATTTGTTGTTGGGATCCTTTCAACGTTCATGCAAAAAACTTGTGAAGGACGTCGATCTACTACCAAAAGAGTTCTAAGATACTTGAATGGCATTCAAGATTTTGTACTCAAGTATTCCAAGGTGGATGATTTCAATCTTATTGGGTGTTTTGATTCAAGATTTTATGGAAACAACGAGAATGGAGTTTCTCTTTCATGCTACCTCATGAGTCTTGGATCAACAACTACCTTGTGGATATTACACAAAAAATTAGTTCCAACAGATTCGATAATAGAGGAAAAATATGTAGTTTCTGCAGAAGCAACAAAGGAGAATGCGTGTATCAAGAAAAATACTTGAATATTTGCAAGACAAACAAGAGAAATATACTCCCTTACTAATCGACAATACTTCTACAATCAAGTTGGTGAAGAATACAATATTTCGTTATCGAGCCAAGCACATCAACATGAAGTACCATTTTATTTGACATCATGTAGAGGCCAAGGAATTTTATTTGATGCATTGTTCTACGAATGCGAAAACTACAAACAACTTCACCAAAGCTCTTAGAAGAGAAAAAATTGAAAAGGTTAGAGATATGCTTGGACTCAAGAACACCACTTCGAATTAAGGGGTGAATGCATGTTGGCCATAGGGGAATTCAGGTAGAATTCAGTTGGAATTCTACCCAAGTATGAAAATAGTTAAGTCACGGGAAGGAAGAATGAAGTTGTGACAGAAGTAGAAGAAGGAAGAAGGAGTTGCGACAGAATCAACCATGGAAGGAGTAGAAAAAAGAAGAGTTTGCGGCAGAGGAAGAGTTCGTGAGAGTAGAATAATTCACGATAGAAGAGAAGCCATGACAGAAGGAAACGATGAGAAAAGATGAGTTGCGACAGAGGAAACCATGTCAAAAGGCGTGCATCGACACAACAAATGGAAAGTGACAGTTCAGAAAGATCATGGGTATGAGGTCGGCTACAGTCGGTGGAAGTTACATGTATGAAAGCATCTTTGTAATTCAGGTCATTAGTTCCTACTGACATGTATTGATAGAATAGGAATGAAATCGGGTCGGCTAACTATATGACGTCGGATGAGAGTGACATGTAAGAGTCTATAAGAAGTAAAAACCCAGGTTGTGTGCATGTTGATTTCGGTTGGTCTCTTTTAGTTTCATTAATGTTGAGTTAGCTTCTTTACTTCTGGTTTTCATTTTCTAGATTGTAGAGAAGTCAAGTTGATCTAGGATATGTGTGTGTCAACAATAGAGTTGAAGAATTCTACAACTGAGTGCACATAAGTGTCGAGAGATTAAGTTGATCGAGGATGGGTGTGGATCAACAGTAGAGTTGAAGAGTCAAGAGTCGTAGAGTCATGAGGAAGTTGAGTTGATCTAGGCTATGTCCGGATGAAGAGTAGAGTCAAGTAGGGAAGTATTAACAACAGAAGACCAGAGAGAATGAGTGGAGAGATAGGTCTGTGTAGATAGGAGAAGAAGATCTAGAACAAAGTCTGCTGCTCAGTGCCAAGACAAAAATGTGCCATATATTTCTCTTCCAAATGAAGAGCACCTTTGTGCTTTTTTCCTGGATGGGATTCCACATTAGATATGGTGTCGAATGTGTCAATGATGAATGTATTTGAGTCGCATATATGTTTTAGTGAATATTTTTTATGTACTTGCTTACAAATGAGTTTATATTCATCTATCTTAATGTTATAGTTAGAATTGTTTGTACTCCATTATATTTACTGCTATAGTATCTCTTGATGGTTGAATACAGTCACATCTTAATTGTGCATAATAAGTATGAATATCACTCCCACTGACTCCAGTTTAGCACCTTGGTATAATACCAAGGGAAGAAAATCCCCCACCCAACTATGAAAACGTGGTTCTAGAAGTTACCCATACGGAAGATATCTTGGGTGAGTCTGAATCTATGTCGCAGGTGCTGTTGGCTGAGCCTCGTTTTGTTGGGCCAATATCGTGGGATTTGTTGTGTGCAAATGGGAGGGACTAAACCTAGGCCGAATAGAGATAGAATACCAACAAATGGTTTTGTCGTTAGGACCCTAATCATTTTGGTGAGGGATATGTTTTGGCATCCGACGAAGCCTGAAATCTAAGATTGGGTGGATTTAAAGACTTAAAATTTGCTCAAGAAGAGAGTAAAGGATCTCAGTTGAATCAAACAGAGTGGTTGGGGTGATACCTTTATACAAATATTCATGAGATTTTCTTTTCTGATTTTCCTATTGTGTTTCATGAGTGGTTATCGAAGCTATCCACCTAGCAAAGAAATTTTTAAGGAGGAGAACCGATAGAGTGGAATCCTCAATTGATTCAGTGACTGAATAATGTTAACAACCCTGTGTCAAGGGCTATTGATTTTGGGGTAGATAGTATTTTGCAAGGTTATATTACTGATTTTGATGTCAACACGATAACCTCATATAGTGAGGTAGAAATAAAAATTTTCCAAGGACCCCGAGGAGGATACTTGTCATCTTTGAAAGCTTGGATAAAGATGCTCGCATGCAAAAAAAGAATCTTGATAATGTGACAGTTCGAAGAAATATGTGCAGAAAATTAGATATGTCGCAGATGAAGTGTGTGAAAAATGGAGTAAACTAAGCTGAAATGTTCCCTCGTGATAGTGGAACTGAACTAGAGGTTGGATATTTGAGAAGTGGAAGAATATTTCAACCGGGAAAGAGAAGAAAGGCTATGAAAAGAAGTGGAATATGTAGTACGATCGGAGGAGAATACTACAAGATCATGTTGCACATTGATGAAGATTATTGTGACAGAGAAGAGGAATATCAAATGATATCCAAAGAAGAAGAAGAAGCAGAAAATCCAGACCTAGAGCACGAGTACGATGCCCTTAATACCCCGTGCACATCGTTGGAGGTAAGATCTCGAAAATTGTATCTAAGTGGTTCTCTATATACAAGTAGTACTGATGCTGTGAATAGAAGACAAGGGAGTCTGGATAATAAAAACATTTCCCAAGCATACCAGTAGTTAACATCATGGTTGGGACCGATAATAAGTTGTCGATATTTAATGGAAATGGGTTAGAAGACCTAGAACAACACTGGTTTTTATGTGAATATGTATGGACTATGTTACAAGTCCAAGATGAAGTGATGAAGTGATAAAGAAAGAACAAATGATCACAACCTTGAGAGGTCGTGTGCTAGATTGGTACATGAAGTTTTCTATAGTTCCAATTGGAGCTGCGCAGAAAACACTAGACCAAATTCAAGTTGGAATGATAGATGAATTCAGAAACCCAAAATCTGAGTCGTAGTGCATCATGGAGATTAAATAAATTAGACAGTTACCTACGTAGTCTGTTTGGGACTTTGACCAAATATTTGATACATTGATCACCAAAGTAAGCTTTTATATGTTGGATGTACAACACAAGGAATGGTTCATTGTCATGATGTTGCCGCACATCCTAATCCCATAGATGCAACATTAAATAGTGTTTCAAACTAAATATTTGGAGACAACAATGAAGTTAGAATCATGATTGATTGGAGAAACTGATGCAAGGATGATGAATATTCAGTCATAGCTACATAACCTTACACTGCAACTCCAAGACATTAAGAAGGGGAAAGAGATCCAAAAGGAATTATGGTGTACAATATGTAGAACATAGGGGCGCCATAAATATAATTTTCCAACGCTCATGAACTATGTCGCAACGGAGCTTCGAATACGATAAGTACCCAAGGGATGCCTTGGTGTAGATTATGTCATATTTGAGGTCATCTGTTGGAAGAGTTCTTGTACTTGAAAAATATTGTAAGTGCACTGACTAGTTTGTATTGTAAATTTTGTAAATCTATAGGACACAATGAGAAGGATTGTAGAGCATTTTAGCTGCTGCAAGAGAAGACATTGGAAACCTACTTGGTGAAGAATGATGAGCAGATGCAAGCCCAACGAGTGTAAGATCAATATCAACCTCCTCAATATCCACCTCTCAATATCAACAACCACAATATCCTCAGTCACAATATCAAATAAATTAGTATCCTTCGCAACAACAATACCCTCAACCTAGGGGGGTGGAAATTTTCAGGGCTGAAGACAACAACAACAAAGAGGAGGAGGATTTGGTTGAGGAAGAGGCCACATCATATGTTATAACTATGGAAAAACAAGACACTTTTCTCAATATTGTGCAAGTCCTACAAAGACCTATTCATATTGTAAATCATTTGACCATACTATCGAACAATGTCCATAATTGATTTCAAAGTGGCAAGATCGAACTGTTTGAAATCCCAATCTTGCACAAAATCCCAACCTAAATCCTAACTAAAACATTCAAATGATTTCTGCTGAGCTAAGAGAAGAAAACATTGTTTCCATAAATTGAGGAGGTGCTACGACTGGAGCTAACCAATATATGCAACATGTAAAAGCAAAGGTGAGACCAACAACACAAAAGAAAGAACCATTCGACGTCTAGAAAGAAAAGAAATTATTCTTGGAAGTGTGACCGGAATCTATCGAAACAAATAAAGCGTCGACGTCTAGAAGACCAATGGTGTAAATGCCTGAGAAATTTGACCGACTGTTACGAAAGTAACTGATGGTAAGGTTAGTAAACTCAAATATTTTTTCAAAAGTTTTTTATCGCAAATCCACGATAAATATGCTTTCGTAGGATTGACAACGCCGATTAAAGAAACTCAGGAAGAAATTCGACTAGAAAGAAGAGTCAACCATGTGGGAAAAAGGTCAAATACTGGTCGTGAAATGCGAATGACCGCCCAAATAGGAGATTATGATACTGATTATATCATTTTAGATCTTGGCTCTAATCTTAATATTTTAACAAGGCAGACATGGGAAAGCATGGGAAAACCATGACTAGATTGGTCTTCCATTCAAATCGGGTTAACAAGTCAATTGAAGGTCCTACCTATTGGTCGACTGACTCAAGTATCTATTGAGGTAGAGGGCCTGAGAACATATGTATATTTTGAAGTGATCGACATTATTGATGCTACAAATCTATATCCTGCACTTTTGGGAATCGACTGGGCAATAGAAAATTAGACCATCATAACTTTCAAGTGAAAAATATTGTCATTTGAATATTCTGAGGGTGGTCATACCAATTGATCCACTGGAAGGATAGGGATATGTTGAAACAGTGCATAGGGAAGGACAGAGATATGTTGAACCCGTGAATAGGGACGGACAAGGTGTTTACATGTATCATGTATATAACATCATGTCCCCTAGAGATGAGTATATAAATTCAACAAATGATGGAAATTTGAGTTGGAGGAGTGTTAGCTCTTATACATTTGATTCTAGCTCCTGTACATCTAATTCAGGTGAAGCATTAGAAAATTGGCAGAATCAGATGCATGAAGTATCTATCAAAAGGTGCACAAGAGTTACACAATCCGTGCAACGGGTAGGAGCTGAAGCAAGCGAGCTACCTACATATGAAGGTTTATCTAACCTTGCATCTTTTCTAGAAGAATTTGAAGTAAAATTTATGGAATCATGGCAATTTTATGCCTTGGACTTTGTGTTGAAATCTATGCCCACTAGATGGTTAGGTACACATAAACAATCTATCTCCGAATGGACACAATGTAGAAGATTACTAGAGATTAGATTTGGATAAAAAATCAGCTACAATGCTTGAAAATATTTAGGATTGAAAGATCCCATCGAACATATCGAGTATTGTTGTGCGACATGGAAAGCATATACACAACAAGAATGGGTTCATGACTTTGTGCATACACTAGATATGATACCAAGAAATTGGTATACATCGTTGGATATGCGGTGAGGAAATATTGATTGGGAAGAGTTAGTTACCAACTTCACAAGTACATTTGAATTTGCAGATGGCCATCCTTTGATTGATATTGCATTGCAAGCGATGAAAACAAAGATATTTGAAGAAATACATGTTGCAACGACAAACTTCCACCATTTCAACGCGACAATCAACCATTGGATGGAATGTTACAATATGACAGGAGAACTAGATTATGATGACTTGTTCGATGTAAACATACCTGATTCGGAAGGTATGCATGCAGTAAAAGGAATTGGTATTTCTAGCGATCAATTCCCGAGCCCACTCAAAATCAAGAAAGCTAATATTGGCTTGACAGAAAATCCAAAGTTCACCAATATTGGCGATTATTGGGATGATGAGACTGTAGGAAAGATCATTGATTTATTGTATGATTTTTAGGATCTGTTCCCTACCAAAGTTTTAGAGATGAAAGGAATAGTCAGATATATGGAGAAATGAAAATACTTTTGAGGCCCGACGCACAACTGGTCAAGCAACGACTGTACATATTGAATCCATGATATAAAGAAAAGGTCAAGGATGAGTTGGAATCAATGTTGGATGCATCTATTATAGATCCCGTTGAGGAATTAGAATGGATCATCCCAATAGTAGTACAAGACAAAAAATCTACAGGCGAAGTAATAATTTGTGTCGACGTGAAAAAATTGAATGATCCTTGCTTACATGATCGGTTTTCGACTCCATTTACAAATTGAAGTACTAGAGAGTGTCGGAAATCAAGAAATGTACTCGTTCACTTATGGGTTTTCTGTTTACCATCAGATCATAATTGTGAAGGAAGACTAAAAAAAGTCTACCTTTGCGATGGAGTGGGGATGTTTTTAGTATACAGTAATTCAGTTTGGACTTAAGAATACTCCTACGATTTTTTCTAGAATAGTAGTTGCTGGTTTTAAATATTTCATTCACAAATCTCTTGAAGTTTACTTCGATGATTGGATGGTATTTGGGCTAGTAAAAGAACATATTGAGAGCCTTAGTATGATTCTAGAATGTTGTCGCCAATATCAATTTTATTTAAACTTAAATAAATGTATCTTTTGCGCCCCATTTGGAGTCCTGTTGGGCAATGTGGTCTATCACGATGGAATTTTGGTCGACCCGGCTAAAATTGAGATCATTTTTGACCTACCACCACCTATTACATTCAATCAGTTAAGAGAAACACTGGGACACACGGGATACTACAGAAAATTTATCAAGGGATATGGAGAGGTGACTACTCTGATGGAAACATTATTGAAAAAATATGCAAAGTTCCATTGGATAGAGAGATGCCAAGAGAGTCTGTACAATTTGAATAATAAGATGGCTAAAACTCCCATACTTGTATTTCCATACTAGAAAAAAGAATTCCATGTCCATGTCGATGCGTCATCTTTCGTGATTGGTGTGGTACTAACGCAACCAGGAGAGGGGTTGATCGACCATCCTATTGGATTTTCTAGAAACAAGTTGTCAAATGTAGAAAATAATTATACCATGACAGAAAGAGATGGATTAGAGATGGTATACGCTCTGCAGAAGTTCATACACTACTTATTGGGAGGAAATTTCAAGATGTACACAAACCATTCTGCATTGAAATACCTGGTCAATAAGCCAGTGTTGGGGGGGAATATTTGCAGGTGGTTTATGCTCTTTCAATAAATTTCCTTTGAATTAATTATTAAACCAAGTCGATTAAACTTGGGAATAGACCATCTTTTAAGGATCAAAAGTGGAAAACACCCTAGTAATTTGGAGGATGGTCTCCCCGATGCGCAACTATTTGTGATAACCATGTTTGGTGACTAGTATAGAGATATCATACAATTTTTTAGTATGGGTTATGAGCCAGCTCAATTCACCACTGCATAGAAGATCCAGTTGGTTGTGCAAGCTGCGTATTTCCAGTTGATCGCTGGAAAATTATATAAGATGGGTCCCGATGAGATTCTTCGTCGCTGCGTCTTATAAAATGGGCGATGGATGATATTAAATGAGGCACATGCTAGTATCGCAGGAGGACATTACGCTGGAAAAACTATAGTGCAAAAGATTTTACAAGCAGGATTGTGGTGGCCCAACATACATGTAGATGCTTGAGATTATTGTCACAGTAGTGATATCTACCAAAGAACTGGAAAGCTGTCATGATGAGATGAAATTCAATTAGTACCTCAGGTAACATTGCAAGCATTTGATAAAAGGGTCATTGATTTCATAGGTCCTATCAGCCTGACAGGAAAGGGTGCAAGTGCACACTATATTATTACTGTGACTGACTACCTAACCATATGGGCTAAAGAAGTTCTTGTGAAGGATTGTATTGTTGCAATTGCTGCAAAGTTTTTGTTGAAAAGGTCATGATAAGATTCGGTTTTGTTGTAATCTCATGGATCACAGAGGGTTACCAATAATACCCATTAAAGCATACAGACATAACAGAGACAAGAGACAAGAACATAGATGTAGAACAATAGATTATATTATATTATAAGGGTCCATACAAACACATAACTGAACCATGTTCTCATCTGGCTCAATATCCTAATATATATTATTTACAAATAGTTACATATAACTACCTATCGGTTCGGTCAACCGACACAAACTTATGCGGCTGACCTAATCTCTAATTAGTTGGTTAATTGACTTATCTAGCTTACCGACTAGCTACTCCAACAAGTTTCCAAAAGATTTTAAAAAGTGATTAAGGTACACATTTTGTTAACCAGTTGATTGAAGAACTGATGGAAGAATTTTAGATTCAAAATAGAAAAACAATTCCATATCACCCTCAAGTGAATGGTGTTATCGAATATTTTAACAAAATCCTGGAAAATGAATTGACAAAGATTTGTAATGTTCAAAGAGATGGAAAGGATTATAAAATATTTGTAGTATTATGGGCATATCACACGACTTGTAATAAATTGATAGGAAACACTCCATTTTTCTAGATGTATAGACAAGAGGCTGTGATTCCAATGAAGTATATTGGAACAAGTCTAAGAATTGTTGCAATTATAGAAATGACAGATGTTGACGCTGTCGAGGAGAGATTGTTACAAATTGTGCATCTGGAAGAAGAATGTTTTATTGAAGGGTATCACCAAGACGTTGAGAAAGAAATATATAAGGTATGGCATGATCAACACATTAAGACCAAGAAGTTTCAAGTCAGAGGACTTGTTCTTATGTATGAAAGAAAATTCTTCAAACATCCAGGAAAGTTAAAAACTCATTGGTTAGGACTGTATATTGTCGAGGATATCACTAACAGAAGAGAAGTTATATTGAAAAAGATAGATGGAACATCAGTCAAAGGACTGATAAACGAAATTTGGTTGAAGCCATATCATGATAGTAGTGAATTTGGTTGAAAAGCAAGAGTTTTTAGTCACAGAGTGTTAGTTTGATGCAGAAAGAGAAAGACAAAGAGATGAGAGAACAATAGAAAAAGAGGAATACAACACAAATTTGAGCCTTTTACGTAGTTGTTGGTCGCATACCACTAGTCTGTTGCAGTAAGAAGAGTAGTCTCATATACTTGGTGTCTGGAAAAAATTAGGAATTTAGGGAAAAGACAATTAGTTTGTCGCAAGAAATACAGGTCGCAAGGAGTGTGATGTTGTCTCAAGAAATATTGGTATTGCAGAAGTGACAAATGGATGCCATTAATTTAAAACGCCCGATAGATTTTGGTGACATGATTTTTGGCCACGTTCATGCGTTTAAGTCACTTCTTTCATGATTGCATAATAATGACAATGACGTCACAAGGAAAAGTGGCAAGTTACATAGCAGTTTCTATATGATAAATCAGACAGGCCTGATCCATGTGACAGATCATGTTGTCACTGTTCCACTCAATGTTTGCGTGTGTGAAGGTTTGACAGATAGAGAGAGTAGGTGTTTTTGTTCAGGGAAATCTACCTTATGACCTAAGGGTCCGGGGTCACAAACATACAAATATTCAACTTGCATAAATACAACTATCTAGATATTTGAAGGAGAAACATGGTGGAAAGCATATGCACCTTATTTATGAAGGTTTGTCCTAGCTTTAAACCTTCACTCCAAATGCTCCAGAAGATTTAGGATGATCAACACCTATAAAATAGATAGATACCTTCCTATAGAGACATTAGATGTTGTATAAAGATAGATGCAACATTATATTTTCAAGAAGATGGCAACAATATTCATAAATAATAACATATAAGAACATTGATGCACTAATTGTGGAAGAAAATATCTCTTTATTGATAAGCAATAGTGAATGATACAAGCTCTATCTGAGACAAGCCCTCCTTTGATGACCAAGGACTGAGTTCTCTTGCTCCAATCTTCAAAGGTATTTCTCCGACATAACCTTGCTCTTTTAGGATGCTTCCTCTAACCTCTACCCCTCCCCTCTATTTATACTTGGTGATCAGGGGGATTTACAAAGTTTAGGATGGCTAGGGAGGTTGGGGATGTTATTATTATGAACCCAACTGTCCATGACTATTCATGTTTTAATTTTTATTTTTTTGGCTTAATGTAACCGCAGGTATGTATACTGGCAAATCGCGAATGGATCCTGACGCCTGTGAAGGAAACCCGCAAATGTATAGAGTAATCAAATAACTGCAGGTTGCATATATGGCTAGCTACGAATGAAGCATGAGGTGCAATGTCAATAGTCATGATTACGAGTAATCTCATTAAAAAAACATGGGAACGACTAGAAGGAGCAATGTGTATCAAGGCATATCTTCATCTATAGGTTTTTTGGCAACTTCTATCCATTATGTCCTTTTGTGTACCGATGCATTCAGTGCCAATACTCGAATAGAGAAGTGCCATTTCAAAGTATACCATATGCCCCCTAATGTATGAGGTCAGAGGGAAGTGATGGTTGAAATACATTCATTAGAGGAAATTTCAACTCAAAATGGGCCTTTTAACTTTTATTCAAATTCCATGTCATCATGTGTTAGCCAATGAAATTGCTTTAAATTTGAAATACCGTATAGGTCTTAAACACTTTTTTGATATAAATTTGGGGATAGGTATCATAAAAAAAACTACTTTTTTTGTTTGTATTTTTGACATATCTCCCTGTGTTTTTACTCAAATCTCGATCGGGAGATCTCGTTAATTCCGCATCCAATGAGTACCCACTCGGCATACTTTTGACAGACGCCGCTACCCCAAAAACAAGAAATACCTGAAAAAATAGAATGATGATGTCATCATTCCATTTTTCAGGTATTTCTTGTTTTTGGGGTAGCGGCGTCCGTCAAAAGTATGCTGAGTGGGTACTCGTTGGATGCGAAATTTAATTCTGCATCCAACGAGCTCTCCCGATCGAAATTTGAGTAAAAACACGGGGAGATATGTCAAAAATACAAACAAAAAAGTAGTTTTTTTCTTTTCTTCCTCCAAAATTAATAAATATTATTTTATTATTTTAACTATTATTTTATTAGTTCATTTTAAGAGGCCCATTTTGTGTTGAAATTTCCTCTAATGACAAGTATTTATCTTGGAGAAACTTAGTTATCAAGTTTGCAGAGAGGTACATGAAACAAACATATCAAAATCATGTACAAAATAATTATAGAGGAATCCATGCTCAATAAAGTGGAACACTAGCTCCTTTACAATATTTGATTACATCATATAGTACGGGAAACATGGCCATGCATGTTTTACAATGGTGGATCAAAGCCACAATATACAATGATGAGTCTTCAATATCTGGAAGTAGTGTCACATAACCTAACACAATCTTGCACAACTTAGGTTATAGATATTGTAACCCAAGGTCTTCGTCCAAATCCACAGTAACTAGCACAAATCCTACCATGTGAATATGTGAGTTGAAGTCGAACATGGAAGGAATCGATCAGCGTGTCAATGAATGAATGATGTTGACAACTGAAGAAAATAAATTCACCAATGTGAGTAGGGAATCCTAAGGTACCATCTTCAGAATTCTAGGTCTTCGTCTTCAGGAGATACTGAATGGAAGTTGTAATGCAAAGAGGAAGACCATGAATCCTTCAACATATCAAAGGAATAACCAGAATAATGAATGAGGGAAGGTAGACACAATGTACTATCAGGAATGAAAATTATGGGAATCAAGATAATCAGATTGAGGTAAGGATCCTTGAACATTGAGCACGACACAGATATGACCCAAGGTTGCTTTAGAATTTCAGATGGCACAACTAGACTTATATGTCATGTAGGAGACATGACCAGATTCCCCATGTTTGAAAGACAAGTGGAGGAGTAATAAATCAAAGTGATAGATGAAATGAGAGGTGAAAAACTGAGACATGAGTATCGAGAGGTTCAAAGAGTGCTTTGTTAAAGGATGACATGCTGCCAATATACTTATAACCCAAAGAGTGAAGTTCTTCCTTTCATTTCTTGTTAATTTTTAAGAGTCTAATAAATTCAACTCGAGTCTCTCTTCATTTTTGACAATCTTGAAGAGGAGAGAGAATAGTGCTTGATATGTCACTAATTCATGGTTTTTACAAGCCCAAATTAGTGAATGCTCATCGGTGCTTTCATAGTTTTGAGAGTCTGAAAATTCCAAATAAGACTCTGGGGGGGGGGGGGGGGGGCACTTTTTCGTAAATTTAGTCTCCTTAGTCCGAAAAAAGAATAAAAAATCCACAAGAGAAATATCTTAGATTTTGAAGAAATAATGTATACCTTTTTCATACTTAGTCGACAAGGTCTGAAAAAGAGGTAAACTACCACCCAACCGATGCAACTTCAAAACTAGCATATAACCTTAGTTTAACGAGTGTGAAGGAAGGAAATATCACTTAGAAAGTTCCATTTATTTACGAGAATGGGACTAAAAAAAAAACTCGATGCTTTGTTCTAGAGTTTAGAGAGCATGAAAAAGACACAAAGTATGCTCAGAATATTTTTCATGTTTGGGTCCAGAGCATGGAAAAGAGAAAACTAAGCTCGAATATTTTCATTTTCCGTAAGTTTAGTCCTCCAGGTCCGGAAAAGAGATAACCCTATTCCTGAAGATACTCTTCTAGATTGTGAAGAAAATAGAGTGTTCATTTTTTGTAAATAATCCACATGGTCCGAAAAAGAGATAACCTATCACCAATGTGGATGATTGTTCAATTTAATTTAACGAGTCTAAAGAAACAAGTTTAGTCGATAATCTAGACAATTTTAAGGAGTCAGACCAAGGATTAAAGATAAATCCATAAGAGTGGGGAACCTTATAATTGGGTGTATCTTGGTAAAAATATGCAAAATTAGGCTCATTTTGTCATGAAAAACAAATATGAAGGCTCCCTCAACCTAAACACAACTACGACATGGGTACTAGAAAGACAATAAAATGTTGTAAACTATGGTTACCGATGTAAAAGAGGCTCTGTCCATAGAAGAACAATGACGTGTACAAGGTAAAGAGTGCTTATACACCATAGTCCATGGATGAATCCTAGGGTTAAACAAAGGATGAGGTATGAGTTCAAAGTATGTAGCGAAGACCAGATCCTACCCTATACGCAACGTAAATTTATTTTTGGATCATCCGGGACCTATAACAGCTAGGTAAAAACACATGGTATTAGTTCAAATAATAAAAATTGACTTATAACTATACAAAGGGGGTGCAAATTTCAATTTTTTACTATAAATAGTTCAAAATCAAAACAAAACATATCATTTTGAGTTTTTTTTACCAATTTTAGCCATTTTACCTCCTTACTTTAATCGATCACTGTGAGAAATCCGGTGGAGGGTTTTCGAATCTACGAAGTGCAAGTACTTCTTCTCTCCCTCCTCTTTAATTTCATGCATTCCATTTTTAAATTTCATGGTTAATTTCATGGTTTTTTTCTAGACCTAAAGGAATCACAGTGCAACCGTAGGTAGCCTTTATGGAACCACGAATGCACGTTATAACCGTGGGTCACCTGTAGTGCAACCCAAGAATGGATGACGTTGTGCACACTGCATAGTCATGGTTATTGTGCAAACATAGTTTTTGTCAAAATATAACAGTGAAATTGTTTCTTGGATAGGAAACCATGGTCTTGGAATGTCGAGAAAGAGAGCATGAAGATATGGATCGTGATGCAATGGGTGATCCCGTGACTTTGAAAGATTTGCAAATATGTGGCTTACTTAAATTCCACTGCACATAAAACATGTGTGCACAATTCGTTATACTTGAGACTCTAGTGATCTTGTTGTTTCTAGGAATTTTGCACCTTATACGGACATAAGCTATTCCTCTGGTCTTAATGGTTTTGATCAAGAAAAAATAGTTCACAATAAGGTTGGAAGAATTTTTCTAGAAGCTATAAACACTTGGAATGAAATATTTGATGGAGTGATGTGGTTCTTCTCTTATGACAAAAGGTCTCCAAGAAAATACTTGCATAAACACATCAAACACACAAGAGATCAAAAATACCAGAACATCATCTATAGATCTATGTCAGTGACTAAGGAATCTAACAATAACATGAAAGATTATAACATAACAAGTATATGGGAAAGGAACCAACTTTACATTAATAAAATGAAGAAAGAGTTTACAACCTATTCCTTTTTTTTGATATGCTCTCTCACAAAACCAACATCTTATCCCCAACAACTCCAACTTGCTCCCTCAATATCTCTTGAATGACTTGGGCCAAAATATCAAAGCAACAACATAACATTACTCTCTCCTCAACCATGTAGATTGAGCCTGATTTTATAGGCTTGCAATGGATAGGGATGGTTGAGAAATTGATGGGTGAGGTGGCTAGGACATTCAACAAGGATGGATCTTGAGCCCAACTGACCCTAGTGATCAGGGATAAGGGTTCCATGAAGCCTTCTTTCGCGAAGCTTTTTAAGAACCTCCCTTTTTCACTTTTTACCAAGGGAACCACTTCTTATTCACCATGACAAAGTGGTTTTAGGTAGAACTATGCCTTTCTCAAAGGGTAAAGGTGGTGCCACCGCTTACTACCAACACATTACAAGCGGTGCTGAAGAAGGTACTGCTTTTTGACAAAAGGGTAGAAGCGGTACTGGATTTTCATATACAAATTTGATGTCTGGACCAATGTTCTTACTTCACAATTTGGGATTGAGGGAAAGAGTGAAGTTTGGGATCTTATCACAAGATGATGATGAGATTTAGGTATAACACTTGTGGGACCATGAGCTTGGGTTGTTTGACCTCCAAGGAGAAAGCTTGGAGTTGATTGTAGAAGACATATACTTTATCATGGGTTTATCGCACAGGGTATCACCTATTAACATGGAGGGTACTAGCCGGGGTGGTGACCCTCTCAATGTCTAGGATTATATCAACAATTATTGCCTAACCGAGACTTAGAAATCGAGGACACAAATACTGATTGCGTATATCACTAGCTTTCCACTAAGAATACTAGTGAGCACCATACTCACAATAAAAGGATCTTCTACTTTACACTTGGTAGCGCAGACACACATGCGTATAGCGGTAGAGTCTCTATGGGGATCACTGTTTGATTGGTGTTCAGGACTAGTCCCGATCATGAAAAAATAGTTATATGACTGTAGGAGAGGTAGGAAGAAAACTTTTAGATGCATGAGAATATTGGTCTCATTATTCTTCAATAGGGTTCCTGCCCTCAGTCCCGTAGTGACATTATCACCATGCCTACCTCATGAGCCTAGACTCACGCTGTGGGGTGACATATTTCTCTGACAGGGTGGTGGAGGAAGAATCCAAAGTGGATATGATGAAGACTTATACTCCTAGTGGAGTAGATAGGTACCTACGCTTGAGTAGTTCCCTTATGCAGTTTTGGATTTCAGGGGCAATCCAGAGCTCATCCTCCCTCCTGGAGGAGCATGGGGAGAGATGGGTATGGATTTTTACTTTTTTGATATTTTAATTTTTATGAACTTTTTGTCCATAAATTTATATATACTTGAGTTTGGTATACCTTATTTTTATATGCAAATATAGGACTAGTCCGACCTGAAGGACACCACACAACCTTTGTTCGGGTAATGGAGATTGGAGGTGATGAAGCGATGCTTCATGTGGTAGAAGGGAAGCTATCCAGGATTACCCATGATGTCCCCACTCTTAGGATGGAGAGGATCCCTATCGTGATGTAGGAGCATGTTGTTGGAGTTCCTCCGTCCTGGTTACACCTTCTTTGAAGGGTAACTCGGGCTGTACTGTGTTACTGGGAGGCTGTAGTGGAAGCTGCGATCGAGGAGGCTGAGGAGGACCCCTAGATCTAGGCATATTATGGATTTCAATCCTAATTTTTCATTTTAACGTACTTATGAAAGGATATTCAGATCAAACTCAATGTATTTATGAACATATTTTACACACACACACACATATACATGGTTATGCACATGTGTTTCAAATGGGTCTGTATATTTTCATTTTACAATGTATGTGTTAAGTTCCAATCGAGTATATAATTTGTAAATGCATCAATGATTGGGTTTTGATTCCTTCAAATGTGATTGTATGAAATGTATTCAAAATTCCTTTCAAGTAACCTAACTAGTAAAAACTGACATAGTAAAGTAGGGTGTTTCACCTGATAATCACCATTAAGCTGGGAAACCACTAACTGTGAGTCAAGTCTGATTTCCAGGTAGGTAATACCATGCAACATAGAATCCCAAAGCAGCTCAATGATCCCACTGTATTCAACCATATGATTAGTTGTAGGACCTATACAGGCACCACCTGAAGCAATCTGTTGTCCGGAGGGTGCATAAATGACCCAAGCGAGTGAAGCCAGATTGCAAGTTTGATGGATGGTGCCATCAACGAACCATATGGACCACTCGGATGACATATGACATAACAAGAATACTATGTAAGAAACACTAACCAATAATGACCTATTGTACATAAACCCTACAATAATAATACAAGAAAAATTACCGTGCCTAAGCATAATACTTCTTTGGGTACAGCCCATTTCTGGGATCCGATAGCTTATTACCATCGTAATCAGTTAACTCATAAGATCCATTATTTAAAACCTTCGACAAGACATACGAGCATAACCAAATGGTCTTAAAATTTTCCTGTGATCGGGGGTTCCTTGTCCTGATCCCAAAGAAAGACAAGTTCTCCCTTAGAGAAAAATATAGGTTTACGGATTTATCATACTGGTTTTTGAACCGGTTCTTATGTGCCTCGTTTGTAGTAAGTGCATCTCTGCGTTGCTCATCTAGATTATCTAGGTGAAGCAAACATTCTTCAATATTAGTGGTTTCAGGAAGCACATTAATATAATTTTTTAGAGATGGTGTCTTGCACTCAACCAATGTGACCTCTTCCACCCCATGAACGAGCTGGAAAGGCGATAAACCTGTAGCAGTATTGACATTGGTCATGTATACCCAAAGTGTAGGATACAACATCATATGCCAATTTGACCTACTCGCGCTGATTGTTCTCTTAATAATGGTTTTCAAGGTCTTATTGACCACCTCTACTTGTCCATTCTCCTGAGGGTAAAAGGAAGATGAACAATCTTGCCTAAACCCTAGAATTGTGGTCAATTCAGTCATCATGTTCTTTTGAAAGTGACTTCCACGGTCAATGACAATATGATTTTGGATGTTGAACCTAGAAATTATTTGGTTGAAGACAAAATATGTTTTCATTTTTCCATCGTCTTTAAAGGTAGGAATTGTCTCTGCCCACTTTTTAAATTAGTCTAGAACGACAATGATATACTTGTACGCCCACAGTAGACACTGAGTTGCACATCATGAAATCAAACCCCCACTTAGTGAAGGGCCCCACAACGATGACAGGAAGTAAATGAGCAGGATGTGACCACATTTTCCTGGTATAGAGTTGACAAGGATGACAATGCTTTACAACTTCCACACAATCTTTAAATATAGTGGGCCAAAAATAACTGACACATATAATATTTTGGGTCATTTCTAACCCAGATAGATGACCCCCACACACTCCGCTATGGGAATAATTTAGGACATTATCTTCCTCCTTGTGGGTTAGGCACCGATGCAAGATAGAATATACCCCTCGTCAATACAAGGTATCTCTGATGATAAGGCAGTTTTTCACATTAACTCACAAATTATGACGATATTCCTGTGAGAAGAACGTAGGACACTTGGGAGTGTGGAGATATACTAGGATATATCTGTAATAGGGATCATAAGTTGAGATTAATAAGATACACTCATCTGGAAATGAGTATTCTTCTACCACTATGGTCTCTTAAGTCAGGAATTCTGAGATCAATTCCGCAAACACTAAGGAATTTTTAGACTTAGAAGACTAGAAATCCAAGTCAAACTGTTGGAGAATGATGATCCATTTATTAAATTTGCTTCGATTATTCGTCGGGATTAAACAAACTGTAAAGGATTTACATTCGCAACCACTGTGGTTCTCCTCAGCAAGATATAGTTTCTTAGCCTCTGAATGTCATAAACTGCCTCAAACACCAATTTACCGATGTGAGAGTACCTAAGTTCAGGACCTGCTAATGCTCGACTAAGATAGTAGAAAACATGATCTTGGAGCTCATCGTATTCCTAAACTAGTATCAATCCTATAGTCAACTTGGATGTAGCTAGATACAATATAAAATATTTAGTGTAGTTTAGTGGATGCAAGAGAGGAGTCGATAGTAAAGCCTTTTTCAATGCCTCAAAATCCTGTTGTGTGGTTTCATCCCACAAGAAGGGGGTTTCTTGCTTAGAAAAGCACATGAAACCCTTTGTGATCTTGGCATAATTGACTATAAATCATCAAAGGAAATTAGATTTTCCCTGCAGACTCTGCAGTTTCCCAATAGAACAAGGAGGAGGTAGATTTACAATGGCCTCAACTTTAACGGATCCACATGTATACCTTTATTTAAAACAATGAACCCGAGTAACCTCCCTGACTCGACGCAAAAAACAAAATTATGGGGATTTAAGCATATTTTATAGTGTAAACACACTTATGAGGGAAGGTGTTTCAGATAGGTCTTCCACTACATAATAGTTAGAAGCAACCCTCACATTGGGGTTATGGAATTTATTCTTCAAGAAAACTTTAGGTATCTTAGGCATCGGTTCAATCGGTATATTGATGGTGAGAGGGGATGAAGTTTCAGCAGTAGAATTACCTTTTTCCTGAGCCTCCGATTCATAGTTTTTATTTATTTTCTATAGGAAAGTACTGGATCGAACCATGTTGATATGATTGTGATCAGTAGAAGCAGTAGGTGTGCCCCCAAGATCTTTTTAAGCAGATGTTGCATTCTATCCTTGGGGAAAGGAATCCTTCAGGACAAGTGGTTTCTGTTGTTTAAGTAGCTTATGTGCTTGATATATAATGGGGAATTGATAGGTAAGATGGTCTCCTTCGCACAAATTGCAAGGAAATTTAATCTTCTTCTTATCTTTCTTACCCCCATCAGTGTTATTCATGGGTTTTTGTTTATTTTTTTTCTCCTCACCCTTCTTCCCTTTATTATTTTTCCCACCGAGCTGCTAATTTCCCTTTTGGGAATAATATTCAGAATAGGCATTATCAATTTGCGGTGAGAGAGGGGCAACCTTGGTTGCCTCCGCTACAGACTATTTCACTGACAACACATGGAGTTTCTTAGCTAGTGATTCTATAGTGGGTGTACTTATTGAACCAACCACACCATCGGCATGGGGTCAAGGATTGGGTTTCTTAAGGTCATCAGTAGACCTTGGCACCTCAGGGATAATTTCATAAAGAATCCTAGATTGACGATAGATGATATCTAGCTATTGGGCCCTAAGAATTTCCTCTTCCTCCGTGGTAACTCTCGATGTCAACACGTACTTAGAAATATAAGGAAGTAAATATTTCAAGAACCACTCCAACAAGAACTCAGGAGGAATTTTGGCTTGATAATCCTCTTTCTCCCTCACCACTCTTGAATATGATCAGATATATGCATGTCCTTGTTTCGTTGAAAAGTCGACAACAAGGCTGTACCGGCAACATACCAGACATGAAGTTGAAAACGATTTAGAAACACAGTTGCTAATTCAAGGAATCTATCATACACAACTGACAAGATCTCGATGTACCACTTAGTCGCTACATTAGTTAACGTTCTTTGAAATAGGCTCAACCGAATGGAATCATCATTAACTAAGTTGGAAGAGCACCATAGATGAAATGTGGTGATGTAAGCACCTGGATCCTCGCCAGTTTTTCCTTCAAACTTTGGGATATCTGAGGGAAATTTGATGGGGGCAGGTGGCCATGCCGCATTATGGCGCATGTGGTCATTCATTAGTTTAGACAAATATGGAAAGTTTAAAGTTTTTAGGAAAGGAAGTTTCGGCCTAGCCGGGGTTTGGTATTGAGGAGTCCGTGGTGAGGAAGTACCTGCCCTAGGGCTCCCAAAAGAAAAGACAGGGTTTCCCCTAGCCACCGGCTATGATGTTGTAGCACTATTATGAAATGGGATCCACCCAAATGCCAAAGGATTATTGTCTTATGGTGTGTGATAGGTAGTTTTTCCAGCTCTAGCTGAAAATGGAGTTTAAAAAGTAGGAGCAGAGATTCCCCCACTGAACAATGAAAAGGGAGAGCTCTCAAACAGAGCATCCGAAACCGGACTAGAGGTATGAAAATTGTAACATGTGAAGGTGTTTTTGTTCCCAGATGACACACCCACATAAGCAGGTGATGGACCTACATAAGGCGTGGATGGAGGAATGTGTCCTCCATTCCACAAAAATCCTTGGATGAAAGAAGTGGACCCACTTGACCACTTTGAGAATTTTTCATGAAAGGAGAAGAAGTATAAGGTACATTGGGGATCCTAGTGACCACCCCACTAGATTGACCTATAAAATTAGAAGGTGCTGAGGGATTGACAACTCGAGGACTCAGAGAAAGAGGTGTAGCAGATGCACTAGGTCTTGGAGCACTCAACGGGGGAGGGAAGACTCTTCCAGCCAACATGGCTGAAGTAGGGGTAGAAATTCCTTCTCCTATACTAGACATATCTAGAATCAAAGAAACACCAGACACAGGTGAACTAAAAGTACAGAATTGGACTATTACTGTATCGTTTAAATCAGTTAGAGGTGTATTGTAATTTCTTGCAAACTTGTCAGCTTGCAAGTATTCTATCTCTACTGGCGGGATTTATTCCTGATCAAGTCTAAGTTTTGGTTCACCTGGAAATTCGCTAGTACTTGTTTGTTCAAAAGAACCATATGTGTCAAGTCTACACCTTTGAGGTGGCGGTGGAGGCCTCACTATTAAATATGGAGGAAGGTTTTGCAACCTTCTAGATCTACGAAGAGGATGGTCCTCCATAGCTAAAAAATTGAATCACGCACCTAAAAGGTCAAACTAAAACACAAACAAACCAGAGAGCACACTAAAAAAATTCCCTAGGTATCACAAACACAAGAGGTAATAAATACACCTTCAAAAGGGAAGTATGGGATGATTAGGGCGCAGATCCAACCAGTGAAGATCATATATTAGTTACTTGGCATATTGTGAAGAGTTTTATGGGTGCAAGAGCTAGAGTCACCCAAATGGCCTCCTAAATTATCAACCGAGGTTACCTTCCAAGTCTACCCTAGGAGCACTAGAAATAACCTTCCAATGCCACTCGTGTAAGAATCTAAGGTCTAGAAACTAAGGCTACCAAATTTACAATGAGATTCCAGAGGAACAATCGTTGTCCTGACTGATGTGCATAGGCATGGTATCTAAGCCCAAAGTTCTAACAATACTGACACCTCACGGGTCCCAAGAAGTGGTATTGAAAGAACCCCCGTACACACAACAATATTGGTATACGTTCAAACAAGGTATTGGACGGTTATCTCCGTAACCAAGCTCTCACGTGAACTTATTCTTGACTCTTGTGTTAGAGGAAATCTCCAGATTATCCCTTGTAAATGTGGATTTACCTAAAGATATGTCTGAAATCGAAGTGCTCTTAGATAGTTAAAATTTCCTACTCCAAGAACCTAGCCTAAGCTAGTTGATGATCAAATCTATAGAAATAAATATTACTAATAAATCTTATATTAAGGGTTATTTTTAAGGATTTATTACTCAGAGGTGGTGAAGTGGGACTCAATGATGTTTTTGACTCAACATGTGAAAGAAAATATGATGAAAAAATTTCAAAATAGATGCTAATAACAATGTTTTTTTCCTTTTCTTTTTATGAAACAAAATGAAACTTTTAAAGAATTTTTAGAAAACCCAAGACTTTTATATATATATTTTTTCTGAAAATAATGGAAAAACAACTAATGCAAAGAGCCTAGACTAGGGCTAACTATGCAACTAAAACTACCCTTTTGTCTTTCTTTTCAGAAAACTTAAATTTTTTGTTGCAATTAAATAAAACTAAGTAAGTTAAGTAAACTGGACATGTATAAATGCAAGTGATAACATTCAGATCTTTAAAGAAATAATCTTTGACAAGCAAAGCAAGGATGACTCAAACACTAAATGGGTTGAACTACCAATTGAAAAGAAAAGTAGATCAAAACTTGGCAAAAGTGACAAACCTAGATCACTACCAAAGGAATGAAAGGAAAATCAATGTACTAGAAGGGCTAATAGAGACCAACAACCTATAAAGACACCAGCACTTGAACCAAAAAAATAAGAAGGAAATACCTAAACCAGCCACACATAGAGATTCAAAATTACTCACCTAAAAGACACTTGAATGAAAAGCAGAAGTGAAATGCATTCACTAACAACACATCACAATGCCAAAGAAGAAACCCTAAAGGCACCTAAGGATTCAAAATGGTAAAAACATGGCAAACCATAGCAAAATTACCTAACCTTACAAGAAACCGTGACTGTTACTTAAGAAAACCACGAATGGAATGTGATTGTATATATAGTCAACCTGTGATTACCGACAGGAAAAAGAGATTGTATATACTAGCAACCCGTGATTACAACTAATTTTTTTTAAGAGAAAAAACAATGGCCAAGGGATCCTAAGCACCAAACATTGCCAACTGAAAGAAAAATAAAGGAAATACACTTACATAAACAAAAAGAGAAAACTAGACTAGAAACCTAGGGACCAGACCCAAAACAAGCTAGACTCCCCAGCGGAGTCGCCAGTTTTGTTGTTTAGGGAAAATATACCTTATGACCTAAGCGTATGGGGTCACCAACATCAAATGTTAAACTTGCAGAGATACACCTATCTAGATATTTGAGAGAGAAATATTGTTTGAAAGCATATGCACCTTATTTATGAAGGTTTGTCCCAGATTTAAACCTTCACTCCAAATGCTCTAGAAGCTTCAGGATGATCAACACCTAAAAAAGTGATAGATACCTTCCTACATAGACATTAGATGTTATATAAATATAGATGAAACATTATAATTGCAAGAATATGAAAACATATTTCATTAATAATAACATATAAGAACATTGATGCACCAATTGTGGAAGAAAATATCTCTTTATTGATAATAAATAGTGAATGATACAACGTCAGTCTAAGACAAGCCCTCCTATGCTGACCAAGGACTAAATTCTCTTACTCCAATCTTCAAAGGTATTCCCCCAACATAACCTTGCGCTTTTAGGATGCTTCCTCTAACCTCTACCCCTCCCCTCTATTTATACTTGGTGATCAGGGGGAGTTACATAGGTTAGGATGGTTAGGGAGGTTGGGTACGTTATGATTACGAAACCAATTGTCCCTGGCTAATCATGTTTTAATTTTTAATTTTTTGGATTAATGTAACCGCGGGTATGTATACTGGCAAGTCGTGAATGGATAGCAAAACTTTTGAAGGAAACCCGCGAATGCATAGTGTGATCATTTAACCACGGGTTGCATATATGGCTACCCGCGAATGACTCACGAGGTGCAGTGTCAATAGTCACGATTACAAGTTAAGCTCATTAAAAAACATGGACAACACTGGAAGGAACAATGTGTATCAAGGAATATTTTCATCTATAGGTTTTTTAGAAACTTCTATCCATTATGTCATTTTGTGCACCGATGCATTCAGTGTCAGTACTCAGACAAAGAATTGCCATTTCATAGTATAACATGTATTATCTACATTCACCCTTCACCTTCAATTCATTCTGATGCGCTTGAATGAGTAATTTCTTTATGCAACTCCTAAGGGTGAAGTATGTTCTTTGTTTACATAAGTATGGATACTATGACTCCTAGTGACACTGCAGTCACAGACTCCTCCCTTGAAGCTAAGTTACCTACATTTATCATGGAAGAGACTGGTAGATATGTTCCACCGCAAGCATGGATTAGATTAGAAACTCAGAAAGCTCCAGTCATCCCTGAACTAAGGTTATTACTAGACCTACCTAGTTAGTCAATGAAGAAGCATTCTAGTTCCCATAAGAGAAAAGTTGTCTCAACACTACTACTGGGGAACGAAGAAACAGCAGTTGATATTCGTTTACTAGAAAACATTCCACCAAAACTGTCAGATAGACTTGCAGTAGGATTCATCAAAATGTGCAATATCCATTGGTAAAAACCGTTGGTTTGAACTAGAGTTCGAATAAAGACAAACAAAGACAAAGACCATTATCATTGCCATCTTTTATACAAGAAGCTCAAGTTATATTTGGCAATGGTGGTTAAACGAAGCAGATGAGATGGTAGATTTCATGAATAAAAGGATGATGTCGATGAGATGGAAGATTTCATTGACAAATAAATAGAGAAGATGATTAGATCACGAATTTTAGTGCCAACGAAGAAGTTGTCAAAATGGTATTCCTCTGATGATAAAGAAACTAAAGAAATTAATTCCTGGGAAAATACCTAGGACTTCATCTTTAGCCTTACAAGAGCCTCAACAAATTTTGTGGATGAGGGGATAATAGACGAAATGTTTCCAGAAGCCAAGGTCACTCGACTTGGAGACATAGCATAAGACCTTCGCAAAAAGGTCATAGAGCTAGAAGTGCAGCAAAAACCAAGTACACCTATAGACGTGATAGAATAAAGAAATAAAGAAACAGTAGAGACCATGAAGAGAACCGAAGAAGTACAGTCATCCTATGCCAAGGATGTTGGCCAAGTGTCTCAAACTTGGGAAGCCTCGATTGATGACTCCGAACTAGAGAAAATCATAAAGGAGATGCACACAACTGAGACAGAAGTAACTCAACTAAAGAGTGATGTTAACCTGAAAAATCCCTCACTCAGCTCTACATGGCCTACACCACCCAAGGACACCCATGATAAACCCTTGTATCACTCCATTAGACCCCCACACCACCAAAAAGTCTTAAGAATGAAGAAAAGGGCTTGAAAACCCCAAAAAGGAGCCTAAATAACTCTCCTAGGGGCTAAAGCCTCCAAAAAGGGGCTAAAACCCCTCAAAGGATCCTAAAACCCTAAAAGGAGCTAAATTTAGGTGGAAGGGGCTAAATCCTTGACCAAGGGCTTAAAACCCTAAAAGTCCCCAAGAAAGCTATAAAAGGAGGGGTGGGGGTCACTCTCAAACAAATCCTCTCTTGCATATTGTTATCCTACCCATGGATGCCTTGAGAGTCTTTGCCTCTCAAGCCACCCACATCCCCCTCTCTTCCACCCATCTTCCCCATTGAGCCATAGCTCCCCCATTGTTGAGTGAGATAGGGAGGTGCTTCTTCCAGCCAGGGCATGGTGGCCCATTTCACCAAAGGAGAGGTATAACCTAGTTTTTCTTATGTATTTGCTTTAGTAGCTTAGTTTTTTCTAACCAATATTTGTTTGTAGGTTTGATTCTTATCTTGTTTTGCAGGTTTATTTCTATTTAATAGTTGTTTGCAGGTTATTAGAAGCGGAACCCTAACCATTGTTTGCAGAGGGGTTCTCCATCTTTTATTTTCTTTCTGTCTAGTTTCATTTCGGTTTTTCATTCTTGCATTTCTCCACATAGGAACCTACCCTTCCATCCTATAGATAGAAGGGAGCCATTCCTACCCCTGTAGCAATTATAAATCCCTGCTACAGAACTAGAAACCATACCAGGTCGATCCCATAGGATCCCTGGTTCAGTTTTTTGAAATTTCAAGTTTTTTCAGTTTATTCCCTAGTTTTAAAATTTCTTTTCAAATCTAGTTTAAATATTGTTTCAATTCAGTTTTTGTTGTTGTCAAAGCCTATGCAAGGAAAATCCAAGTCTGTTTGGCCACAATACAGGTTATTGTCAACCGGATCTAACTCAAGTTCAGAAAAACCCCAAATATGGAGCAGGTCACACTTATCGGGTTTGAACATGGGATGAGGTCGCTCTTTTAGGCCTCACACGTGCGACCAGGTCGCCCTTTTCCCCCCGAAAGGTGGGAATTCACTCAGAAAGGTAGACCGCTTTTGTCTATGAAATCTATGCGACCCCCTTGCCTGTTTCTGGAAAACGTTTGCGACCCCCTCGCCAAATTTGACCTGAAACATGTTGTCTGTCAATCAGAGGTTAATTTTCAGTTTATTAGGGACTGTTAGTGCGGCTCAGTCGCCTCTTTCCAGCACAGTAGTTACATTTCTGTTTCTATTTTAATTTACTGCAATTTCATGTACAAAGAAAGTGTAAATTCAAAAAAAAAATTAATGGCTTAATGAATGTATCTTAACTAAAATTGACATAAAATTAACAGTCTTGCTTACCCTTCCTTCTCTACCCATTCATCACCCTTTAGGATATTCTAGGATACGAAGAAGGGAACAGCTCGTATAGTAATAGGCCCTTCACTGAATATTATTCTAAACCATTAAAAACAGATGACTTGGAAGGTAGAGGGGGTAGATAAGGAGGGATTCTCATGGCACTAAGTGTCCTCCCTGTTGAACAACCTTGCATCTGGGAGGTGACTTGTGGATCTACGGATGGGGTTAGTCCCATTGTGTTGAGATCCCAACACCTTATCTTGGTTGAAGAAGAATATAGGTGTAAGGTAGTCACCTAGTTAGGCTATCATAATTCAGGGTAAAAAATGGTATCTGTCTACAAAATTTCTGTTCATTCATTTCTTTCAACCACAATATGATGAATTCATAAGCCATTTGCAACCACCAAATAACAGAAACATAGAAAGACATACACACCATACCACGTAAATCAACCCCATTCAGTTCATGACGCTGAGAGAGCCACTAAAATTGATTAATTTACACTAAGTTCAAAAATCTGCAGTCTTTGAGGACATAAGTCCCTGACTACCTTAACCATGGGAAGTACTTGGGCTCTTCCCAGAAACTCATTGTGAGGAGTACCACAGGAACCCCAAAGTAGCTGGCCACTGAGAGGAATTTCCAAGCAAAACGGGAAACGACCCCCACGGATTGAGTAGAACACCCATCCGAAAAAATCCAAGCACTGTCTTCTGATAGTCTTGGTGGCCGAGTGACCACCTACAACCAATAGGAAGCCATTGAAACCGGGGTCCAAAATATCATTCCCACTAGTTTGATACACAAATATAACACAATTGATCCCTCACACTCTTCCTCATTCCTAAGAGGTGAACCACCACAATTCTGGTCATTGAATCGACACCATCGAGACCATTCTCAATGACCTCTCACACCATTACAAGGCCACATAGCCTCTGATTCAGATTCAGACCCATATCAATCTGAACCAGACCTACACATAGCACCATCAATCCCCATGGTTGGTGCAAACCCGGATCCATTTTTCGACATAGCAATTGCTAGTGGACCCATGTCCACACCACAAATTATCACCGACAACCCCGCAGGTGGCCCCAACACGATCATGCAAACTGTCATCAGTCAGCTGCCACCACCCATAGTAACCACTCAAGCTATCCCACCTGCAACACTTGTGGGTAGTGGACCCTCCACATACACTGCCCCTCCTATCACACATGGGGGCAGTGGCCCTTCCATCCACACTGTCCCTCACACCACACTTTGGGGAATTGGTCCATCTACAATGGCACCACCAACACGCCTAGCTATGTAGGTAAATTATGCACCTGCAAACCCCACCACCATACCTTCCCCATCTCACATCAACCTGGGGTCAAATTTTCCTTTCATGGCTCATATTAACTTGCCTGATTTGGCTCGATTGACAAACGACCCCATCCGCCATCAAACCTTTTGGCTTCCCATGCCAACCAAACTTCCCTCAGACATTCCCAAGTTTGAAGGGAAGGCAAGTGAGTGTCCCCAAAATCACATCATGACATTTCATTTATGGTGCTCCTCAAATAGCATCGTAGATGACTTCATCAGGATGAGGCTATTCCAATGCACCCTCATAGGTGCTACGGCCAAATGGTACATTGAGCTACCATAAGCTAAGTACCTGAATTTCAACTCCTTAGCTTTCATGTTCTTGTAGTATTTCCAACACCCCATCAGATATGATGAAGGGGTGGAGATCCTGTTATCCTGCCACCAGAGCATTGCGACACATATAACTGACCACATCCATGAGTGTCGGCAACGTCGTAGTTTGTGCAAGATACAACTTGACGACATGATATTTTTGGATTGGTTTCTCAAAACCTTGTTCTCACCCATAGCAAAGGACGTCGCATATGAACGTCCTCAATCCCAAGAGGAGGCCATACTAAAAGCCCAACAGTTTGACCTGATCTATGCTCAGTTTGGATGCCTGTACACCATCATTCCAGATGCTCCCCGTCTGGGTACCTCCTACTGGGATGCACCGGGGGCATCCCATGCTGCAGATGGAATCATAGGCTCAGTTTCCCAACAACCATAGCATCGTACGACACCACCTGCAGTTCCACCACAACCAAGAAACACTGCTAGTGTTGCTTACCAAAACCAAACTCCAGACTATGCCAAAATGATGTCCCAGTCTGGAGAAACAACTTCTAATGCACAACCTGCACCACCGTAGCAGGCTCAGGCCATGGCATGGCCAACATAGTAGTATGCAGGGAAAATTCCCACATTTGTGGCACCGCATCGCACCTAAATTTATTATGCACCACCAGTGCAAGTGGTTCAAGTCCCCACCGCTGCTCAACTCGCTCCGTTGGGACAAGTATTTGCACAACAAAACTATCCCAACCAACTTGTCCCCAACAGTCAACAAGGACAAGCTAGAAATAATCAGCCCCAGAACCAAGCCAATAACCAACCATATGGAGGCATTCAACAGCCAAACCCTCCCAACAATGTCACAGCAAACTGACCCGCCCAAAATCCCCCACGACCAAATGCACCAAGACACAACACCCCGTTGTGCAAAAACCAACCGTGCACACTCTCTAAAGTCTATGGGCACTACACATTCGAGTGTCCCCACATGGGTCACACTAAGTAGGCCATTCAGAACGAGGCCCAATAGGCCGCCAATGCTACGAACCAAGCCCAACCCAACCTAGCACCATAAGGACCTCCCCCCATGGTGCTTCAAAACCCACTACTAGTCCAAGGATTGGTGGCAACTGCACCCCCTCCCCAGGCCAATCCCAACACTCTAGGGGAACCTCCCATGGTAGAAATAGGTGTCCACCACCTGCTATCCATGACGACTGAAGAGGTTAACCTACAAACCAAGCGAAATCAGTATGGTACCACCACCAAACCCGCTGATACAGCAGTGGCATCTATGTCCAAATTGTTCAACGCACCTCTTTAGTTACCCCCTTTCCCCCGCCCCCCCATATGCTGAATGGCCAACAACACCACAACTAGAGCTGCTATTAGCTATAGCATTGTGGATGATTTGGCCCAAACACCAATGGCCATGTCCGCTCTGGAGGTACTCAAAATGTGCCCAACATAGCTGAAAGCATTACTAGCCGCCCTTGGGGCCGTAGAACCCTCCAAATCCAAGTTGATCACATTTGACATAGAGAATGGAGAACAAAGCATGCCATCCACCATCACCTTCCAAGTCCCGGTGTCTATCTAGAATTTGGTCATGCACCGGTGTATAGTGGATGAGGGGGCATCCACGTGCATTATGTCCACCCTGGTTTGGCAAAAACTTGTATCCCCAATTCTGCAACCATCCTCCACAACTCTGTGGACTTATGATGGCCATCCCACTAAATCCCAAGGAATCATCCCCCATGTCCCCATCACATTATCCAGGAAGACAGTGTTGATCGACATAGAGGTCATCAATGCTCAACTGGACTATAACCTTCTCTTCAGAAGAAGTTATATGTACACCATGAGAGCGGTCACATGAACTATCTTTCATCTCATGATGTTCCCCCATGAAGGGAATATCATGACAGTTGATCAACTCACTTATGATGATCTGTAAGGGTTAACGACACCTTCCAAATTTATCCCTACCATTAACACCATTGATCCCCAAGGGACAACCATGCACACCAATGGTGTACCTGCAATCAACACCATGGTTGACAACACACCAACCTCCCCATTGTTGAATGTGGGCCCTAGGTCGATTGTTGATACCACCATGATGGCTCATTTCCCCTTAGTGTCACCACCACCGACACAAAATGAGACTGTGGACTTGTGCATGGTCTCATCCAGCACCGCTGCACCCAAACAACATCCACAGCCGCATCCCCAACCACAACCACAACATCGTCCGCAGCTACAACATCATCCACAGCAACAACATTACGTGCAGCTGCAACCAAAACCTCACCCCCACATACAACCATCAAGGAGTTATCTAGGCTCATCTCCAGTCCATATGATTCCCTTCCTCTTTCCCTTGCCTGGTGTCATGAGAAAGCCAGTAACGACCACCCTCAACCTTCCCAACTTTACATTGGGCATTCCGATGTGGTATCTTGATCCACCATCTCAACCATCGATACCCCAGGTAGTCTTAACACCTATGCAACCCATTGTGGTCAAGTCCCATCCTCCACCTGGTCCGCAAAAACCAACCACCGCACCCGCACCTGCATCGCCCCACTCGAAAAGGGCCAGGGGAAAGAACACCAAAGCAACCGCAGAACCTCGATAGATCCTACCTTGCACCATCTACGAACAACAGGGCCATCCAAATCATAATTTCCCTGAGATTCCAATGATCCGTGTGCATTTGGATGCCATGGACACAACCGAAAACCACCCCGTGGTTGAACTTCCAACCGTGCCAATAATCAGAAACAAGTCACTGAGAACAAACCATGCTTGCGCTCTCTATGGTCTATATGTACATTATTCTCACCATTGCCAAGAATTTCCTGAGTTTCAAATGGCTTTAGCCGACCTCCGTCAACATTCCCTTGAGTATGAGATCACCCTGATCGAAGATGTTCATCCCCCGCCTCCTCCTTCCGACACCATATCCATTTACATGATGTCCAGTTCTATAGACCCTCTTGTCTCCACCATCACCGATGGTCCATCAAACTTGTCTCTTCCATTGTTTCCCCAGCCATAGCCACAACCTCAGTTACAACCTCAACCTCAGTTACTAGGGAAACATTGGCGTTCATTCCCAATCAACATGATCTTTTTCCTACCATCTGATATCGTGAGTAAGACTATCTTGGAAACTCGCAATCTATAGGATTTCACACTGGGAGATCCTGTGTGGTACCTTGAACCACCTACCTAACCTCTAAGGCCCCAGGATGTGTTGACTCATGTCCATCCAATTGAGATGATGTTGCACCTACCTCTGGGTCAATCAAAGACTCTTCCCATCTCCAGGCCTGCCCCTCTTCCTACAAAAGAGACTGGGGGCAAGGCACCAGAAGCCACAACCAATACCATTTACATGATCGCTAGCACTAGTTTCCCTTTCACCTCGTCGGTTGTGGAATATCCACCTGATCTATCCCGACACCATTTATGGGATGACAGAGATATATGTAAGACCGCCTTTGGTTTTACCCCATTCCCTTTAAACCATAGTGTGGAATTAGTTCTTCCCATAAAATACAATATTTTTTCATCCCGCCTTACCAATGACCTTCATCTTGGCAAGGGGGCATACCTCTTCGCTGATCAGATGATCAACTCTTGAAGAAGCCGTGCAACAGTCTCCACCTCAAGAGAGTCTATGCTTGATATAACCACTATGAGTCCCTTATAGTGTAGTTTTTTTCCTTTCTTTTTTTTCAATGTTTTTTAGCACAAGTCAGGGGCAGCACCATCAGCTGCTAATCCAACGTCACCCAGAACCGGTTTGAGACACTTCTCAAACCTCCGGTCTCAAATTTCGATCTCCTGATGATACCATCGTCTCATGTTTAACAAACAAATTTCAGGACCATTTCCCACAAGTCACCTCGATTTACGAGCCGCAGCATGACGATGCAAGTGTCTAAGGACCTGTACTTGAATCACTATTGCCTCCCACTACTCACGCAAGTTTTCAGGGCACCTCCCATTAAGGGTTACCGTTTTTCTTCTTGTTTTTTATTTTAACACATAGTTTTCTTCTTTATCCACCACACCTTACGCGGACCTTTGGACCATCATCCACAAAATGATTTATTTTTCTTGGATGTATTTGGAAAATAAGTGCCCCTGGACTTGCACTCACATCACATGTAGTCAAGTCCGTCCACCACAACTTGCACATAGCTCTCCTGACCTCTGTCTAAGAGCCACCTCAGTTTGCATGCCTCTGCCACACCGACTCGTGAGCGTTATACCAAAATCCTGTCACCATCATGTGATAAGACATTTGACATACCTACTTGCCCTGAATCCCAGCTTTTGGAGTGGAAAATCATATCATTTGTCAATATTTTCATACAAATTCTTAGCACTGTGCTTGACCCTTTATCCATATGCGGTACCCTTGTTTGCACCACCCATACTCTGTTTCCCACAAGCGGTGCCACTACTTATGGCCCTTATTCCATAAGCGGTTATTACCAAAACCGCTCTGTCACTAAAGGAGAAACACGGTACCCTGGGTAAAAAGGGAACAAGAGAAGCTTCTCGAGGATTCTAGATGATAAGCCTCGAGATATCCCTTATCCCTACTGTTATGGGTCTGTTGAGCTCGAGATCCCCCATCCTAGGAAATTGGAGGCCACCTCACCCACAAATCTCTCAACCTACCCTATCCATCTAGCCTTATAAATACAAGCTTATGGCCATGGTTGAGGGGGAGAAATCTTAAGGTATTGTTATGCTGTTGGATTGATCACTTGGTCCATATCATTAGAGAGCATAGAGAGAGCTAGAGTCGGAGCTTGTGGGGATGAGAATGCTTGGTTTCATGGAGATGCATGTCAACACTAAGGCTTGGTTGTAAACTTATTCATATTTTTTTAATGCAAGTTGCTTTTTGTCCCACATATATTGTTGATGTTTGATTTCATATATATGTTGTTAGATTCCTTAGTCACTAGCATAGATTAGTAGATTATATTCTGGCTGCTTTGATCTGTTTCTTTTTGAGCTTATTGCAAGTACACAGTGTGACTATCAAAGCATTGTATTCGAGGTATATACGGCGTCTAAGGAGAGTCTTCAACCTCTTTCTTCTATTTGTTCTGGATCTGAACCATTCAGACCAGTGGAACACCTTGCTGTCCGCAGGAGGTGAAATATTCCAGCTAACAAATCTGGTGACTCCATTGGGGAATGAAGTTGTGTATCAATCATTCTGATCTTCCTCAGTCTGCAACTCTTGTTCGAATCCAGGCTCCTTCTTCAACTCTCTTCAGTCAGATCTACTCTCTGACTGACTCTGTTTGGGTTTGAAATCTCTAGATCTCTTTAGATCTGAGTCATTTCGGTATTTTATGCTCTGTTTCCATACTCAATTCAACAGTATTTTCGTTTATCTAGCCTTTTTTTGACTGGATCCTTTGTTCTTCTTGTGTTTTGGTCATCTACAGGGAACCGCGCCTATGCTATGTATGAGATGCGGTGCCACCGCCTGAACAAAGTGGATAGTAAGTGGTACCACCACCTGTAACTTGTTGACAAGAAGCGATGATGTCTGGGAAACGCTCTGTCAATAGTTAAGAAGCGCGGTGCGAGGTAGGCATCATCCCAAAGCCCTTTTTCCTTATTTTTCTTTGCAAAAATTTGGATTTGGATTGCTTTCAGTTCTGCTAGTCAAACTTGTGTTACTGAATTTGATGCTTGTGGTTTGAGTTTTTATGGTTTAAGATTGATTTGAGTGGAATTTCAAAAGTTTGATTAAGTCTTTTGATTGTTCATCCGCTTCTATGCTTGTTGGTTGTGTTTACGAAAGGATTTCTTGTTGTCTGAAAAGCTTAGGGTGTTATTTAAAAATCTCTTTTTGCTTCTGCTACATAGACTAAAAGAAGAACACTAGATTAGCTTCTAGGTTTCATTTCTTATTTGCATAGTAAACTTCTTTTTCCTTCCTTTAAAAAAGAAATTTTTTGACTGAGACTAGGATATCATCATTGAGTGTTGGACATTGGTTTTCTGATTGGATTTACAAGCTTTCAAAACCTTTATGATCTTTCATCTCTCATGCATTTAGATCTATCTCGATCAAAATAATAAAAAAACTGGTAGTTTTAAGTTAGATTTGCTTATGTTTGAGAAATTGGAAAAAATAGAGTGCATTTGCATATAGGTGTGCTTCTTGTTTTCCTTTTAGGAAAATAGATTCTTCCCCTTCTCATTTGCTTTCGGAAAGAAGAAATCCATTTGGAAAAGTGTTTGCTTGTCTTTGTATGATGTTCATGACTGTTGTGTGGAAGTATTTTTGGTTTTTGAAACAAAAGGAAAAAACTCTCTGTCCCTCCCGTAAGTAGGCATACTGAACGGTAAAGTGAACATTTTGCACTAGCATACTGCATGGTTTTACTTTTCTGTCAAAACATCATGCATTGACCTAACTGTACAAGTTAAAATTAACGGTAGTTGTAGGTTAAAATTTATGTAGTAACTTGAGTGGTAGGTTAGAGATGTGTTTGGGTGTCGTTAAGCGTAGGAGCTGTCATTATTTGTTAGCATTACATTCCAGGACTCGCGTGGTTCTTCCACATACCATTGATATATCAAACGGCCTTTCACGTACCCTTAAGGTATATAGAAAGGTACTTCATGTACTTGATTGTATATCGGAAGGCCCCTTGTGTACGGTTATGTATTAGACAACACTACTACCGATTCGAGCTCCCACGTACCTTGAGTATATCGGGAGACCCCACTAGGGTGCCTTATCTATCTGAAAAAATCCCTTTGGTCGTCTTGTTTGGAGCCATACACCGAAAACAACATTCAGGGAGATTACTATGCATGTACCCTCAAGGTATATCACAAGTGGCGCCTTCTTGACAATCCTAGTGAGAGACCTGACTTTTGAACTCATCCTATCATTTTAAGTGTGCTTGCTTTGACCTATAGCTTGTGTAGGGAATTTTTTTTGGTGCGTTTTCTATATTTTCAAACCCTAGGTTAGTTAGGAACTGTACAAACTGGCTGAGTTAAGACAGTCCAGAAGAGTACGGGGCTTGCCACCTGATTTTATTCCTGGTTCAGGAGAAAATCCTATGGAAGCTATCGACCAAGGAGCTGCTACCACCTCCCAAGTGGGAGATAATGTGGTTGTGGAAAGTGGAGTACCATATTCTTCACACTCGCCTCCATTGGTCCAATAGCCTTCTTGGGGAGATTCCTCATTCCATTCTCCCGTGAAAGGATGTGTTGATGACACTGCTCACCTGGATTTTGGTCCCAATGCTTCATTTTGGGAAACCCCTATAGGCCAGTCCATTGCTTCATTTGGCACCCATGGAATCTCTTCTGAAATTGAAGAAGAACATAGGCAATATCGTTCTGCCATTCTCCATGCAAAGGAGATTGATGACATTTTAGGCCCAACACTACCAAGGTCCACATCTGTTCTTAGGGGATATCGTTCACTTGTCGAATCTATAAGACCCATTGAACCGATTATAGATGGTCCATTGACACCCCGCAACCTAGGTCAAGATACCACCACTACCACCTCTCATGTTATGTCTATACCTAATTTTCCTAGGTCTTCTGTACTTGAGATTCAATCTTCAATTCTTGTTTCTTCTACACCTTCTAGTGCCGAAGGGAAACCCCCGACATGACCTACGTTATCTGACACCGAAATTGTTACTAGTCAAGGGCAGACCTCTAAAATAGAACCATCTACATTTTATGTCCCTCCCAACCATTCTAATGTGGTTAATCCCCCATCCAGCTCAGTTCAACCCTTCGGGGCCAAACCTATAACCATTTAATCTTCTGGAGGTTATGGTTATCCAATACATGTACGTAATATTAATCATCCACCCAATCCTACAAGAATTCCATACCCTAGTAATACTTTTACATCATGGAGGAAACCCTACTGGTATTACATGCCATCTATGGGGGGGATACCTATACATATTGCAGGAGGTGCTGGAGGACCCCCTTATGGAGCTCCTCCCCCTGGGGGGCCTAATGGTCCCGGAGGATTTGGAAACTTTCCTCCTTATGGTACTGGTGGCCCTAGTGGTCCTAGGGGACTTGGTGGATTTCCTCCTTCTGTCCCTGGAGGGTCTGGTGGCCCTCCTCCTAGTGGTTCTGGTGGATCTAGAGGTTTAGCTCCTTTTGGTGGCCCCGGAGGGTCTGGTGGTCCACCCACTGGTGGTCCTAGTGGTATCGGTGGTCCTGGTGGCCCTAGTGGTCCTCCTCCTGGAGGCCCTGGTGGTCCTAGCAGTCCTGATCCTGGAAATCACCCCCCTGCGAGCAGATCTTCCGGTAGTTCTTCACCACATCAACCTGTTTATCAGTCCACTTATGGTCCTACTAGTAATTATATGCCATATCAATATTACCAGTATGCTTAGGCCAACCAACAGTTACCTTTCCTAGCAACTTTGGACTTTCTTGATCTATCCAAGTTGATTAATGACCCCATTCGACACAATCCCTCATGGCCCCCTATTCTAGTAAAGCTACCATCAGACATCCCAAAATTCGATAGGAAACAAGGAGATGATCCGAAGAACCATGTGATGACATTCCATTTGTAGTGTTCTTCAAATTCCCTCATGGATGACTCTGTTCGGTTACGAATCTTTCAACTAACTTTAACCAGTACGGCTGTGAAGTGGTACATTGAACTCCCACAACATTCGTTTGTGGATTTTGTCTCGCTGGAAACCGTGTTTCTTACACACTTTTAGCTCCCTATTCGTCATGAAATGGGTAGTGATCTTTTAACCTCTCTACGAAAAAACACCTCCACCCACATATCCAATCATATTCATGAGTGGAGAAGGAAGAGAAGGCTTATTAAGGCCCCTATTCCAGATCAGTTACTAGCTGATTGGTTCACCAAATCGTTGTTGCCTCCTATTGCCCGAGATGTGGCTATAGGCGGTGCCATCACTAAAGAGCACGCTATTAGTCGGGCTCAGCACCTAGACTTGGTTTATTCCCAGTCTGGCACTCTTTATGACCTGATCCCTCAAGCTCCTCATCCCAGCACCGATCCTACCAAGCCACCAGCAATAGTACTTGTTGATGGGATTGTTGGTTCAATACAGTCCCCATCAGCGGAGAAAATTGCCAAGTAAACCCAAACTGCCCCATCTACTCCTTCGACTCCTAAATTTTTCGCCGAGGTCAATTCTATTCAAAGTACTCAAACCTCGGGTAATAAAAAGAAAGGTAGAAATCGAAATAAAAAACCTGGAAACCAGTCAAAGACTCCACGACCAACCAATGGTGATAAAGACAAAGGGAAACGAAAAGTGAAATATCCCTGTCTACTATGCGGTGGTGACCATTTTTCAAAGGAGTGTCCTCATCGGGACGAAATCTCCCAATTTTTGAAGTCCAATCCCACACCTGCAGTACTTACGGATCCTTTTCCCTCTCAACAATAGCTGATAGACCACATTTCTAATCAGGGTAATTCCAGTTCGTCAGAGGAAATTCATATGATGTCTTTAGATACCATCCATCTGCAAACTCGAAGTCAGAATTATGATAAATCTGCGGATAAAAATGAAGATCATTTGTCTTCAGGGAATGCCCCTTCTACTAGTTCTCCTGAGTCCTCATCTACTATCCCATTGTCTATCGAGAAGCCTACTCTCGACATGATTTTGCGCCCACCTAAGAGTACTCTTTGGAAGGAAGTATTTAATCCCAATGCCCAAGCTGCTCAATTTTATAATGTGGTTAAAGATCTTGTTGAGGCACCTTGTGCAATGTCTACCCTAGAAGTGCTCCAAAGTTTCCCTACATAGCGTAAAAACCTATTGACTGCATTATGAGCTTTAGACCCGGATAACACCAACTTGATTCATTTTAATGTTGAGAACTATAAGTCTAGGTTACCACATAAACTTGATTTTCAAGTCATTACGAAAGTAGTTGGAAAGAAAGTTTTTAGAACATTCCTAGATGAAGGATATTCAACCTTCGTGTTGTCTCTATCTTGTTGGAAATACCTTGGCTCTCTCGAGCTTGTAAGATCACCTATGACCCTTAAAGCCTTTGACAGAGGGGATTTCCAACCCCACAGTCTCATATCATCCCTCGCGATCAAGTTGGGGTGAAAAACCGTTTCCATCCAAGTAGAAGTGGTAGATGCCCCTTTAGATTACAATCTCCTCCTAGGATGAAATTGGTTCTATGCTATGATTGCTGTTGCTTCAATAGTATTCCGAACTGTCCAATTTCCACATCTAGGGAGAATCGTTACTATTGACCAGCTTTATTTCTGCACACCGGATGTTACTACCTCCACGGCTAATAACATCCCCATGTTAGGCCAGTCCCCTCCTCCTTACCAGTCGATTGGGGTAGGCATGTTGAAGGATTCATCCCTCATGGGAGTTTTTCCATCCACTCCTCTTAGCACAGATTCCACATCAGTCCATATGATCTCCTCATTTGATTATAATCCTAAGGGACACTATGTTGTTGAGTCCACCTTGTTAAGTCCACACGAAGATATGTATGACGCCATTCAAACCTCTTTCGATGATCACACTGATGATCTTCATCTAGTGGCCTCGGATCCTTACCATTTACCGTATTGGTTTGAACCTTCTCTTCCCACTCTAATTTCTCTCTCTGAGACTTTTCCTTCCGATGAGTCCATTATTGAGATCATGAGCATGGATGAGTCCAATTGGGAGGATCACCATCATAGATCCATGTTCCTCCCCAACACCAATTTAGTTAACCATGATTTTGCATCCTTGTTTCCTACTGATATTGTCAACGTTCCCCAAAGTCCTATATTGTTGCAACATACAGATTCTAAAGGAAACCTTTGCAATATTACTCAGACGAACCCAATTGACATATCAGCCAAGCCTGATGTTATCGAGCATGTTCATGTTGGGAAAAACTGCTTTGCAGATGAATCTGAAGCCTATAAGGCACTTTTTAAAGAACTCTGTGATATTTTTGCCTAGTCCTATGAAGATATGTCGAGGATCGACCCTTCGATCATGGTCCATGATATTAAAACTTATCCCTCAGCCAAACCCGTGAGGAAAAAAATTAGGCGAGTCCATCCTCAGAAGGCTGTAGCTATAAAATCTGAAATTGCGAAGCTTCTAAAAGCTGGGTTTATTTATCCTGTACCCCTGAAAGAATGGGTATCGAACTTCGTTGCTGTCAATAAAAAGCAGGGCAACATTAGAGTCTATATCGAGTTTAGGGATCTGAATAAAGCTTGTCCCGAGGACAACTTTCCTACCCTGCATATCGATCAGATTATCAACAACTGTGCTAGAAGTGTCATCTTTTTATTCATGGATGGATTCTCCAGCTATAATTAGATTGAGATATTACCCTCCGATCAGCATAAGACGACATTTATTTTCCCATGGGGAACCTTTGCATATAAGAAGTTATCGTTTGGCTTAAAAAATGCTGGAGCTACGTTCCATCGTGCGATGTCCTATGCGTTTCATGATGTCAAACACATTGTTGAACTGTACCTTGACGACCTCCCTTCTCATTCACAGCAACGGGAGGACCACCCTGGTCATATTAGAGAGATATTCCTGAGATGTTGTCACTATAATATACAGCTCAACCCGTATAAATGTGTTTTTTGCATTGAGACGGGATGTCTGCTAGGTTTTGTGGTATCCAAAGATGGAATCCAGATAGATCCTTTAAAAATTGCTGCCATTCTTGATCTACCAGCCCCAACTAATCTCTTTGAACTCCAAAGTTTGCAAGGGAAGGCAAACTTTCTCCACCATTTCGTGTGCAATTTCACAGAGAAAACACACGGTTATATGTGTCTCCTTAAGAATAACAATTCATTCTTCTGGGATTACCAAGCCCAATGCGCATTTGATAATCTTAAGCACGCTCTGACTCATTCACCCATGATACACCCCCCTGACTATTCAAAGGACTTTATCTTGTATATTGATGCCTCTGATACTACAATCGCTATGGTTTTAGCGTAGGACAATCTCCACAGTCAGGAGCATGTGATTTATTACGCTAGTAAGAATATCTTGGATTCTGAAACCCATTATTCACATGTGGAAAAGTTAGCATTGGCCACGGTCATTGCTGTACAAAAATTTTGTTATTACATTCTACTCCGCACTACCACCGTATTGGCAGACCAGAACCCGATGTACTACATCCTGACTCATCAAGTTCTCAGGGGAAAGTACTCCCGTTGGATAGTTATCCTTTAGGAGTTCAATCTGGAGTTTGCCAAGGCTACATCAAAGAAATCCTTGGTATTTGTAGATCTTATGTGTGATCTTCCCTATGCTTCGACGAAATGTGAGCCTAGTGATTCATTTCTAGATGAATTCCTGTTCCTGATAAGCACTACTGATCCTTGGTATGGATATTTGCTTATATATCTCCAGACACAACGTTTTCAGCCGCATTTATCCCATGATGATTGTCACCGTATCCGTCACCATGTGAAATACTATCTCATCCTGAATGACACTTTGTATAGATGTGGGATTGACTCTATTCTCCGGAAATGCCTCACTCATGAGGAGGTTGAACTTGTGTTGAATGATTTCCATTCGGGAGCATGTGGTAGTCATTTATCTGGGCTGGATACAGCCCAAAAAATCACTTGCGCTGGCTATTTTTGGCCTTCGATCTTCAAAGATTGTCATGAGGCTGTTAAGAAATGCCCACCTTGTCAACACTTCTATCCTAAAAAGCACACCCATCCTGCTCCACTACACCCCGTCATTGCCATTGGCCCATTCGCCAAATGGGGGATTGACTTCATGCATTGTAAGCCTACCTCAGCCGGGGGGCATGGTTACATCATCTTAGCCGTGGATTATTTTACTAAATGGGCTAAGGCCATGCCTACATATGTAGAAGATGGTAAGACTTCCACCCTCTTCTTGTTCAATCATATCATAGCTAGATTTGGAGTTCCATAGTCTATAGTTACTGATCATGAATCCCATTTTCATAAACAGATGATGGAGAAAATGAGTGCTAAGCTAGGGTTTCACCATGAAAACTCTACGCCATATTATCCACAAACTAATGGTCAGGTAGAGGCCATTAACAAAGTTTTGAAAACTATGCTTCATCGGATGGTTGGAGATCATAAATCCAACTGGAACCACATTCTTTTCTCTGCCCTTTGGGCTTATCAAAAATCTGTGAAAACAACTAATGATTTCATGCCATTCCATCTTGTCTATGGACTTGAAGTTGTCTTACCCATCCAATGTCAGATTCCATCTTTACAACTTGCCGTCGAACTTCTCCCAGACACTTCCGCGGAGGAAGAAATATTTTTATACTTGAATAACCTTAACGAGACTTGCAAAGATGCTTCCTTGGATAATGAGGCGCATAAGAAACACGTCAAGGCACAATATGATAAATCCATCCAGCCTCGTGTCTTTAATGAGGGTGACCTAGTCTTGATTTGTGACCAGAGATACGACAAACTAGGGAAGGCTAAGTTCGAATCCATGTGGTATGGACCTTTCATTATTTCCAAGGTGTTAGAGAAAGGAGCTTATGAGCTCGTTGATTATGATGGGATCCCTTTGGGGCAACCTCGCAATGGGTTGTACCTGAAAAGGTACTATGCCTAGGTTTTCTTGGGTAGTATCTTGTATATATGTATATTGATTGGATTTCAGTGTGCTTTTAGTATTTTCAAGATGGTTTTGAGCTTTGTGTCCACATCTATTTATACCATGTTTTGGTCATGCATATGGCTTTCTACAGTTTCGCTGATGGTGCTTACCGCCACACCTTGAATCTCGCCTCGGCTACTTCGGTTCTCTATTCCATGGCTAAAGATTTGGTCAGTTCAGGAATGGTTTGTATAGGTCCCACTACTAATAACATCGTCGAGTATGAAGCATTCATCGGTCTTCTGACTAAAGCTGCCTCCCAGGATGTTCGTGATCTATTAGTCTTGATGGACTCACAGCTCATGGTTCTCCATTTGAACCATGTCTACGCCATTAGAAACCCGGTACTCCTTCGCCTATTCTGGAGAGTGCGTTTGTTAGAAATATCATTTGAAACTATTGCTTATAGGCATATCCCTAGGGAACATAATGTAGTCCTTCACTCATTGGCTAACTACATCCTAGACTGGCATATTGCCCATTCATGACGGTAAATCAAACATGGTCCATTGTAAATAAACATTTAGAGACACGTAAAACTCATAGAAAATTCATTTTCCATTTGAACTATTTAAACACCGTGTAAAAGTCTGTATATATATATATATATATATATATGAAAAATTTTACAAAAATAGGTCCCGAGACCTCCTCTGAAGCATGTAGGCTTTTAGGAAAAATAATTATACAAAATACTGAAGCTATCAGCTTTCAGTACATATCTCGTAGACTAGTGGTGCTCGTAATAGCACATCACTGCTCAAGCTACCCTACACAGCAGCCTACTGAATCGGCCTGGTATTACCGCTATGGATCTCTGATATCTCATTGGGAGGTCATCTATGTCAGCATCTGGGATGTCCAAACTCAACCTCTCCAGGTTCTCCTTCAGCTCCCCGGTGATATCATCACCCTATGGTACAAAGCAAGCTCTTGCTCACCTATCCAATGGAGATGCTCCTATAGGCTGCGCTGATCCAACATCTGCATGAGAATATACAGTTCTTGTCATAAAACATAAAAAAACATAAAAATATTTCATCCATTTTAGGGTTTCTTGCTTCTTACCGATGTCGCCCCACTGTCCGACAGATGGGAGTGGTAGGTCAGGATCTCCTATGAAGTCTGTGCATGTGTAAGAATAGTCCTCAACCATGAGGATCTGATCCCATAGCCATATGAAGAACAGATCACCGAACTTCACCCTTCCCCTACCTGCTCCTGTGTGAGCCATGACCTGGACCCACATCAGCATACGGGGGTCCCGTGCTCTCAGAATCTAGAAGGTCACCTGTGGCCTCATTTGTGGAACCCACTCGAAGAAGAAGTAGGATAAGATGGAACCAAAGCTGAACTACTTCAGCTCTTCTTGCCGACACTTAACCAGCTGATCCTTGAAGATTGGAAGCATTGCTTCTGCCTAGTTGAACACTATGGGTTCCATAGCCTCTATGGCATACAACATGTGTGCCCTGGAAGCCTGGTGATCACCCTGACCTCCAGCCACCCTCTGCATAGTAAACAAGATAGTTCATAGAGCCCTATCCGTCACTGTCTTGATGGGGATCTTCTTCCCCGATGTACCTATTCTTGGTGCACATTGTCAATCTATAAGCTCTCTAGTAGTAATGTCCATACCACGGGAACCTATCAATGAGATGGGGGCACCCCGTATCGATAGAACAGTCAGGAATTAGATATGCTCTACCTCCACTATAATTATGTGTGCCCCCACCTTGAAGTATTGGTGCTCTGGATTCCACATCTGTAGTATTTGTTCCAGTATCCGTTCGTGTGACACCATGCTTGGGGTCCAGAAGAACTTCAAAATCCCACAGTCCCGTAATGCGACAATACAACCCGCATTTCTCTCAATAGTAGTATCCTCATTGTAATGAGTTATTTCCTTCCATATCACCATGTTTTGAGCAATCTAGACCTGCCAAAAACCATAATGGTGTGCATTAAATCATCCTTAAATCATTGGAAACCAAAATAATGAAGTTATATCACCCATACCATTAGTTTAACTTATCCACATTTGGCACCGCCTGTGCACCATTGGAGATAGGCGGTGGCACCGCCTGTCCGCTATATTGTTGGTGCAGTTCTAGGGTGGAACCGCATATCCCGTAAGGGGTAGCCGCGGTGCCTGCATTTTGAGTTTTAGGGCTCACCATATGGACCCAAAACCCCACCAAAACTCTAAATAGATGCTATGAAATGAAATATAAGGGTATTAGCTATTACCTACAATTGACAATGCTGAAAATGGACGGTGGAAGCTCCCGGTATAAGCTGTGGAAGATCTGGCTAATAAAATGCTCCAAGTGCTCTCTGCTAGAGGTAAATAGTGAATTGGTTTGATTTTTTACTATTTACTTTACTTATATAGGAATTTTTGGGTCTGACTCGCTATAGTTTTGATGTAAAATCATATTTTGGTCAAAATTTATCTATCGTAATCCCTAATGCTAGTTGTAAATGCATTTAACATTTGTTTCTGAGACTATTGCAGGATAGGAGAACTCTAGCAAGAAGCTTTGAAAGTTTGTTTATGTCTTTTTCGTACTTTGATATAACAGAAAAGGTCGATGAGCATTTATTAGGACACTTTGATCACGCTCTCTAAACCTAGTATCAAAGGTCCAATTCCATTTCTGAATCTTTCCAGGCTCGTAAAATTTGACATTGTGCAAAGAAACATCATGGAGTCTTCTTTTCACATCTTTTTTAGACTCCTTAAAACATGAAAAGATCGTCGAGTCCGTTTCTGAATCTTTCCAGGCTCGTAAAAAGTGACATTGTGTAAAGAAACCTCATGGATTCCTCTTTAAACTCTTTTTAGGCTCCTTAAATATGAAAATATTGTCGAGTACTTGTCTCCTTCATACTCGTAAAAGTATTTGAAGAGTCATCCTTGCGAAAGTAGGTTATCTCTTTTTCGGTTCGGATAGGACTATTTATGAAAAAGGAACACTCCAGCCAATCATGACTGGAAGAGTTCTCTAAGGTATGATTTTATAGTTTTTTGGGCCTTAGAGACTAAATCATATGAAAAAGGACCCTTTGGAGTCTTCTTCCGTATTTGTTCATACTCTCTAAATATGAACGATACCGAGTTTTCTTTCAATGGACTCGTTAAATTAAAAATTGAGAGACCCATTTTGGAATCGAACCCCTCCTCTCTCAGGTTCATAAAACATATGAGTTTGGACTTGTCTTCTGACAAGATATACCAAGTGTTTGTTACCCTCTTTGAACTCGTAAAACTGAAAAGAGGCACTCATTGATCATGATGGGGGAAATGGGAAGGGAATCATTTTGCAAATAATGGCAGTTGTTTGTCGTTACCTTCGAACATGGCACTTGTCTGCATAATCGTGTCAGTCAATTGGGTATTCAGCTGATCTCCATGATGATCCACTTTCATGAGTCATGTTGTTCCTTTGAGTCTTTCAAAAGAATGCATTGTCCACTGTCGCATTGTGTGTCTGTCCCGTCTAGTCATGCTACCAAGTCTTTTGTCGTGCCACTCGATGTTCAAAGGGGATCTAAAGAAGTGTCGCCTCTACAGTCCACATAGTCTTTGTGTCAGTATCTTTGAGTCAGTCATATGGTTACTACATGCACATCATTCCAGAACTATGTTCCGAGTTTTGTGTCGTCGATGTGGGACTCATCATGGCCCTCCTTCAACGAGACTTTTCCCATCGACATCATCTAATCATCCAGGACATAGCCTTAGAAACAATGATTGGTACCTTGAGATCTGTATGCCTTAATGACATATTCTCTCGCTCTCGACATAGGTTCACATCATTGACCTTTGATCGATAGAATCGACTGGGTGTTTGACATCAGGACATATATTCACACTCAGTATATTTTACTAGAGTACCTTGGGAATCATTGACATTAATGGTGATCTCCCTCACACTTGTTAATGGTTCACATAATTGGATGGTAATCAAGTGGTTTCTACCATGTTCAAATTCAGATCATTGTAATGACATGGATATAATCGTACTTTGTGGAAGAAGAGATGAAGACCCTGGGTATTTGTTTAAAGCGCTCATTACTTTTCCCTAGGTTGCGATGGAGTTTTGTATATCTAGCATAGATCCACATTTGTATGGTTGTGGCTATGCTAAAATTTCTGTCTGTATGAAATAGATCTACATTGTATGTCTGGTAGCTATGTCCAAGTTTGAATCCTCTATCACATGGATCTATGTTGTATTCTAGTAGCCATGCTTGTTTATTCTTCTCATGGATCTGCCTTGTATTGGTCTGCAGCCATGAGTTTGGTTACTTGTGTCTATGAGTCAACATACTGATGTACTGCAGATGCCTACTTGACGACTTGCTCCGATCGAGCCGACATGTTTTCCTCATGGCAACAACTTGTTCTCTCAAAGCTCTCGTTTATCGTATCCCTCTAAGACTCATGCTTTTGGGGGCATCCCATTATACCGAAATACTGTCACCATCATGTGATAAGACATTTGACATACCTACTTTCCCTGAATTCCAGCTTCTAGAGTGGAAACTCATATCATTTGTCAATCTTTTCATACAAATTCCCAGCATCACGCTTGACCCTTTATCCATACGTGGTACCCTTGTCCACATCGCCCATACTCTGTTTCCCACAAGTGGTGCCACTTCTTATGTCCCTTAGTCCATAAGCGGTTATTACCAGAACCACTCTGTCAGTAAAGGAGAAACACGGTACCCTAGATAAAAAAGGGAAAAAGAGAAGCTTCTTGAGGCTTCTAGATGATAAGCCTCTAGATATCCTTTATCCCTACTATTGTGGGTTTGTTGAGCTCGAGATCCCCCATCTTAGGATCTTGGAGGCCACCTCACCCACAAATCTCTCAAACTACCCTATCCATCTAGCCTTATAAATACAAGCTTATGGCCATGGTTGAGGGGGAGAACTCTTAAGGCATTGTTATGCTATTGGATTGATCATTTGGTCGATATCATTGGAGAGCATAGAGAGAGCTAGAGTCAGAGCTTATGGGGATGAGAATTCTTGGTTTCATGGAGATGCATGTCAACACTAAGGCTTGGTTGTAAACTTCTTCATATTTCTTTAATGCAAGTTGATTTCTGTCCCACATATATTGTTGATGTTTGATTTCATATATATGTTGTTAGATTCCTTAGTCACTAGCATAGATTAGTAGATTATATTCTGGTTGCTTTGATCTATTTTGTGTTGAGCTTATTGCAGGTACACAGGGTGAATATCAAAGCATTGTATTCTAGGTATCTACGACATCTAGGGAGAGTCCTCAACCTCTGTCTTCTATTTGTTCTAGATTTGAACCATTCAGACCAATGGAACACCTTGCTGTCCGTAGGAGGTGAAATATTCCAGCTAACAGTGAGCCTCTACTGTGATCTATCCCACACATGTATTGGTATATTTGAGATCCTTCTGCTCCATCCATACTGCATGGACGACCTTTGGACCACTGTCCACTGTCCCGACATGGGGCACCGCCTGTGCCACCGCAATCGGTTGATCATACTGGAATTTTGTTTAAGCTCTTTTCTGACTTCTAAAAACAATGATAAGATAGCCGAGCACAACTGCTTCCTTTCCCGCTCGATAAAGTATAGGAAAAGGAATCTACATCATCTCGTTTACCTCCTTTTGCAGACCATGTAGACCATCAAATGAAAATTACCACCTTGGCGTATTCAAGCCAAGAACGAACCCCTCTGCATACTTTTATGCTTTCTCGGGAAAAGGGGTCGCACTTTATGAAAAATATCACCATGGGTTGTCGTTAAGCTCTTTTCTAGCCTTCTCTTCAAGAAAATATTGCTGAGCAAACTTGGTTTCATTCATGCTCTTAAAAGTATCTGAATCACCGTCCAGTCAGTATAGGTTTAACCTTTTCCAGCCTGATTGGACTACCAACGGTAAAGAAGTCTCTCATCCCCTATAGGATGGGTGAGCTCTCCTATGTAAACTTTTATCCTTTTTTTGGCCACATGAGACTACCAATGAAAATGAGCCCCCACTAGAGTCTTATTTGTGCTTTTATACTCTCTAAAATTGAAAGCACCATTGAGCATTTACTTTCTCAGGCTCACCAAAAATCCACGAGATCGTACCATAACGGTGTCCCTAGACACCACCCCACAAAAAATAGTTTGACAGCATTCCCCCTTTGGGTCACCTTTGTTCAGAGTAATCTACAATGTGTCTTCCTTGGACCCCATCAATATCAAAAGTGTCCACATCCTCCAAATATTTCCCATATGCAGTGGCATTCCCCGTATTATAGCTATGATCCCATTCCCATGAGTAAGTTTCATTTGCCACCTGGTCTGCCCTGCTGTCATACTATAAACAAAGGAAGTTTGAGTCTACCATACTCCCCCTTCCCCTGTTCAATTATTTCCCTCCCCCTCCCCCCCCCATTCAGTGGGTTAGTTCACAGATTGTCTCACATATTTCGATTATCTCCCTCGCACCTCTGGTCAAGGAAACACCATTGCCTTGACCTAGGGAAGGTCTCCCTCTGTCGACGACAACACACATACTCCAGAGGATAGACCTAGAGGTCCCTATACCTTGGTTTCATTAACATCATTTATGAGTTCCTTGGACCACTTGAGAGAAGTCCTTAGTTCCTCTCGAGATGGTTGTTTCTCACGTGCTCGACTTCAACTACATCATCACACCGTTGAGATTCGTACAGGGTTTGGTCCGTGTAGTAGTTGGTCGAAGACCCCGGATGTCACCTAACTCTAGCACATTGATGAGTCTATTCAAGGGACCTAAATAAGTTATGTCCCTTGTGATTTTCAGGTTGCGGTGGAGACAGTCTTCAGAATCCCCAGCAGTGCTTCTATATAGATTTATGATTGATGCAGCATACTTGTACCACAGAGACTCTAACTCTCAATCAACAAGTCCATACAGCTATTTACCATCCCAGATCCAACAAGCCATCAGTCACAAAGATATAGCATTGCATGAGAATGCCATGGGTCCAATGTACCAGTTCTTCAGATCAGTATTGTATTCAGCCTCACATTGAGGCAACCATTATTGTATCATCCGTTGTATGTGATGGGATCTTGTATTTTAGAGCATAGATCACATTATCCTTTTGACATTGTCACGAGCATGGGGATGCCTTCCTTATCCATATACATGTCACACATTATTTTTATCTCACCTATTGATGGGAACCATATTAATACAAAAACCAAAAGCCACCATGCCCTAGCCCCAGAAGCACCACCTCTACGTAGCAAATCCTATGATGTCCGTTAGCCATACGATGAGCTCCTGCCCTCACACATCAAGGGGCAATTTGTTAACCTGAAAAATCCCTCACTCAGCTCTACATGGCCTACACCACCCAAGGACACCCATGATCAACCCTCGTATCACTCCATTAGACCCCCACACCCCCAAAAAGGATTAAGAATGAAGAAAAGGGCTTAAAAACCCCAAAAAGGAGCCTAAATAACTCTCTTAGGGGATAAAACCCGTCAAAGGAGCCTAAAACCCTAAAAGGAGCTAAAGTTAGGGTGGAAGGGGCTAAAGCCATGACCAAGGGCTTAAAACCCTAAAAGTCCCCAAGAAAGCTATAAAAGGAGGGGTGGGGGTCACTCTCAAACAACTCCTCTCTTGCATACTGTTATGCTTCCCATGGATGACTTGAGAATATTTGCCTCTCAAGACACCCACATCCCCCTCTCTTCCACTCATCTTCCCCATTGAACCATAGCTCCCCCATTGTTGATTGAGATAGGGAGGTGCTTCTTCCAGCCAAGGCATGGTGGCCCATTTCACCAAAGGAGAGGTATAACCTAGTTTTGCTTATGTATTTGCTTTAGTAGCTTAGTTGTTTCTAACCAATATTTGTTTGCAAGTTTGCTTCTTATCTTGTTTTGCAGGTTTATTTCTGTTTAATAGCTGTTAGCAGGTTATTGCAAGTTTGCTTCTTCCAGGTTATTTCTCCACACAGGAACCTAACCTTCTGTCCTATAGACAGAAGGAAGCCATTCATGCCTCTGTAGCAAGGAGAAATCCCTACTACAAGCAAGAGGAAAAATTTATCCATAATAGAGAATATCGCTAAGGTAGTAGAAATGAAGAAGCTACAAAAACAAGTGATGGTGCTACGCACACAACAAAATCAAAGGGAAGATAAAGTCAAAGAATCGTAGGTTGAAGCAGAGTGGGTTACAGGCATTATTCATCATATATATCAGAGGGTGCAACAAGTAGTGGAAGTAGCAAGGAACGTACCATCATCACACCTCAGTTCTCACCTTGTGGAAAATTTGTATAAAACAGGGGAAGATGTGTGAAGAGAGACAAAAGAGATTTTGAAAATATTCTAATATTTTCAAGTTAAATTCATCCAAAATGTAGAAGTAGAAGAATAGCCTTGTGTGGTTCAGGATGAGCCACATGTGAGTGTTGGGAGCCTATTGGCCCTAGGGGAAGTTAGGAAAAATTCTATTGGAATTCTGTCCAAGTATGAAAAGATTCAGGTCATGGGAAGGAAGAAGGAAGAATGAGTTATAATAGAAGCAACCGCAGAAGGACTAGAAATAAGAAGAGTGTGTGACATAGGAAGATTTTAGGAAAGTAAAAGAATTCACGAGAGAAGAGAAGTCACGACAAAAGGAAAAGACGTGACAAGATGAGTTGCGACAGAGGAAACCATGCCAAAAGGAGTGTAACGACGCAACGAATGGAAAGTGACAGTTCATAAATATTGTCGGTACAAGATCAGTTAGATTTGGTGGAATTTGCATGTATGAAAGAATCTTTGTAAGTTGGGTTGTTAGTGCCTACTGACATGCATTGATAGAATAGGAATGATAGCCTATTGGCTAACTGTATGAATTATGATGAGAGCGACATGTAAGAGTCTATAAGAAGGAAAAACCTAGGTTGTATGCGAGCTGATCTCAATTGGTCTCTATTAGTTTCATTAATGCTGAGTTAGCTTCTGTTACTTCTGGTTGTTGTTTTTTGTGTTGTAGAGAGGTCAAGTTAATCTAGGCTATGTGCAGATCAACAGTAGAGTTGAAGAAGTCTGCAGTCGAGTGCGCAGAAGTATAGAGATATTAAGTTGATCCAGGATGTGTGTGGATCAACAGTAGAGTTGAAGAGTCAAGAATCGTATAGTCACGAGGAAGTTATACTGATCCAGGTTGTGTGTGGATTAAGAGTATAGTCAAGTAGGGAAGCATCAACGACAGAAGAACAAAGAGAATGAGAGGAGAGAGAGGTCTGTATAGATAGGGGAATAATATCTATAATAGAGTTTGCATCTCAATGCATAGAAAAAAAGGTGCCATATATTTCTCATGCCAGATGAAGAGTGCCTATGTGGTTGTTTCCAAGATGGGTTTCCACATTAGATATTGTGTGGAATGTGTAAATGATGAATGTATTTGATTCGGATATATGTTGTTGTGAATAAGTGTTTACGTATTTTCTTACAAATGAATTTATATGCATATGTCTCAATGTTATAGTCAGAATGGTCTATACTCCATTATATTTACTGTTATAGTATATGTTGATGGTTGAATAGAGTGACATCTTAATTGTGCATAATCAGTATGCAGATTATACCCACCGGATTCGATTGAACACCTTGGTAGAATACCAAGGGAAGAGAAATACCCCACCCAATTGCGGAAACGTGGTGTTGTCAGTAACCCATAAGAAATATATCTCAAGTGAGATTGCATCTGCGTCGCAGGTGCTGCTGACTGAGTGTTTCTATGTCAGTTCGATATCTTAGGATTTGTTGCACGCAAATGGGGCGGATTGAACCTAGGTCGAACAGAGATAGAACACAAACAATGCCCTTCAAATTAAGGGGAGAATGTTGGACATTAATCCTCTAGGATTATTATCCTGATATAAATTTGTAAATAAATAATTTCTCATTATGAAGTTGAAGAAGTGCTCACCTTTGGAATATGAAAATCCAAAGTTCACCTTCTTCATTTATATGTATCTCTTTCTGATTCAAATATAAATAATTTAGGAATTATCCTCTATCAATTTGCTCAATTATGTACTTTTACCCGTAGTTTCATTTCATCATAGAGTCCAACTTCAACCACATGTAGAGGGAAATCTAGGTAGAACGAACAAATATTTTGCATTGGACGTTGATAATAATTATGATACTAGGGATTATTCATAAACTTCCTAGTCATCAATCGAATGCTTTAGCCAATTTCTATAATTTTAGGGAATTAACTACTTATATTTTTTTTATACTTCATCTAGACTTGGAATATTTTCCAAAAACTATTATCTCCCATACCGAACATTCCTAGGAAATATTCATCTAATAAAAAATGTTTAGATCGATTAGGAGGTAACATGTTGAAATTATAAAAAAAAATAGTTTTGAGTTCTTGGGTCACTTTTACCTCCATGATTTTCAAAACACCCCAAAAGTGCCTTGGAATAGTGGATTCTCCTACATCTCCATTTCACACCCCTTGGAATTTAACCAAAATATCCCTAGGTTTTATATGGTCCTAATCAAAGACTGCACCACAAACATTTTAGTGCCACTAGGGCCCCTATCATTCAACTAGGCACTGGTATTCCAAAATCACTATTTCATATTTTTTTAGAAAAATGAAGGTGAATAGACACATGTATTTCTGTAGCATTTTTGCAGTCCTACTCTCCATGCAAAAAATCCAAAGCATTCATTAATTTTTTGAGTCAATCTACTCTTGTTATGGACAAAAAAAGTTTTTGTCTTCATACATTTTCCTTGTATTCCTTACATAGTATGCCATGTGGTAGGTGGTGATGTGGAATCATGTCCACCTAGACCCTTCGTGGCATCCTCTACTTATTCCATGTCATATTTTTTTCCTAGGATTCCCATGCCATGCAAATTTCAATAATTTGAGCAACTTGTTACCACCTAAGTTGTACTTAGTGGTTTTTTATCAAGTGAGCCTTGTGAACCGGACAAGGATAACTTGTTCAGACTTTAGAAGACCTTCAGTCTTGCTTCTGGGAATCTTTGTTGTACTATATCACATGTTCATACCCCTTGGGGGAATTCTAATAAATGTTCTAGCATGATAGTGTCTGTAAAAGACTCGGTCTCTTGGACTTTATTTGTCAATCTGATCAACCCAGGGTGTTTTTTCCCTTGGTTATTATTGGTTGTGGAATAAACGACTGATAATTTTTGAGTTTTTCACTCGATACCTCCAAAGTTGGGGTGGTTGGCTTGGCATTTATGCCTATGAGGTTATTAGAGTCTATGTGTCAATGTATAAACATTCTAGACATCATGGTCAAGTCATATGAACATGTCTAAGTCCCCTTAGGTTTTTTCAAATTTTTAGTTTTTTCAGTGTTTTTTATTAAAATTTAATTTTTCCAAAACTTAGGCTATTTTTTAATAGTTTAATTGGAAAAATTGATTTTCTAATAAAAGTGGGCCAAATAATAAGTTGCAGTCATGTAGGTGCTCATTTTCAAGCTAAGAGCACCATGTAAACCCATGGACCCGTTATTTCCTAGTTTTGAGTGATTTTCCTTCACTCAGGTCAGAAAGCCCCAAAAATAAATTATTGATTATTTTAATTAATAAATTGATGAATAATGGAGAAAATCCAGAATCATAGATCAATGGATTCTCAGCCGATTTGATTGAAATCAGTCAGATATGAACCAGATTGACTGGATCTGACAAGTCCTTGACTGAAGGAGGTGATCAAATCAGATCCAGAGTTGATCTTCAGTAGCTTTTATGGGGAATCACGCCCTCTCTCTCTCCTCCACATGTGTGGACTCTCTTGGATGCTATGTGGACTGATGTGTCGGTTAATGGGTTGATGTGTCAGCTTAATCAACTCCCCGGTTGAAAAGTAGGCTCAGTTCAGCTTCAGATTTGCATTGATTGACTCTCCATTAGCTAATTTGATCTATCTTCTTGGGATTTGTGCCCCCCCTAGGATGGATCTCCTGGTTTTTGTATAAATCAAGGCACAAGCTCCCTCTTCCAAGCTAGTTGGAGTTGGATTGAAGGGCTTGCTATTGTAATACTGTTGTAATCTTTTGATTGTTGGAATAAAGAATATTTGGAGGCCAAATGGTGTAATGCTCTCATATGTGTGGATTAAGCATTGTCTTACGGCTATTGATGTTGCCGGCTTTTCTCTCAATTTCTGCATCTGAACCCTGTCTGGCTTGAAAGACTCAGCTAAATCAATAGGAGTATAGTTGGGCAAGTAATATTACTTTTTTTTTTCTATATCTCATAGCATATATGTTTGAGGATCCATATTATACATGTCTAATAACTTTATTTGCATGTAATTCTTGTCTCTTTTTCATATATATATATATATATCCAGATCTGATGAGGTTTCATGCAGGATTGTGTGTTTAGATTTTAGGTAGAAAGGATTGGACGAGCTGTGGATATAGTTTGACTCCGCTGTACATCCAAAAAATTTGTGAATGCATTTCCCCTCTGTATTCCACTAACAATTTTCCATTGCAGATCCATCCAACAACGGGCCGTTCCCCTTCTTGTCCTCCTTTCTATTAAAATCAATCTTCCTGTTACCTGTCTCTTCCTCTTATGATCAGATCTAGTTATAATAATTGAATATATATTGTTAGATCTATTTCATCATACTTTTTATTCTTATATCTATAATTTCATAAAGAATATCAGTTCATAAAGATAGATCTAGGTGTAGGAAATTCCCTTTTTGCAAGTAGCTAAAGCATAGATCTAAAGCTTGCTCATAAGGCAGCTTCCTTTTTTGTTCTTCAAAGATTTAAATTCTACAATAAAAGTGCACATCTCATTGGATTACCAAACATAAAACCAATATCCCAAGGAAATCTTGCTTTCCTTGGTTCCTTTTTGCAGAAATTAGATTACCCCTGCTTAACAATTTTTACTTAGTTTTTTTTGGGTAATTAGTGTGGTGACCCAAAACACTTTTAAAATGTGTTTGGGAACATTTGATTTTAATTGATCACTTTTTTTAATCAGGTCTAACATAAAAGAGAAGGATAATCTGCCAAATTTCTGACTCTTGGACGAACCAGAGCTTCCTGGAAGCTTCCCCCACCATTGTGTTTTAATTCAAGCTTATTACAAGCTTGTTGTAAGCCTTTGGATCCTAGATAACAAGGACCAAATTGCATCAATTTAAATTTTATGATATTGTAAATCATTTCTAATAAAAATAATAGGTCCTTTCGAATAGGCTCTTTCGAGCCTATTCACCATCCCCCCTGGGGGGATTTGCATCCGTGTCATTTTTTTACTTTTTGTTCATCTCTTTTCAATCTAGCGTAGTTCTAATCTGTAGGGTAGTATACTTTGATTTATTATCATTTCCGTATTCCATATTTGGGATTTCAAAGTAATCTTAATACTTACCCCACGACTTCTCGATTGACCCGAAAGGGGAATGAGATGCGTGGTAGGACTAATTAGAAAACCGGAATTGTCTATCTGTGTTTTCCTTTTCATCAATTGTTTCATCAGCTATTATAAAATTAACCCCTCCTTGATTCTACGATTGAGATCCACTTGGATTGAAAGAGGTTCCTGAAGGGTTTTCTTTTTAACAAGAACACCCATCTCAAAATATACTAAAATTGACAAGACTCCGGTGTGTATGCTCTGCACTTGGCTGCGGTTCGTCCGATCAGTCAAGTTGTATCAAAAGAACTTGAGTGACTAGAATAATTAGGATTCACTCTCCCAAATTGACAAACCATCAGGTTAAAATCCAACACCTAGATCAAACCATTACGGTGGCAAAATACCCAAAGGAAGCGAGAACTCTTGAAAAGTGACCTCGGGACACCAATCTCTGTCACACCCTAATGGGAGAATTATGAACAATATCCCCAGAGACTCCATTCATCCCACACATTCCTTGCGGGTAGCCATGAAGGTTTAGTTTTGGACATACTCCAAGTACTCGGTTATATCTGGAGTCCACCCCTTCGCCTAATTTTAATTAACTCATTTTTCACATTAACTTAAAATGTACCAAGAGGAAATTGAAAACATTCACTCCAAGCACATGCAAGTACACTGATTATCTATTGAATCCATTTTAAGGCACTGGCTATTTTCTTGCTATATATATATATATATATATATATATATTGTGTCTCAGCATTGTGCTTTCATGCGCTCATTTTGTATCTTGTCATCTATGGTTGTTTATGGTTAAATTTTAAACTCCTAAGTAACTCATTCAATTTAACATCACCATACTAAACAATTTTTCCTTAGTAACTTAATAGGGTATACCCACCTTGTCTTTGTTAGGATTTGAGCCTAAATGGAGGAGTCAAGAACAAGGTGACAGCCTTGACTCGAGACTTGCCCCCAAGGACACACCGAGTGGCTTGAAGATTTCTGCCACGTGACCCAGGTGTATGAAAGGAGGCAACACAACTATACCCCCCTTTTTATGCTCCGATTATATTCATGTGCACAAGCAGTTCATATTTGATGATCGAAGATGCTCAATTCAATATGGCCCATTCATCGTTGCACATAACCCCCTATGTTAAACTCTATGCACTTCACTTTTCACGAACATGAAAGATCAATTGATCTAAAGGACATGATATAATCCAAGTCATTTACAACAGGGCCCCTCTTTTTAATGCTCGACTATCTTCCACTGTGAAAACACCTAAGATCTATTGATCTAACTATCCATATTCGATTTTTATCATTAGTTATTCTTGAACCATTAAACTAAAATATGAACCCGATAGTTTGGAATTCAAATTATTTTTAATTAATAAAATCAAGATCTTTACCAAATCTATTTTTCCCCAATTTTCCTTAGATCATTCTATCCTTCTTGTTGATAACCATAAGATTTACTCGTCCTATTAAAACACCATTTGAGGACTTAAAAAGTATGGATTTCTCATAGGCATTTCATTAAGCACGTACTTGTGAACTTTGATTTATGTATGCAACTATTAATTTTGGTGCACATCCCTGATGCTGCAGCCAAAAGATTTGATATCACTTTGTGACCTCCCTATCCACCATTCTGACTAAAGGAATGGGTAATTACAATTTTCATCTTTATAAATTTTTCCCCATAGGCCATTATTCAAATTTTGAAATGGGAAACATAATCTAAGAAGCCAATAAATACATGTATAGGTGCATGAATATAAAACACAATGGAATTAAGGCTATATTATTCACCCACACATCATTCATAAACAAGCACATTCATAATAAGAAGTAAATATAATAATTGCGCATTTATAGACAATAAATATTAGTTATGTTTCACTAGTACAAAATGAGGAATTAATGACTACATGACTAAAAAATCTAGTCACCACAGTTTTTTCAAGTGATTTACTACTAAATATGAGCACTTTTGATTGACCCAACTATAAATGACTAAATTTAATGACTAATTAAGTCACGAGTTAACAAATATGACTAGATAATAACTGACATAGTTAAAAATGACTAACGTAAACGACCAATTTAGTTACGACATAAAAAATGAATAAATAGAAGAATATGAATTAGTCATTTTTAATTGTCTCATGGAAAATTGCAATTGTGACAATGGAGTGTTACAATTTAGTAAATTTTGTAAATTGTCTACCTTCTATCTCCGACCATGTGTACATTAACAATTATGAATCCAAAATGGAATTTATGGGGTTAGGATTATCTAGTGTTTTTCCCAAGTGGCCGGGATAGTGTTAGGGTTTTGTGGATTATTGGAGATGGTGTGCTTTAGACATTCATATTGCTTGTCAGATATAATATTGGTATCACAAATCCCAGATGATATATATGTTGGAAAAATCTTCTATAATGGTTCCATGCACCTCGATCTTCAGAGATCCAACAAAGCAATTGCATGAAATTTCTCTTGGCCATCTTTATCCCTGCTGCATTGTTGGGCTCTAGGGTAGACCCAGGTTTTATACCATTAACTTTGCACCAACAAAATACCCATAGTGTTGGCCCTTTCGGCAATAACCTGCGAATAGGTTGCAGTCTCACCCGAAACAGCTATGGGGTGCCGCAGAATCAGGTTTCTGCAAGCAGAAGAGGGATATTACTGTACCTTTAGCTTCTAACAAATGATAATCATAAAATACAAAGCTTTGATATTCACTTATCTAGCTTCGCGGTTAGATAACAAACAGTTCCTTGCTTAACCCTTTACTGGGAATTCACAGCGAAGTTATTATTTTGCAGTGATCTTACTTATCAGTTATGTATTTATTAATGCATAAAAGAACATAACAACAACACAAGATATAATGTGATTCACCCCCAGTTTAGGGGTTACGTCCACAGAATTGTGTTTTATTCAACTCTTTACAAAAACCACAGTTCTGATCTGCGCACTCAGCTGCATATCCCTTCAAGTCCTCAAAGCCGCGCACACAGCTGTAAGCCTCTATGCACACAGCTGCAGATCTTCCTAATCACCAAAAAACCCTCTGCGCACATAGCTGCAGAGGTCATCCACACACACAGCTAGGACTTAACCTTTCTTACAAACAAGCCTTAGCTTCGCATCAATTCATCTTACATCAAAAGCCTAAACTGACTTCTTTACAAGAGTGCTTATTTATAGTGCACTTATTACAAAACCATGGGCTTAAACCATGGACACCTCGAACCCTAAACCCTGGACTTAGACCATGGGTTTATTACAAAAAAGAAGGTTTTTACTCAACCCCGACACCCCTAAGACTATTTTGAGTTGCAACTCCGCTTACAAACTTCCACAAAAACCGTGGAGTTACCAAAATTAGGGACCGTTAAGGTGCGCACCCCAATAGGCCCCTAAGACTCACCAGTGTCCCATCCCGGGACACTCAGCTGCTCATCTGGTGGGAGAACTTTGTTGGCGAAGATAGTGAACTACCTGTTGAGGCCACGCATGATATTGTCAGCTGCTTGTTCCTTCTCCACCAGCTCCTGTAATGCTGTCCCTGACGCTTTGCTAGCCTTTTCCTGTGCAAATGCGTCGTATTCCTTCAGAACTTTGAGCTGGCTGTCCACAGTAGTACTCAATTTGAAGGCCTCGTTGACAAGGGGCTGCATAGACTCTTCCAGCAATGTTTCTTTTGTTCTGTACCACTCAATCTCCTACTGGAGTTCTGTGCTCTATTTTACCTTGAGCATTTTCTGCATAGGAGGGAGGGTCTTAATTTCCACTTTTACTGTGTCCAACTCTTCTTGTCGCTGCTTGATGGTTTCCTATAGCTTTTGTACTTCAGGGTTTTCCTGCAGTGTTTTCCAAGCATTGACGCTTTCCTCTAGCAGGTTTGCTGCGCTGCCCACAATATCTGAGCTTTTTACTGCCGAGGCCTGAATGTCTGCGCGGCGCTACTCTCTGACCTCTGGTGGGCTATCTGGGATAATGCGAAGTTGGAGCTCCGCAATCTGAGCCTCATGCTCTAATTTAAGCTTCACTATTTCACTGTGAGACTGCTGTGCATAGTCTTTTAGTTTGGCGATTCTTTGCTCCAGTTCTTCCTCATTCTGGATGTCAAAGTTAGGAAGACTTTGACACACCTCCTCCAATACTTGCGCCAATGTGACCTGCTTATGTTTTGCGTTGCTCTTTCTCTACTCAGCTTCCTCCAACTCTGCTGCGAGGCTATCATTCTGCTTCCTGGTATTTTCCAACTGTATTTGTGATTAGTGGTCTCGTGCTTGGATTTCCTTTGCGATAGCTGACTGACAGAGATGTAATTCCATCATGGACATCTTAGTGTAATCTATTCCAACTATCATGCTCATCTCCGCGTGAGATGTTGCATCGGTTATGATGAGGGCGACACTTGAAACTTGTCCCTGGTGTTCTCTAACAGACCATTGTCTTGTGTTTGGCTGCGCAGGTACTGGGGCACTACTTGCTGTAGCGCAAGTCACTGATTTTTCTGCTAACTCCTTTAGCTTTGAGATTCGCTTTGCTATGCCGGTGATGGCATCAAGATGCGTGACTGCAAACTCTGACCATTTCTTGGTGAGAACTTTTATGGATTTCGACAAAGCTTGATTAAGCTCCTCACTTGTCAAGGTAGGGTCTTCGTCGATATTCTTGTCCTTCGACGCTTTCATTTTCTTTCGGGATTGAGTTTTGGTCACTTCTTCGGCCTCTGGTGACTTGCACTTATCTGGCTAATTAGGGTCTGAGATAGTTTTGACCGACTCCTCTTCTTCTCCTTCATCTCTGCCATCTCCACCCTGGTCGCTTTCACTCTGCTGCAACTCACTTTTCTCTTCGCTGTCCTCTGGGGGGTCTTGCTGCTATGTCTGACTAGGGCCAACACCCACATTGGTGACCGGAGGGATTGGAATGATGGGATTTGTTCCTGTGTCCTTCAACTAGTCAGCTGACCACTGCTGAACTACTGCGAGGATGTATTTTTTGGTCACCAAATATGGCAAATTCCAGCATGCCTTCTTCTTATCTGCGTGGGCCTGGATGAATATATTGTGCATGTTGGCCCTGAAGGTGGCCACTCCATCATATTGAGAGAATATCTCATTACTAAGCCACGGGGTCTTTACAATCTCATATGAGATACTCATGGCGTAAAAGGTGAACACAGTGTTCATCATCTGCTAGGATTCCTTGTCCTACGACACCCAGAGCGATGTGTACCTCGCTACACCTGGCATGCTTGGAGGTACATCAATAAACTGTGCCTCGATGGGATCTTTCCACCCGATCAGGGAAATAAGAACGATCAGCCATGAATAGTGAAAGGGTCTACCTTTTCCCTGTGTGTCGCGAGCATCTTCAAGAAATTCCTTAGAGATGTATGTTGCCCAGTTGTAAATGTAGCCTTCCACACAGTTCACAGCAATACTTACAATCGGGGCAGGTACTTCATATGGTCTACACTTTCTCATCAATTTGCAAGATAAAAGCCTTGCAGCGAATCGAATGTTGTGATGCTGAATGGTCGAGGTTTGATACCCTCGCTTCCCTTTCGTCAGCACGAAGCATTCCTTCATGCTATGTGCTAGCTTCACATCTTCATGTTTTCCCAAAATCTCAATGCTAGGGTCAGGCCCTTCCTTCGGCAGGCCTGTAATCTGGTGAATGAGTTCTCCAGTGATAGTGATTTTATAGTTTCTGATCCATAAGTACCCATCATGCACCAATGCCAATAATTGTTTGACCACCATGGTTACCTGTGTGCTGCGACCGAAGTGGGGCACATCGAGCGTCTTCAATAAACCAGCTTTGTTTAAGCCAGCAGCCGATTGTTTCACTTCTAATAATGTCGCTCCAGTCTCCTGATAGCGGACAGAGTGTAAGTATGTCCCAGGTTTAAACTATGGAAATTTCTCATGATCATTTGTATCATGGTCGACGTACTTGAGCCGATCTAATTTCCCTGTCATTGTCCTGACCAGCTGCACACCCGGTGGCAGCGAAGGGGTGCGTAATGTGAACTTCTTCGTTCGCCGAGGGAGCTGAAATCCTGGTCGAACTGGCGGAAGATATGGTGGACGCTACGGTGCAATGTTCTCATCCTCTTCAAGCGGGACCTCTACTGAGCCGGACGGATTCATCTTGGGATCCTTCAGTGTTTTCCCTGATTGCTGGTGTCTGTCTTCAGTCCGCTTAGAGCGAACTTCAGGTTTAAATTTTTTTATGGTAGAGCGTGTCTGCATTGGCTAGGTCAGTGCTAGGGGAGTCTCTTCGTGGGGTGCAGACATAGGTGGGTGGCTGAAAAGGTGTGGAAGACCCTCCTGTTCAAATTCTCTCACTAACTTCTAAAGCTCGCTATCAGCTGACATGGATGCAATTGTAAAACTCAAGAAATTGTAGAATACGAACGTCACGGGTGTGGGTGTATTCTTATAGAATCCATCCATGACATCTGTCATAACTATGCATTGATGATACCAAATCTGACAGAGATATTGTCCAAACGGTGGTAGATTTTCCAAGATCTCATTAATACAGGCAGTAAATACAGGTAGTGTACCCGCGCCACCAATTTTGATTTCTTCCAATGGTCATATTTTAAGCTTCGACACATCTTTCCTTCTTCGGCACAAGCAGTGACTCTGGCTGCACCAAAATAAGGACATTCGACATTTCCTGATACCAGCTTCAACCTGGCTTTGAGCTTCAACCCATAACAAAATGTTGTCCACCACCTCAATGATTCCTTTCATTTTTGAGAGCCTTGTCAGAGATAGGGCCTGATATTCATGGAGAATTTGGGTCACCTTGCTCACCATTTCGTCATCCCAATAATCTCCAATGGTAGCATACTTAGGGTTTTCTTCTAACCCAATTTTTACAGTCTGCGTCTTCAAGGGCTGAGCCACTTCAGGTGATTCAACTACTGGGACATATACTTCGCAGTGTTCTTCTGACTCAGGAATGTTAATGTTGTGCGGATCGTCATCCTCGTTAATTGCGAGGTTATAACATTCTACTGCATTGGCTTCTTGTTCCTTCCAATCAGGTTGGTATTTTGCTATTCCTTGATCATCAAATACTTTAGTATGGATCAACCTAACAGCTGCGTCCAAAGTAGGAGAAACCTCATTAATAGAAAATGTCAGCACAAAACTATCAACAAGACAATCCCAACTTACAGTACCGTGGCGAAGCTCGACCTCCGCATACCAGTTCTTTGCTATAGGTTCCAAGGTGTGCACAAACCTATGTACCCATTCTTCACGAGGTACATGCTTCCATGCCTCGTAGCATTGCTCCAAATGTCCCTGAGGATTAGTATTACCATTAAACCTGCTTCGCACCTCCTGAGGTTGGTCCTTGAATCTTAGGCAAAGGGACTTCTAGCACGCTTCCCAACTATGAATGTACTTTTTGTGACCATTCCACCATCTGGCTACTGTGGCTCTGAATGCTGAATCCATAGTCTCCATTTTCTGTGAGTTTGGTACCTACTCTGAGAATTGCACAATAAACTCTTCTGGGTCTGTCGAACCATCAAAAATAGGTAAGGTTCTTGTCTGTGAGCCAAGCCATCTGAGAGACTTGGTAATTCTGGCACATCGATGTCCATGTAGCTCATAGAGTGTATTTTTCCAAATCTCTAGGCCATCATCTGAATCTGTCATGCAGGAGTTGTCACACTGCCAATCCATGATACCTTCGGTAGTAGGATCAACATAATCTTCTTCCTTCACTATGATATTGTAGATATGGTCCAAAACATCCTGGTCTTCATCTCTTACTGGATCGGTGTACCTCTCTCCTTGAGAAGGTTTTGAGGCCTGAAAATTCACAGGAAACAACAGTAAGGGATTCTCCCCAGTCAACATTCCCAAATAGCTCGTGACTGTTTGGTGTGGGGAATCCGTCCGATTTGCAGTCTGGCTATCGTAGCTCAAGTACAAAACAAAGGGCTTTACCGGTTACGGCCCGGTCCACCGAGTTTTTGTATTTTGACTTAAGATATGAAATGGAAGTGCCTAATTAACAATGCAAGGTGATGAAAGATGCAAGGATCATTCACAATGTGATGCGCAAGTTCTTACCTCTCGTCTTAGACTCACTAGCATCTAAATCACATACAACAAGAAATTAAAACTACCTACCTAATCTATCCCTAGGGAGCAAGATTTTCATTCATTGGTGAGTAATATATTTTGTACATGCATAATGAAAAGTTACAGATAGCTGACACTTCTTTCAAGACACATGAACAATTACAGATTTTTGAACAACCAGTTAGCCAATTGTTTTAAGAACAAATTTCATTACTCATAGTGGAAAACATCACAAAATATACTTAAAAGCATTCAACAAGAACATAGGTTCAAGAAGTTAAACACTCTCACAGTTAATGAAACACAGCTGAAAATGAAATAGTTCCCCTTTAACATTGTTCATTTAATCACATTGATACATTCCACATTTCGCTTTCTCCAGCAGGAAAAAGTTGCAGTTTCTGATTGTAAAACGAAATAGTTCCTCTTACAAACAAATGGTTTACAATTTTTTTCCAGGGAAAAAGTCCCTGTCTAAGTTCTACTTTCAAATATTTAAACTATAACTGCAAAATGCGTGGGATGCCCTCCAAACATATGAACTTTTGGTTTCTTGAACGTTTCATATTCTTCTATGTTGTCTGTTATGAATTCATGAACTATTTAGTAACTGATATCTCTTTTGGGTCGGTGCCTTTGTCGCCTTGGTAGTCCGACCAATCCCTTGAGTCCACCTGCAAATAAACCAACATGCATCATTCATTGGATTTGTGTTCCAAAACAAAGCAGGAAATTATATTACTGAAATAGCTAATCCACAAGAAAAGACCAGGTGCGCCATCATCATTTTACAAATGCTGACAACACTACCTCGTCCTCCTACGGGCTCGTGATAAAAACACCAACTACGGAAAACGGGAAGAAACCGACATCAGAAGCAAAAGCTCTACCCAACCGCAATGGCGGCAGAGTAAAGGCTACAGGCATGCAGCGGGAGGGCGGGAAAACTCAATCGCAAATCGAAAGGATAATGACATCGGAAGCCAAATGGTTTTCCCAGCCGCAACGGCGAAAGAGGCACAACTATGGGCACACGACGAAACAATCAACACGCATCGGCAGCGGAGCGCTTTTTACTTTGGATGGCTAAATGGCTTTCCCAGCAGCAACGACGGAAGTGAAATGGTTAGGGACACGAGACCTGAGGGAGGGAAGACTCTCAATCGGAAGTCGGAATAAATTTTACATCGGACGCTAAATGGCTTTCCCAGCCGCAACGGCGGAAGAAGAAAAGTTACGAGCAAGTGACTAAAGACTGACGCATCGGCTGGCGGAGCATTTTGGACTTCGGGCGCTGAGTTGCTTTGAGAGCTGCAACGGTGGAAACGAAAAGGTAATGGCCTCCAATCAAACATATTTTCAACGCCCGATGTATAAAAATGATTTAAGTGTTTTGGACAGCTTCTCCAACTCAACAATAGGCAGAAACCTGTTATACCTCCGCAATGGTGACCCACAATACAGAACACTTGGTTTGATCAACAGGCTAAAACAAACTTAGAATCTGCGACTCACCATAAATTCCAACGCAATCAAAATTTGAACCTTGGGTGAGAGTTAAGATTTACAATCATCTAGAATTAAAACACGACCAAAAACTCAAAGGATCCAACGATTACAACAAATGCAAAATCATGAGGAGGGGCCCAAAATTTAAAAAATTTGGGGAGAACGGTTACAGCTGCAACAATTGGTGATTACCTGGTGAACCTAGATCTCTGGGCGATTAATATTTGAGTGACAGACTGTTTAACAACAAATGCATCCTATTGAATTCTTCCAGCTATATGGATTTCTCGAATGCCGGAAGTGTGTGCCTTCAATCATTGATAATAGTCCAATTTGGGAGAGTGGAAACGAAGATTTTCAAGTCTAGATAACTCTTTTGAGGCCAGAGGATGAGTTTCATTATTACCTTTGTCTTTAGGTAGCTGATAGCTTGGACACCACAGGATTGTAGTACACGGTAAACATACATATTCATTTGTTCCTCATTCCCATGCCATTTTAGCACTTCTTGTGCTTTTGGACTTTTGTCCCTATTCATATGAGTCCTCCTACATGCCTTTCTTACTGAATTTTAATTCAGGATCCTCTATCCCATAGTGTCCTTTTGTGTGAGCGATGTACTTCATGTTTCGGCTCATGGACGGAGAGGATCTTTCGGCAATTTAGTACTTATGATTCAGCATCTGCTTTGATGCATGATGCTTTCATAGGATTTTTTTTATTCTTATTTGCCTTTTGGCATTCGTTTCTTGGCATGGGATCATTTATATTTAATATACTGTTCACCTTGCTCCATTCCATGGGTCTTCTGCTGTCGCTCCTTAGAACATTTTAAGTGTGATGTGGATGGAGCCTCAACATAGTATTCCAGACTCTTTAAATCCGGTTTATTTCACAGGGGTTAAGCAGGACTTCAATGCACACAGAATTATTCTAGAAAATGACTAAACTGGAAGAAATTTTTTTATACAAACAACAACCCATATTCTGATCACTAAAATGTTTATCATTCCCAAACATTTTGATGTTCCCCATGCAACCGCGGGTTCATCCCCTTTATTGAAACCAAGAAATCTCAAACTAAAGAAAATTGGAAAAAATGACTCAAAAGACATCCAAACAGATTATTTATATACAAGATCGAAGAAATCAAACAAACTCAGGAAAAATACGGCCTGAGAACCAAACCATTTACTAGTAAGTTCTCTTCCCATCCTTGCAGATCTTGCAACTTATAAGTAGAAGGGCCAAGCTTTGCCGCTATCTGATAAGGGCCTACCCACAACTACTGGAATTTAGTATGCTTTCCTTTCTCATTATGGGGGTGATCCCATTTGAGAACCAAATCACCTACCTCCAAGTCTTTTGTTCCAGACTTATGTTTGTCGAACCATCTCTTTATTACCCCCTGTTGTTGCTCAAAGCGCTCTCTGGCTTTAGATCTAGCCTCTACTGCTTTCAAGAGATTATATATCCTTATTTGTAAAAATTCATCATCCAACCCTCAAGACTCTTGAGCTATTATGGAAGAGGGCAGCATGATATTGGGGGGAAGAATGGCTTCTTTACCATACACAAGGGTATACGATGACACTCCTATCGCAGACTTGGGGGTGACTCTATTGGCCCAAAGGGCGTTTGGTAGCGCTGCATGCCAACTCCTCTGGTTTTCTATTATAGTCTTCTTTAAAATTATAATCAGTTTTTTGTTAGAGGATTCAGCCAGGACATTTCCTTGTGGATAGTAATTAGCAGAATAATGCAATTTTAGCTCATGAGCAAAAGCAGTCAATTTAATTGATGAAAAGTACGTAGCATTATCAAATACTAACGAAACTGGAACTCCAAACCTGGTCATGATATGATCTTGCAGGAAGCTGATGACTTCGTCTTCATTTATCTTGCGCAGTGGGATAGCTTCGACCCAGCGAGTGAAAAAATCAGTTGCAGTCAAAATGTACTTGTACTGCAGGGAGGAATTCAGTTTTATTTCTCCAATAATATCCATCCCCCATTGCTCGAATGGCTCCGTGATCATCACAGGATTTAGGGGTGCTGCTGATTTAGGTTGTCTCCCGCTACACCTTTGGAAAATATCACACTTTCTGACATGTGAGTGTGCATCTTTGAAGAACGTAGGCCAATAGTAACTGGCTCTGAGGATTTTGTGGGCTGTAGTATCTCCTGAATAATGTCCCCTAGCAGGCCCGTCATGTGTTGGAGCAGAGTCCCGCAGCTACAGGAGAAGCTACAATTTTGGGAGATAGACAGTTTGGCGAAGACGAAGAGATAAGGTAAAGATACGACGCCATAGCATGTTTCTAGCTGCAGAGCAGAGCCGAAAACCATGACTGTTGGGACAGAGAAGTCAAGAAAGATGACAGTACCTGAGTGGCTAAGAAGAGAGAGCTCAACCACTGCATTGAAGGCAGAGGCGAAGACAGGAGGGCTCAGCTACCCTCGTAAAGGAAAAGGAGCGACAAGGCCGAGGTATTGAAGACGAAGGACAGAATAAGGGAAGAGGTGCATAGTACCCATGGTCAGCGCTGAGAAGCATGGAAGACTGCAGAGAGCAGTGGTGCGACGGAAAGTGGCTACCCCAAGTACAGATATGCTGACTGTCACTAATTAGTGTTTTGGGTTACTGTTGGGACAGACCCACAGTGTTGTAATGGTGAGACCTTTGGGCCGCCTATAAAGGGATATATTTTGTATTGTAAAAGGTTAGCTAGTCTGTCCTTCTGGAGCTAGACATCAGCGAGTCTGAGAGTCCAATAGTCTATTAGCTCACTGTATTTTGTATTGTAACAATCTGCATGGATTGACAGAGAGAGAGAGAGCGAGAGAGAGAGAGAGAGAGAGTATATTGTAAGAAGTCAATATAGAGAAGAGATCTAAGAGAGAAGGGCTCCAGTCTGTGTGCAGAGTTACCCAGAATATCTCTAGCTGCATATGCGGTGCAGCAGAACTGTGTACCTCTCTCAAGTTATAATATAGAAACACAGTTCTGTGGATGTAGCTTCTACCCTGGAAGTGAACCACGTAAAATCAGAGTGTTATGTGATTGATTGATGTGATTGTATTTGCTTGTTATATTTGTCATTCATTACATGAACTTTGCTTACAGTAAATGTATGTATGTGTTATTCAGTTCACAGCATATTTAAAGGATAAATGCAAGTTGAAGTCTTTAAGTATTCTGTATAAGAGTTTTTCTAAGTTTCACTCAAGAAATTTAAGAGTCGCAGTATAAAACAACCTTGTGTATTGAGTCCTGTAAGTTGAACACCAGTAAGCTAAGTACGCTGAGGCGCAATGATAGGATATCGCAGGGAGGTGATATCTCACCATCAGAGGAGCTGTGGTGTGCGGTACCGTAGGTTGAGGATCGAGCATAGGAGAGAGTTACGTGTTTCCTAGGATGTGGTGATGCGATAAAGTTTAGAGTCATCATGAGTAAGAGGAAACTGCGCATCGCAGATAGGAGAGAGACATCTCGCGGTCTAAGAAGAGTTGCGAGACGCACACAGGATGCCATACAGAACTTGGTCAAGACACTTAAGTCTTTGGCCAACCCATTAGGATCACTTCGGGTGAGACTTCAGGCCGCTCTACGGTCTATTGCCGAAAGGGCCAGTGAGCTAGGGGTGTTGTTGGTACATGATAGTAAACCTGGGTCTGCCCAGTAAACCGACATCATGCAACTCTGTCGTTACTTTCTTCGCATCTGAGAAGAACCCCGTCATAATTATTTCTGAATAATACTCCTTCAACAAGTTGATAGGAAGTTGATTTAAGACGCAGCGCTCTTCTTTGCGTGGAATTCCAATGTTCTGGAAATAGCCCTACCTGCAAGTAATGCACAGGGTCTCTATACCAAGACTCGGGAGCTGTAAACAAAGGACATACCTCCATTACATGTAATTCGGCTTCATCTTCCCAGGCATGTTCTCCATTGTTCCCATTCTCAGTCATCAGTTTGCACAACCCTTGTCCTTTAACTATAGAGGCTGGTTTGAATTCAAGGTCGTACTCTTGAAGAGCTGTAACCCAGTTGCCCCTTATTTGTCCTAACTCCTTCTGTATAAGAAGGGATCTTACAGCTGGGTAGGGGACTATTACCTTGGTTTGATTCTTCAAAATATAAGGTCTGAATTGCTTCACCGCTTTGAATACTGCATAATCTTGCTTATAAATGGCTGGGTAATTTAATTCGGCCCCTTGTAGACCAATGCTCATGAAGGATATTGGGAATTCATCCCCCCCATCTTCCTTTTACGTAAGCACAGCGGCTAGCGAATCATCGGAAGCAAAGGTATACAGAATAAAGTCTTTATCAAAATTTGGGCTTCTTAGGGAAGGTGCATGTGCAACAACAGTTTTAATTTTGCTGAAAGCGTTCTTCTCGATCTCGGTCCACTTGAATTGTGTAGTTTGCTTCACCATCTGCTGCAATGGCTTGACAATATGAGCGAAATCAGGCACAAATCTTCGCACAAAATTTATAGTTCCCATAAATGATTGCATCCCCTTTTTATTATGTGGCAAGGGGATTTGTTCAATGGCCTTAATTCTTTAGGGGTCTATAGAAATCCCTTTCTTCAATACTATGTGACCAAGCAGCTTACCCTCCGTAACAGCAAACACACATTTTTTAGGATTGAGTGAGATGCCATATTTCCGACAGCGTTCAAAAATCTGCCTTAAGTGAAACGCGTGCTCTTCTTTCCTTTTCAAGAATATAGTAATATCGTCAAGGTATACTACCACACTACGGCCAATCAATCCACAGAAATCTATGTCCATAGCCATCTAAAATGTCGCTCCAGCATTAATCAGCCCAAAAGGCATCCTTCTATAGGCAAAGGTTCCCCATTTGGTCCTGAACGTTGTCTTTAATCTATCTTCTTTGGCTACTAATACTTGATTGTAGCCAGAGAAACCATATAATAATGAAAATAGTTCAGAGCCTGAAACCATTTGTAGCAATTTCTCCATGGGTGGAATAGGATAGTTATCTTTGTCTGATGCACGTTTTAGGTTCCTGAAATCCACGCAGAGTCTGATTTCTCCAGAATTTTTCCTTACTGGTACCAGGTTTGATACCCACTCAGAGTGTCTGACCTTGAAAATGATTCTAGCATCCAATAGTTTCTTCACCTCACTTTGAATCAGCGGTTCCAATTTTGGATGCATTTTTCTTAATGGTTGCTGATATGGTTTGACGCCTGCTTTAATGGGGACGACATGTTTGATGATGCTAATGTCGTATGTTTTCAAATCTTCATACGTCCATGTGAAAACATCTTTATATTGTTTAAACAAACTGACGCACTTGTCTCTTTCTGTTGGTGAACAACATTTTCTAAGATTCACAAATTTAGGATTCGTTTTAGTCCCTAAATTAATCAGCTCAAACTGCAGAGATGAGCTGTGGGTCTTCATGTTGGCTGGTCTTCTGAACTTTTCATTTAAATCGAACATTTTTTCTAACGTTTTGACTCCTTTAGGAATGAAATTATCGTACTTCAGCTCAGCCTGATGTTCTTCATCATCTATGATCACTCCTTTAAACACCTTTTCATTTGTTAAACATTCTATAATCTGCTGGTCATCATTGAACAATCGTAGGTTCGTAATCATATCAGGTACAGAAGGCCAGAAAAGTAATTCAACAGAGCATCGATTATTAGTGGGTACCAACCTAGCGGCTGATGTGGCCAACAGGTCAGCTGCTGCATTTTTAAGCCTTGGAATTGAAATAATATTGAATGCATTAAAACATTTAAGCAAATCCCATACCTCATTATGGTAAGCCTTTAAGTGAGGAGAAACACAATGTATTTGATTCCGGATTTGCTTCACAATAATTCCGGAATCTCAAAAAACTTTTAGATTACTTACCTTTAATTCAATCGCTTTCTTTAGTCCTTGCACCAGTGCTTCGTACTCAGTTGTATTATTAGTACAATCAAACTCTAATCTACATGAGAGAAAATATTTATTCTTCTGGGGGTCGATCAGGATACAGCCAGCTCCTGACCCTTCTAATGTCTTAGAGCCATCAAAAAACAAAGTCCAAAAATCACTAACTACTGAAGGTGAATCTATTCCTACTGCTAATATTACTATATTACAGTCAATCTCATCAGCCTATGAGAATCGAAGGAGATCAGGCTGGGTGTCAGATGTGTTGTTGGCTTCTTCTTCTTGGTAATTTCCTAGTTCCAATTCAATAAAATAGTTTCCCAATATAGAATCCACTGGTACATTCTTCTCCTCCAGTTGAGTAACATTGTACTTCATGTGAGGTTCTCTCAGAATCTTAATCTGGTTCGGACTCCCTTTGTATGGAAACCATAGATGCGACCAATCAGAGGCGAAATATCCATTTAATTTGGCCGACCAATCTCTACTCAGGACAAGACTGTAAGCGTCTGGTATATTAGCCACCACGATGTTAATAACATGGCATACTTTGTCATTAGATGCCAGACGGACTAGGACATCTTCCATCTCACCAATTACCTTCACATCTGTTCTGTCCAATTGGACCACCCTCCACGTGGATGGCTTAGGCTGCCCATTGATCTTTTTACAGACTGATATGGGCATAACATTAACCGACGCCCCTGATTCTACCAAGCAATTATGTACATTATGATTGAAAATTTCAAACGTGAGGAGGAAAGGTGGATGTTTGCTTTTAGACTTTCCTCCAACGTTGGTTTCTCCAATTTCTTCTTCTTCCTGAGGTTGATTGTCAGTGGGCATCTTCTCATCCGATGCTTCAAGTATTTTCAATAGTCGTTCTTTTTGCTGCGGCACTTTACACATTTCAAATAGTGGAACATTCGCTTTTACCTTCTTTAAATCCTCCACGATGTCATAATCCATCGGCTGCTCAATGGGATGAGGTTTATCAACGTTCATCTTTCCTTCATTTGGCCTAGCCAACGTATTATTCTGTTTCGGATCTTGGCTGGTAATATTGAATTCTGGAATCTTATCAGCTAAGGATTTATTCTGAAATTTCTTTACATTTATTTGCAGTCTTTTGATCTTTGGTAGAATGAGACTGTTTTCTTTAATTGGCCCTTGGCTCCTAGTTTCCACGTTGGTTTCCATGACGTCTTTGTAGCCCCGATACTTTTCCTCTTCAGCATCAAATAATGAAACAGAATCCCACAAAACCATGGTTTCCTCTTCTTGTTCCTTTGTTGACGTAGTATTCTCTTTTTTCTCTTCATCTCCATCTTCTGTTAATCTAGAATCCAGCAGCTGATTCATGACCAACGTCATCGAATTTATCCATTGAGGACAATTCTTTTCAGAGTGTGGCTGTTGGTGGAAAGTGCAAAAATTGTCCATTCCTACTTCTGTTAAATTCATAGATGCAGTATTGTGAGGAGGAGGTTGAGACTGATTGTTATCCTCCTTCTTCTTATAGTAGGGCCTATAAAACTTTTGTGTTTCCTTCTCTTTCTCCAAATCTATGATTTTGTTGGAAAGCTTCTGCATCATTTTGGCCATATTTTCCAAATCTGGTGACTTTTCTTCCTTGGGCTTAGTAAACAATAAGGCTTTTCTTCCCGCACCTTTCTCTCCTGACTGTTCTGGATAGTCTTCAATGCTCTCTCTTTTAGCTTCCACTACTTCTGCTTCTTCATAGGTTTATGTCAAGGTAGTCTTGGCCCTACCTTTGGAAAACATGGCCAAATCAGGGCCTAAAGCTGAAGTATAATATTCAATCAGAACTTTGTCTGAAGGTTTATCCGTTTCAGAAAAATTCTTGAGATAGGCTGCAAACCTTTGTGTGAAACTGTGCACGTTTTCCTTTCTTTCTTTCTTCAAGGTACATAGCCCTTTCATGAGGGCTGCATGAGTTTTCTGAGTTGTATACTTACTTCTGAAAATTATTTTGAAGGTATCCCAAACAGGGATAGAGTTAGCAGGAAACCCAAAGTACCATGATGCCACAGCTCCTTTAAGGGTATGCGGGAACAGTCTGCAGACTACATCTTCATACTCCCCGGCCCTTAATCCTTCAATTGCCAAGTAAAAACTTTGTAGGTGATCATCTACTAGTATTTTCTCATTTGGGTCGAACTTGGTCAGAAGCTTATCAAAAGCTTGAGGTAAGTTATGCAAGGGAGGTGTGAAGTTCAAAGGTGATCTAGCTCTCCATGCTGGCAGAGGGTTGGGCTGATTTACATTTATGCCAACCATAGGCACAGGTATAAGAACAAGAGTCTGAGCAAAGATCAATGCAGGGTGAGGACAAGATTTATTACTTCAATGGTATAACCGAAACCTGTAAGTACTTGGGTCAGGTTACAAGCTTTAAACATCTGCTGGTGGGGTAATCTTGGGAAAAATAATTTTCCACGGCCAGCCATGCACTGGCGGCCCTCCTTCTAGCGCCAGAACTGTTGAGGCTCGAAAATTTATAGGAAACAATAGTAAGGGATTCTCCCCAGTCAATGTTCCCAAATAGCCCGTGACTGTTTGGTGTGGGGAATTTGTCTGGTTTGTGGTCTGGCTACCGTAGGTCATGTACAAAACAAAGGGCTTTACCGGTTACGACCCGGTCCACCGAGTTTTTGTATTTTGACTTAAGCTATGAAATGCAAGTGCCTAATTAACAATGCAGGGTGATGAAAGATGCAAGGAGCATTCACAATGTGATGCATAGGTTCTTACCTCTCGTCTTAGACTCACTAGCATCTAAATCACATACAACAAGAAATTAAAACTACCTACCTAATCTATCCCTAGGGAGAAGGATTTTCATTCATTGGTGAGTAATATATTTTGTACATACATAATCAAAAGTTACAGATAGCTGACACTTATTTCAAGACACATGAACAATTGCATATTTTTGAACAACCAGTTAGCCAATTGTTTTATGAACAACTTGCATTACTCACAGTGGAAAACATCACAAAATATACTTAAAATCATTCAACAAGAACATAGGTTCAGGAAGTTAAACACTCTTGCAGTTAATGAAACACAACTGAAAACGAAATAGTTCCCCTTCAACATTATTCATTTAATCACATTGATACATTCCACATTTCGCTTTCTCCAGCAGGAAAAAGTTGCAGTTTTTTATTGTAAAACAAAATAGTTCCTCTTACAAACAAATGGTTTACAAGTTTTTTCTAGGGAAAAATTCCCTGTCTAAGTTATACTTTCAAATATTTAAACTATAACTGCAGACCGCTTGGGCTGCCCTCCAAACGTATGACCTTTCGGTTTCTTGAACGTTTCATATTCTTCTATGTTGTCTGTTATGCATTCATGAACTATTTAGTAACTGATATCTCTTTTGGGTCGGTTCCTTTGTCACCTTGGTAGTCCAACCAATCCCTTGAGTCCACCTGCAAATAAATCAACATGCATAATTCATTGGATTTGCGTTCCAAAACAAAGCAGCTAATTATATTACTGAAACAACTAATCCACAAGAAAAGACCAGGTGCGCCATCATCATTTTACAAATGCCGACAACACTACCTCGTCCTCCTACAGGCTCATGATAAAAAAACCAACTATGGAAAATGGGAGGAAACCAACATCGGAAGCAAAATCTCTACCCAACCGTAATGGCGGCAGAGTAAAGGCTACAAGCATGCGACGGGAGGGAAGGAAAACTCAATCGCAAATCGGAAGGATAATGACATCGGAAGCCAAATGGTTTTCCCAGCTACAACAGCGGAAGGGGCACAACTACGGGCACATGACGAAATAGTCAACACGCATCGGTAGCGGAGCGCTTTTTACTTCGGATGGCTAAATGGATTTCCCAGCCGCAACAGCGGAAGCGAAAAGGTTAGGGACATGAGACCTGAGGGAGGGAAGACTCTCAATCGGAATTTGGAAGAAATTTCACATCAGACGCTAAATGGCTTTCCCAGCCGCAACGATGGAAGAATAAAAGTTACGAGCAAGCGACTAAAGACTGACGCGTCGGCTAACGGAGCGTTTTGGACTTCGGGCGCTGAGTTGCTTTGAGAGCCACAACGGCGGAAACAAAAAGGTAATGGCCTCCGATCAAACATATTTTCAACGCTCGATGTAAAAAAATGATTTAAGTGTTTTGGACAGTTTCTCAAACTCAACAACGGGAAGAAACCTGTTATACCTCCACAATGGCGACCCACAATATAGAACACTTGGTTCGATCAACAGGCTAAAACAAACTTAGAATCTACGACTCACCATAAATTCCAACGCAATCAAAATTTGAACCTTGGGCGAGAGTTAATATTTACAATCATCTAAAATTAAAACACAACCAAAAACTCAAAGGATCCAATGATTACAACAAATGCAAAATCATGAGGAGGGGCCCAAAATTTAAGAAATTTGGGGAGAACGGTTGCAGCTGCAACAGAAGGATCCAATGGGACTATGACTCTCAGTCCTTTCCCTTCGAAATTCATCTGCTGCTTCTTCAGGTTGATTAATGCATCATTATCTATTTCCCATTCAATGCCTAGTAGTGCTGGATAGGGGTTACTGTCATCAATTATTTCAATTACCTCGAAGTCTGCTAAGGTACTGACTCCATCAATATCTACTGATATACTAGGGAGTATTCCTAGGGGCACAATCTTCTGCTAATTGGATAATCTCAACTGTATAGGGGACCATTCCAGAGGAGGTTTTCCCATTTGTTCCCATGTGTTCTTAGTTAAGACATTTACTTCTGATCCTAGGTCCAATATGACATCAGTCATGTCATATTCTCCTATCTGAGCATTCAATCTCATTTCCCTACCAGTTCTTCTGACTTTATGAATAGTTGTTTCCTTACCAGAACTTCGCTGACGTTCGCAAGAAGCAATAACTTTCTGCAACTCATTTAAAGCATTCTTATTTCTCAAGGGCTTCATACAACTTTGTAAAAAGGAGGAGAGTGTACTTACTTTATCCGTCGAAACTTCTTGCGGCTATAGCTGCTGCTGAGGCTATTGTGCAGGTACTACTAATGTGTTGGGGTCAGTAAAGTCTCTCTTGGCTTCCATAAATGTCTCTTTTTCTCTTTCGACATCAAATGCTGGGATTTTTTCTGGGGCCTTACAAACCCAAGCCTCGGCAGGCTGTTTCTCCTTGTTCTGCACTTCCATCATAGCTCCACTCCTGGTAACAACATTAATGGTTGGGACAGGTCGTTGCTCCATAGAAATCAGCTAAATATTCTGAGTAGTGGCACTATTTCTTTCTTGAATCTTCGCTATCAGCTGCAGGCATTTCTCAATCACATGGTCGATAGCCATGCAATATTGACATGTCGTAGTTGGGTTTCGATAGTCTCTAGCTAGATGTCCTGCCTGGTTACAGTTATAGCACACAACTTGGCCTCAACCTCGGCCAGCCATACCACCACGGCCATGACCTCCAAAAGCTCTGCGACCTGATGTACTACCATAGTAACCATATCCATCATTGCCTTGGCCATCATTTTGTACCCGATAAGCATCATAAGTTCGTTCTCTCATGAGGTCAAAGCTGCGACACTTATCATTTTTGTGTCCCACTGATTTACAAAAATTACAACAAGGGTTCTTAGGGACTTGCACATACCTCTGCAGAATATAGCATTCTTCAGGTCGATGCTAGCCAGTTGTCCTATAGATCTCACAATATAGAACACTAGGGTTGAACGGGTTTGGTGCACCAAAATTCAGGAAATTTCTTACTGCAGGACACTGTTCTTTTTCGTGACCCTCTGTCTGACATCGTGTACACCAAACCTCTTTGCGACTAGCTTTCCCTTTTCTCATATCACGAAGCTCTAGAGCCATCACTGCCAACTGCGCTTGTATTTGAGAGATACCAGAATTATCTTCGACAAGGGATGTTTCAAGCTTCATAGCGATTTCCAGAGCCTCCTGCTGATCCACAACCTTCTATTGCATGAGTGGAGTCCTAATGTGCGGTAACAAAGCTACGATGAACCATTCCTTATGCTGCGCTGGTCCAATAGTGAAACTGACTTGATCTAGCAGAACTTTGAACCTCTGATCAAAGTCCCACACTGATTCTCCTCACCTCTTCTGGATTTCCTTTAGCTCAATGATACACTACGAATCTGATTTTGGCTTCTTAAATTCCTTTATCATTGCTTCTTTTATACCATCCAAGACATGGTTCTAAGTGTTAGAAAACTTCATGAACCAGGTCAAAGTGCGGTCTCTAAAAGAAGTAACCAGCTGCGCTCTTTTTGTATCTTGATCCGTAATGTTCTTAGCAGTCCACACTGCTTCGCATAAGAACCAGAACTATTCTAGATCCTCTGATCCAGTTCGTTTGAAAACAGGGAGCTTAATGTCATCATTCATATGGGCCATCATGGATCTAGGGGGGAGGGAGGGGGACTCGTAGTAGGCGGGGGGGAACTTACTAGTGTAGAATTACCTGCGACAGGAATACTCGGGCTAGGGTTACTTTTAGACTACGACGGGTTGTCAGGGATAATAGGTCTTCGCTGCGGGGTTACCAGAGGGTTTCCAACATAAGGGTTTTCTTCGAGCTTTGAGGCTGCTGGACTTACGGGGTTAGGCTCGGTATTCTGACTAGGGTATAGGACTCAAAATTTCTCTTGTACTTTTTTCCACTTCGCAGCAAACCACTTTGCTCGTCGAAGGTACTTTCACTTGCAAACATAGGTTAGTAATACTAAATCTAACAGTCTGATTCAATGAGAAATATACCTTTTTCAGCCAATAGCATTTTAATTCTCAAACTAAATGAATTCAAGTACTTACCCCTTGGTCCTTTGAAGAACTGTTGTTTGGCTTCACTGAAGGATGTACTTGTGTCAATGGCGAACTCCGTCACAAATGCTTCAAGGGTTCGCGTTGTCCAAAAATCAAAAGTGCAAGATATCTCACTGTTCACCCTTTTCAATATATTAATTCTTGCGAGGGTCCAATCAGGAAACTGACCTTCTTTGAAGTTCGTCCTTCTCTCTATTAACCTGGATAACCACTGGTGCAACTCTATGTGGATATTACCAAATAAAATTTCATAAACATTAGAAAAAACATACCTTTGTAAAAATTCGTTTGCACTCCGACGTGGATCTTTGTTCTCTTGTACAGCAAAGTTCAGATAAGTCTCTTCAATCCAATCACCTATTTCTTTCACTGAGGGTATCCAAAACATATCCCTCGAGGTACGACATAAACCCCTCTTGAGCAGATACTGAGTTCAATCAGCAACGGAACCAATTTGTTGGGCTCTAGGGCAGACCCAGGTTTTATACCATTAACTTTGCACCAACAAAAGACGCACAGTGTTGGCCCTTTCGGCAACAACCTATGAACAGGTTGCAGTCTCACCCGAAATAGCTATGGGGTGCCGCAGAATCCGGTTTTTGCAAGTAGAAGAGGGATATTACTGTACCTTTATCTTCTAACAAATGATAATCATAAAATACAGAGCTTTAATATTCACTTATCTAGCTTCACGGTTAGATAACAAACAGTGCCTTGCTTAACCCTTTACTGGGAATTCACAGCGAAGTTAGTATTTTGCAGTGATCTTACTTATCAGTTATGTATTTATTAATGCATAAAAGAACATAACAACAACACAATAGAACCACAACACAAGATATAACGTGGTTCACCCCCAGTTTAGGGGTTACGTCCACAGAACTGTGTTTTATTCAACTCTTTACAAAAACCACAGTTCTGATTTGCGCACTCAGTTGCAGTTCCCTTCAAGTCCTCAAAGCCACGCACACAGCTGCAGGCCTCTGCGCACACAGCTACAGATCTTCTTAATCACCCAAAAACCCTCTGCACACATAGCTGCAGAGGTCGTCCACGCACACAGCTGGGACTTAACCTTTCTTACAAAAAAGCATTAGCTTCGCATCAATTCATCTTACATCAAAAGCCTAAACTGACTTCTTTACAAGAGTGCTTATTTATAGTGCACTTATTACAAAACCATAGGCTTAAACCATGGACACCCCGAACCCTAAACCATGGACTTAAACCATGGGTTTATTACAAAAAGAAGGTTTTTATGCAACCCCGACACCCCTAAGACTATTTTGAGTCGCAACTCCGCTTACAAACTTCCACAAAATCTGCGAAGTTACCAAAATTAGGGATCATTAAGGTGCGTACCCCAACATGCATCATTGAAGCAACATGTTAAGCACCAAAGGAAAATTAGTTTCCTACAATTATGAATTAGGTAGAACCAATACCATATCGATACCTAGAAAAAACATAGCTAGTTGTTGATCCTTCAATGTGAGAGTCCCAAGTCCGATACTGAGGTGATTTCATAACTTCAATATAGCTATCATGATCTATGACCATTGAACTAACTGCACTAGTCGACGTAGCTTCAACAGGATAAGTTCCTTTAGACGTCGTAGCAGTTGATCCATTAATTCAACAGGTGGAAGCACCAAGAAAATTATTTTAACTAATCGAAGACTCAATTATAAACTGGGTTGCTTACCTAGAACCAGTCATCTCATATCCATATGCAATAAAGGTAGAGGCCCCATCTCAGATTTTCTGGTAAACATTTTGATTCCTCCTCTTATAGGCTTGACCTCACAAAATATGATATGTATAATGCAGTCATGGCCTCTCCTTATCACTATCAACGTAAAACTCCTTTCTGCAGATCGGTGTCCAGGTAAATTTTGGATCTAATGTCACCACCCACCTAATTCACAATGTGCATAACTATTCTCCAACGTCCTCGATACAAGCTTATTATATAAACTACTATAACAAAAATAACATTAAAACAAATATTATATAATAATAAAACAAATATTATATTTATATAAAGCACAAATTAATTATATTTTATATTAATCCTATTTTATAAAAATAAACAATTTTTATAATAATTATTAAACTATGTATAAAATAAAACAAATTAACAAACTATATAATTATAATAATAAAAATAAAACAAATATATGAAAACATAATTTCAAAAACAAAAAACTATATGCAAATGTAGCTCTCGACCCATCTTTGTTTGACGACATTCATGGCCAATTTTCCCAAACCCATGGAGATTTAATCCTCCAATTCCATAGATGACTAATCAAGCAACTAGTTGACGCAAAATAACATGTCCAAGCAGACTGTTGGTGCCAAATATTTTGCATTTTCTGTAGGCGAGGAGGGTTCGGTGGGTTATGAGGGTCAGCATAAGAAGAAGCAAAAGCAGCTATGGAGAGATTGCAAATGATATTTTTAGGAGAAGGGTTCATGGGACCTTGTGATGTCCCAAGTATGGTGTATAGAACTGAACACTCTTCAATTCTATAAATTGTATTAAAAATTCTGAGCTTGAATTAATTTACACAATGACTTCTCGGACTTGGCAAATAAGGGGTTTCTTCTGGGAAATTTTGCAGGAAAAAGGAGTGAGAAGTGGACATAAAAATAAGATATGTAAGACATGTAATTTAATTTCCCCTAACACATTTATATTTGGTTCCATTTAGGGTTCATATTCTGCACTGCGGAAACCTACTACCATGCTTCTGGGCAGCCAAACCGTGAAACTAAGGAGAGTAGTTCGGTCTATCTCAACCAGGGTATTCTGGAAACTTGCAAAGGTTTTTTACAGAATTAATATATAATAAATAAAAGTTCATTAATTTTAATAACAGACCAGAGGCAAAGGGAAATATTCTGCAAGTTGTAAAGGTGAGACCAGTTCATCGGGAAGCTCACTAGCTCCATATTCAAGCCTTTACAAATAGGGTAATGGAGGTTCATATTCTCTATTTTGGACTTGGGGGACTTATATATGTCTATTAATGACTCATCAGAAAAACAATGGAGTTATTTGGAGTCATACAAGTCGAAATATGGAAGTTACAGTAAAACTAGTTATTTTCCAATGCAAATCTAGACTAGGTTGACTTAAATGAGTAAATATCAGCCATTTAGAATAAGATTGGAATAAAAATTTCAGAGAATGTTTATGATATCATATTACAGCCAATAAACTTAAAATTACTCTCATCAATTAACTATAACACTCTCTTCAACATTGTGCATCATTACAATGTATTTTATTGATATAATACAAGGAAGGGCATGGAGGTTTGAACCCTTAGGTATTGAAAACTCTTGGAATTGTTAATGAAATATGATGTACAGTAATGGATGGATTTAGGCTGATAAAAAATAATGAATCAACTCAGAGAGTCTGCTCCATAGCTCCAATGTAACCTGCAATGAAAAGGGGAGAAGAGGGGAAGAGGAGAGAGGGAATGAGAACCTTGGGGCGCATCTCCCAAGAGCCTGAGGCACAACACTTAGAAAGGAATCATTAGCTTCATAGAAATAGACATAATAAACATCCAAAATGATAAATGGATCTCCAATTGTCTTTAAATAAACCTGGGTGACTTGCTGAGCAAGTCAATCACTTGTTAAGCAAGTTACCACTTGCTAAACCCTAACCCTAGACACAAATTCACCCTCCTTGAGGAAATTAGCATGCGTAAGACAATAAATATGTTTCCCTTTCATCCACATTCATCCAATTCATAAACTTTGCTTTCCTTGACCCATAGTTGCTATTTTTCCTTATGACATCTTTTCTTGGCTTTCCTATTTTTAAGACTGAACTCCAAAAAGGAAACTGCACCTTCCTTTGTCAATTGTTGCCTCTTCTGTATTTGACTAATTTTGTCATGTATTTTGGAACTTTCCTTTTTCATGTCTCGTTGATTTTGTCATACAATTTCTAATTTTCTCTTGGCAAGTTGGCTTGCTCGAGTGGCCGTCCTGTCAATGGAAACTTGTTTTCCACCTAATTAATTGAATAATAATATTTAATGACAAATAATATACCAAGTACATGCCTCCTAAGTGACAATTAAAAAAAATATCCGAGGTTAATTTATTTAATGCACATTTTGACCCCCTTGGTGCTAGGCAAGGTCAACACTTCTGGTGATCAAAATGTGGGGATATGGCACTCCTCCCCTCCCAATTGTGCTTGTACTCAAGTAGAAGCACCACAGAGTGCTACAAATTTGTCCACCATGTTTTTGCTACACGACTCTGATCATAGTCATTTCCCTTATACCATGTTAGAAAAATTTCTAACCCAGTTAAGGTAGCTGAGTAGAATTCCTGGATCCCACTGCCTCCTCTGTAAGGACCCAAATTTTGCTGCCACCTTTTGAACTATGTCATTCCTAAGAATGTCGTGATCCCATTGTTTTATCTTCCTCCTTCCAACCATCAATGTAAACAACAAAATTTTATCATTGTAGAGGATGAAAATGAGGTTATGAAAATCATACCACCATACTAGAATCTCATCTCTCCCCATGCCAAACTGAATTTTTTTTAAACTCTCCCACAAGACATGGAATTCCTTAATGCGGGACCAAATCATCTTGAGCCTCTCTAAAGTATGAAAATCCATGTGCAAACTAGCACTGGAACTCACATCACTATTGTTATGAATACACTGGAGGTTATCCTATGCCCCTCCATGTATACTAAAAGCATCATATAGCAGCCATACATGCTCATTCCATTGCTCATACAATTTCTTTGATGTGTCCAATGTCTCTCCATTGATGCAAGCAAGATGTTTACCCTCCAGTGCACACATCTCAATCATGTGTCTAGCCACCCAATCAATGGACGGACAAAATTTCATGCTAAATGATTCAGGTGGGAATAATTCAGCTACTACTAATGCACTTGTCAAACCACATGGTTTGACCATCAATACCTCAACTAGAAGAGTTGAAGTATCATTCTCCTCTTGGGGCATCAACAGAAAAAATCCTTTCACCCAATTTTCATCCCCACATGATGTGGCTGAAATATAAGTGTGGGGTGAAGAATTGTGAGCCAAATCCCTACAATGCTAATCAATCAAGATAATGGATCCAAAAATTCCTCCATTAGTTTTCTCAGTGACAATGTGATCATGTGCCTCCTCCAAAATTGTACAACATTTTCTTAGAGGCAACTCATAATCTCTTAGGAACCATGCAAGTTCTTGATCTTCATATTGCTTGACCGCAAAATCCCCAAGCACATGCAAATTGGAATGCACCTCATGTGCATGTGTATGAGAGGTAAAATTGTCTTGCAACAAACATTGTCAACGATCCAAGGAATTGTCAACAAATATTGTGAGTTGGGAAAGTAAGGTTACTTGTTTTTCTTATATCTCATAGCATATATGTTAGAAGATCTAGATTATACATGTTTAATAAGTTTATTTGCATGTAATTTTTGTCTCTTTTTCATATATATATCCAGATCTCATGAGGTTTCGTGCAGGATTGTGTGTTTAGGTTTCAGGTAGCAAGGATTGGATGAGTTGTGGATCTAGTTTGAATCCACTATACATCCAAAATATTTGTGAAGACATTGCCCCTCTGTATTCCACTAACAAGTTTCCATTGCAGATCCATCCAACAACGGGCCTTTCCCCTTCTCTTCCTCCTTTCTTTTAAAATCAATCTTCCGGTTACCTGTCTCTTCCTCTTATGATCAGATATAGTTCCAAGAATTGAATATATATTGTTATATCTATTTTATAATATTTTTTCTGCTTAGATCTATAATTTCATAAAGAATATCAGTTCATAAAGATAGATCTAGGTGTAGGAAATTCATTTTTTACAAGAAGCTAAAGCATAGATCTAAAGTTTGCTCATAAGGTAGCTTCCATTTTTGCTCTTCAAAGATTTAAATTCTGAAATAAAAGTGCACATCTCATTGGCTGCCCAAACAACAAGCCAAGATCCCAAGGAAAGCTTGGTTCCTTTTTGCAGAAATTAGATTACCCCTGTTTAACAATTTTTACGCAGTTTTTTTTGGTAATTAGCGTGGTGACCCAAAAAAAAATTAAAGTGTGTTTGGGCACATTTGATTTTAATTTCTCACTGTTTTTTATCAGGTATAACATAAAAGAGAAGGATACTCTGCCTAATTTCCAACTCTTGGACGAACCAGAGCTTCCTGGAAGCTTCCCCCACCGCTGTGTTTTAATTCAAGCTTGTTACAAGCTTGTTGTAAGCCTTTGGATCCCAGATAACAAGGACCAAAGTGAATCAATTTCAATTTTCTGATATTTTAAATTGCTGCTAATAAAAAGAAGATGTCCTTTCGAATAGGCTCTTTCGAGCCTATCCACCATCCCCCCTGGGGGTATTTGCGTCGGTGTCAATTTTTTACTTTTGGTTCATCTGGTTGTCAGTCTGCAGTGGCTAGGGGAACTTCTCGTTGGGACTGCGGGATGAGTGCTGCAGGTGGAAGTGTATCTGTGTTGGGCTTAGGGTAGACCCGAGTTCTTATACTTTTATCTTCGCATCAACAAAGAGACCCACAGTGTTGGCCCTTTCGGAAACAACCTGCGAACAGGTTGCAGTCTCACCCGAAATAGCTATGGGGTGCCACAGAATCAGGTTTCTGCAGGCAAAAGAGGGATATTACTGTACCCTTAGCCTTAACAAAGAATAATTATGCAATACAGAGCTTCGACATTCACTTAAATAGCTTCGCAGTTTAGATAAAAAGACAGTTTCTTGCTTAACCCTTGTTACCACCTAAGTTGTACTTAGTGGCTTTTTATCAAGTGAGCCTGGTGAACCGGACAGGGTTAACTTGTTCAGACTTCAGAAGATCTGTGGAAGTACTTCTGGGAAGTGCTTGTTGTACTATATCACATGTTCATACCCCATGGGGGAGTTGTAATAAATGTTCTAGCATGATAGTGTCTATAAAAGACTCGGTCTCTTAGACTTTATTTGTCAATCCGATCAGCCCAGGGTGTTTTTTCCCTTGGTTATTATTGGTTGTTGAATAAACGACTGATAATTTCTGAGTTTTTCACTCCATACCTCCAAAGTTGGGGTGGTCGGCTTGGCATTTAGGCCTATTGAGGTTATTAGAGTCTATGTTTCAATGTATAAGCATGTTAGAAATCATGATCGAGTCATATGAACATGTCTAAGTCCCCCTAGGTGTTTTTCAATTTTTCAAATTTTTAGTTTTTTCAGTGTTTTTTATTAAAAATTTAATTTTTCCAAAACTTAGGCTATTTTTTAATAGTTTAATTGGAAAAATTGATTTTGTAATAAAAGTGGGACAAATAATCAGTTTCAGTAATGTAGGTGCTAATTTTCAAGCTAAGAGCACCATGTAAACCCATGGACCCACTATTTCCTAGTTTTGAGTGATTTTCCATCATTCGGATCAGAAAGCCCCAAAAATCAATTATTGATTATTTTAATTAATAAATTGATGAATAATGGTGCAAATCCAAAATCATAGATCAGTGGATTCTTAGCCAATTTGATTGAAATCAGTTAGATCTGAAGCAAATTGACTGGATCTGACAAATCCTTGATTGAAGGAGGTGATCAAATCAGATCTAGAGTTGATCTTGAGCATCCTTTATGGGGAATTTCGCCCTCCCTCTCCTTGATCTTGAGCATGTCCTATAAGTTTATATGCATGTTATCTTGAATCTTTGTGTATGTACTAATCGGATCTCACAAGTTTCTTGGCAAGTTCTTTGATTTCAACTGAGTTGCAGGTTCCCACTTTGGAGAGGATGCTGATCTAGTTTGTTTCTTCATTCTCTTCAAATCCTTCCAAAAGGCATAGTCCCTTGAGATTCCACCTGAAATATCCACTGTGGATCTTCAAGGAAACCAACATTTCTTTCCTCCTCTTCCTCCCTCAAAATCAACACTTCACCCGGTTACTTTGTTCAGTTAATAGATTTGATTTCATTTGGATCTGTTTCATCAAAGTAAAATATACATATATCTGATATTTCATAGCTCACAGTCTAGATATTGCACTCAAAAAAGTTTCATAAGCATTCTAGATCTAGCTTTAGGGAAATCGTCTTTTTGCATGAATTTTAAAGAAAACTTGTAGATCACATGCATTGGATTTCCTTTCGCTGTTATAAAATTTAATATTCTACAATATCAGTGCACTTTCATTGTATTCACAAAAATCAAGCCAATATCCCAAGGAAATCTTGCTTTCCTTGGTTCCCTTTCGTTTGTTTTAGCTAGTCTTAACTTCATTTTTTCTGAGATAAGGTAGGCTGATCCAAAGGTACTCTTAAAGTTCTTTTGGGAATTTGTTATTTTAAAATGCTCACTATATTTTAGGAGGTCTGACATAAAATAAAGGAAGCTTCTTTCCGAAGTGGCCTCAGGAGCGTTCAAATCCCCCCAGGGGTCTCCATTTTCACTAAAAACTCAAAATTTTTCCAAAGTTGTAAAATCTTGGTTTCAGCCTGTATAAGGACCAAGAAGTTTATAATAATTTCATTTTTCTGATTCTGTAACCAATAATAAATAAAATCATTTTTTGAATAGGCTCTTTCGAGCCCATTCCCCATCCCCCCTGGGGGGATTTGCGTCGGTGTCCTTTTCGTCGCTTTCTGCTTATTTATTTTTTTTAACTAGTATTGATCTAATTTGTAGGGTAGTATACTTGATTCTATTATTAATTTCATATTCCACTTTCTATATTTCAAAGTAATCATAATACTTTCCCCACGATTTCCCGATTGACCCGAAAGGGGAAAGAGATTCGTGGTAGGGTTAATTAAGAAACTAGAACTGTGTATCTATTTGATTTTTTCTATCATTTGTTTATCAGCAACTTTAAAATTAACCCCTCCTCGATTCCCCGATTGAGATCCACTTGGATCGAAAGAGGTTCTTGGAAGCTTTTCTTTTAAACAAGAACATCCGGTTTAAAACTTACTAAAATTGACAAGACTCCAGTGTGTATGCTCTGCACTTGGCTGCGGTTCATCCCATCAGTCAAGATGTATCAAAAGCACTTGGGTGACTAGTATAATTAGGACTCACTCTCCCCAACTGACAAACCATCAGGTGAAAATCCAACACCTAGATCAAACCTCTACGGTGGCAAAATACCCAAAGGAAGCGGGAACTTCTGAAAAGTGACCTCGGGGCACCGATCTCTGTTACACCCTAACAGGTGCATTACGAACAATAGCCCCAGAGACTCCATTTCAGCCCACATATTCCTTGCGGGTAGTTGTGAAGGTTTAGTTTTGGACATACTCCAAGTACTCTTGGGTATATCTGGAGTCCCCCTTTAGCCTAATTTTAATCAATTCACACTACAATTTTAACTTAAAATATACCAAGAGGCAATCGCAAAACATTCACTCCAAGCACATGCAAGTACATTGTTTTTATTTTCTGACTCCATTCTAAGGCACTGGTTATTTTCTTGTTATATATATATATATATTGTGTCTCAGCATTGTACTTTCGTGTGTTCATCTTTTATATCTTGCCATCTTTGATTATTTATAGTTAAATTGAAAACTCCTAAGAAACTCATTCAATTTAACATCACAACACTAAGTAATCATCCTTAGTAAATAAATAGGGTCTACCCCCCTTGGATCCCTTAGGAGTTGAGCCTAAACGGATTAGTCAAGAACAAGGTGATAGCCTTGACTCGAGACTTTCCCCCAAGGACACACCGAGTGGCTTGAATATTTCTGCCACGTGACCCAGGTGTGTCAAAGGCAGCAACACTTTTTGGCACCGTTGCCGGGGATAAATATTTTTATTCCTGAGTACGACTTAGCTTAAATTTTTTCTAAAAAACTAAAAAGATAAAAAAAATTGATTGATCTAGTCTTTAAAAAACATAAAAATTAAAACTTGATCCATCTGGCGACTCCACTGTCTAACATCCCTTCAAGAATTTCTACCCGAAGAAACCATCGAAAATTATTCAATCCTCTCCCTAATCCTGAAAGGTTTATTAGGGAAATATGGAATAGGCAGACTTCTCGTAGAAACCTTGAAGATTTAGGAGACCAATCCCTCTCAGATATCCATCACATATTTGTAGAGAGTCATGTTCACCAATCTCAAGAAATGATGGAATTATTCAAACCCCTTGACTTTTCTCAGATAGCAGGTGCTCCCCATGCCATTCCAAAAGATTCTATCAAGAAGCTCCCCATATTTTAGGGCAATAATGCCATCACTGCCAAGTCTCACCTTTGAAAGTTTGAAAAGCACCTGGTCAGTTATTGCAATGATGCTGCCCATGACCATGATGATGTCAAAATGAAGCTCTTTGCTTTATCCTTGGAAGATGATGCTGAAGAATGGTACTTTGACCTAGATCATGATTCATATAAAACTCTTAGTGAATTCCTAGAGGGTTTTAAGAATAAATGGGAAGAAAAGAAAGAACCAAGACATCTGCTTGATGCCCTTCATAACATAAAGAAGATGGAGAATGAAACTATGGATGAATTTAACACTAAGTTTAGGCATGTGGTTGCGGACCTCCCGAACGAAATCAAGCCAAAGGATGCCTCCATCCTCATATATTACATAGAAGCTTTCACTAGTGATTTGAGGTACCAGTTAAGAGACAAAGAGCCGACCAATCTAAAAAATGCTCAGGAATTGGCCGAGAAAATAGAGAAGAATATGCAGTCTTCAGGCAATTCCAACATTCCAGGTTACACTAGGGGAAACACTTCATACAACAAAGAAAAGGGAAAAGCCTTTGAATCAGAAGAAAATGGAGCCTCTAAAGATCCCATGGAAAAGGTAACAGACATGATAAAAGACTTGGTTACTAGTCAAAACCAACTTATGGCAGATCAGTCTACACAATTGAATCTTATGCACAATAGAATAATCACAATGGAAAGAAATAATGGACCTAGGAAATTTCAGCCTAGGAAGAATCAGATGTATAAAAAGAAGTTTCCTCAACAAGAGCCTAGGATTCCAAACCAGTTAGACTCAGCTAACATGGTAGAAGAAGTAATTCCATGGTGTAGACCCTGTGAAAAATTCCACCAAGAAAGCACTTGTTATGTTGCAAATCAAGTCATGGAACATGGACTTCCCGAGGTCAATAATAAGGAAACAAATTCAAGCGAGCCTAATCATATATACATGGTAGGCCAAGCCTACCCTTTGTCGCTATCTAAATAGAACAAGCCTGAGGATGAAACCATTGCAGAATATTATGGTGAAACTTATGATGAAAACTGTAATATACATGATGGGACTCCTATGTGTTCTCCATATAATGATGACAGTCTGGAAGGTTTACTACCTTGTGACCTTTTCTCTGAAGAATATGAGTATGAAAATGAGGACAATTATAGCTTGGATCATGATACAAGTGACGAATACTCCCTTATCCCTGACAAAGATGTTGATGAGGAGTCCTGGACATTCATGGAAAATCCAATATATGACATGAATAAAGAGGAAAATATTGAAACATAAAATTTTGATGGTTTTGTTGATTTTTCTGTCTATTGCATATCTAAAGGAGAGAGCATGGACCATGTGGCCTTGGGAAACTTTGATATGAAAAAGGAGCATGCAGTTTATCCACATGATCAGTCTGAGCCATATATCAGTATCAGTAATGAAGACAAAGAGAACTCGATATTGGAACCTGATATCAACAATGGGGAATCCATCACATCTAACATAAATGATGGTGATGACTATTGGGATTTTTATGGATATCTTATTAAGAATCCTATTGATGCTATATCTAGCAAGGGGAGTGTCTATTTAGAAATTTGTGGAAGTCCAATCTACTATACTTCCATAGAGGGAAGCATGGATATGGAGACCTTGGAAAATCCTAGTATGGAAAAGAAGCATTCAAAAATCGTATATGATCATTCAGAGTCATATCATGCAGAGCCACACAAAGGTATCAATAATGAATACATGGAGAAGCAGTGAAAAGACAGACGTGATGCAGTTATTAGAATATCAGTCTCAACTATCATCTTCACATATAGAGTTTCCTCATGACTTGGAGCCGCTTGGGGCTTATACAGTGAATTATCATCCGGCAAGACTTGATGATTAGTATGATGGTGTAGTCAATCTACCTCATCATTCTGATTTGTATATCAACCCTATCCAGTCATGGATAGAAGAAGCCTGCGTAAGCACTTACCAGTTTGGGAGGAATTTTGACGACATTATTCATGCCTATGATTTCACACCCCTTTCGGATCATCACGCAGGTTTGCATTTTATAAATAAAGTATCCTTACTTTGGCTGGTAACCAAAGACAAGGACATTTTTTTTATGTTAATAAAATTCTTAGGTGGTTACATTGGATTTCTGATTACACTTAACCATCTTTATATCATGCTTAGAGTAGGAAAATAAGCTCCTTGAAAAAGAGCACTTACTTTCCGCATTTTTTGTTTTTAACTTAGCTATAATCAAACATTTTTGTTTTCATTAGTTAGTTACATTTATTTTGTTTAAATAAATCAGCTTAATGGTTCATTTGGTTTTTTATGTAAAGCTTGTGCTACTAAGGTTTTTTTTGTCAAGTTGAGATGTTTTTACAGGTTATATAAACTAAAGATTTTGGTGTTCTCGTATCCTCTCCTTGCGTTAAAGACCAGATCGAGCACATGTCCCACAAGTGGAGCCAGAATGTTACCACCTAAGTTGTACTTAGTGGCTTTTTATCAAGTGAGCCTGGTGAACTGGACAAGGTTAACTTGTTTGGACTTCAGAAGACCTGTGGAAGTACTTCTGGGAAGTGCTTGTTGTACTATATCACATGTTCATACCCCATGGGGGAGTTGTAATAAATGTTCTAGCATGATAGTGTATGTAAAAGACTTGGTCTCTTAGACTTTATTTGTCAATCCGATCAGCCCAGGGTATTTTTTCCCTTGGTTATTATTGGTTGTTGAATAAACGACTGATAATTTCTGAGTTTTTCACTCCATACCTCCAAAGTTGGGGTGGTCGGCTTGGAATTTAGGCCTATTGAGGTTATTAGAGTCTATGTGTCAATGTATAAGCATGCTAGACATCATGATCGAGTCATATGAACATGTCTAAGTCCCCCTAGGTGTTTTTCAATTTTTCAATTTTTTAGTTTTTTCAATGTTTTTTAGTAAAAATTTAATTTTTCCAAAACTTAGGCTATTTTTTAATAGTTTAATTGGAAAAATTGATTTTGTAATAAAAGTGGGAAAAATAATCAATTTCAGTAATGTAGGTGCTCATTTTCAAGCTAAGAGCACCATGTAAACCCATGGACCCACTATTTCCTAGTTTTGAGTGATTTTCCATCACTCGGATCAGAAAGCCCCGAAAATCAATTATTGATTATTTTAATTAATAAATTGATGAATAATGGAGCAAATCCAAAATCATAGATCATTGGATTCTCAGCCGATTTGATTGAAATTAGTCATATCTGAAGCAGATTGACTGGATCTGACAAATCCTTGATTGAAGGAGGTGATCAAATCAGATCTAGAGTTGATCTTAAGCATCCTTTATGGGGAATTTATCCCTCCCTCTCTCCTCAACATGTTTTGGCTCATCTGGATGAGTTTTGGTGGATGCTTCAGTCAACGGGTTGAAGTGTCAGTAAGATCAGCTCTTTGATTGACAATTGCACTCAGTGAGACTCAGATCTGGCTTAGTTAGACACAGATCAGGCATTGATGGACTCTCCATCATCATATTTGGTCTATATCCTTGGGATTTGCACCCCCCTGGGCTGGATCTCCTTGTTTTTGTATATATCCAAGCATAAGCCTCCTCTTCCAGGAGTTAGAATTGGGATTGAGGTGCTGCTGCTATTGTACTATTGTTATTCTTCATTTGAAATAAAGAAAATCTTTGGAGGCAATACCGTGTGGTGCCATTACATGTGTGAATGATTATTGCGATTGTTTTACTAAGGTAACCTGTATCTGTGGTCATTTTTTGCTAATTTCTTGTAGATCCCTTGTTAAGATTGATAATAACCTTATTATGATCTTGATAGGAAAGCTGCTTTTCAATAAGTTTATTGACTATCTCTTTCCTTTGATGCATGTTTAGAGATCTTGATTTAGCATGTCCTATAAGTTTATATGCATGTTATCTTGAATCTTTGTGTATGTACTAATCGGATCTCACAAGTTTCTTGGCAAGTTCTTTGATTTCAACTGAGTTGCAGGTTCCCACTTTGGAGAGGATGCTGATATATTTTGTTTCTTCATTCTCTTCAAAACCTTCCAAAAGGCATAGTCCCTCGACATTCCACCTGAAAGCTCCACTGTGGATCTTCAAGGAAACCAGCATTTCTTTCCTCCTCTTCCTCCCTCAAAATCAGCACTTCACCCGGTTACTTTGTTCAATTCATAGATTTGATTTCATTTGGATATGTTTCATCAAAGTAAAATATACATAGATCTGATATTTCATAGCTCACAGTCTAGATCTTGCACTCAAAAAAGTTTCATAAGCATTCTAGATCTAGCTTTAGGGAAATCGTCTTTTTGCATGAATTTTAAAGAAAACTTGTAGATCACATGCATTAGATTTCCTTTCACTGTTATAAAATTTAATATTATGCAATATCAGTGAACTTTCATTGGCTGTACAAACAGAAATCCAAGATCCCAAGGAAATCTTTCTTTCCTTGGTTCCCTTTCGTTTGTTTTAGCTAGTCTTAACTTCATTTTTTCTGAGATAAGGTAGGCTGATCCAAAGGTACTCTTAAAGTGATTTTGGGAATTTTTTATTCTAACATGCTCTCTGTATTTTAGCAGGTCTGACAGAAAATAAAGGAATCTGCTGTCCGAAGTGGCCTCGGGAGCGTTCAAATCCCCCCAGGGGTCTCCATTTTCACTAAAAACTCAAAAATTTTCCAAAGTTGTAAAATCTTGGTTTCAGCCTGTATAAGGACCAATAATTTTCTGATAATTTCATTTCACTGATTCTGTAACCAATAATAAATAAAATCATCTTTCGAATAGGCTCTTTCGAGCCCATTCCCCATCCCCCCTGGGGGGATTTGCGTCGGTGTCCTTTTCGTCTCTTTCTGCTTATTTATTTTTTTTAACTAGTATTGATCTAATTTGTAGGGTAGTATACTTGATTCTATTATTAATTTCATATTCCACTTTCTGTATTTCAAAGTAATCATAATACTTACCCCACGATTTCCCGATTGACCCGAAAGGGGAAAGAGATTCGTGGTAGGATTAATTAAGAAACTAGAACTGTGTATCTATTTGATTTTTTCTATCATTTGTTTATTAGCAACTTTAAAATTAAACCCTCCTCGATTCCCCAATTGAGATCCACTTGGATCGAAAGAGGTTCTTGGAGGCTTTTCTTTTAAACAAGAACATCCAGTTTAAAACTTACTAAAATTGACAAGACACCAGTGTGTATGCTCTGCACTTGGCTGCGGTTCGTCCGATCAGTCAAGCTGTATCAAACGTACTTGGGTGACTAGTATAATTAGGACTCACTCTCCCCAACTGACAAACCATCAGGTGAAAATCCAACACCTAGATCAAACCTCTACGGTGGCAAAATACCCAAAGGAAGCGGGAACTTCTGAAAAGTGACCTCGGGATGTCGATCTCTGTCACACCCTAACGGGTGCGTTATGAACAATAGCCCTAGAGACTCCATTTCAGCCCACATATTCCTTGTGGGTAACCATGAAGGTTTAGTTTTGGACATACTCCAAGTACTCTCGGGTATATCTGGAGTCCCCCTTTAGCCTAATTTTAATCAATTCACACTGCAATTTTAACTTAAAATATACCAAGAGGCAATCGCAAAACATTCACTCCAAGCACATGCAAGTACATTGTTGTTATTTTCTGACTCCATTCTAAGGCACTGCTTATTTTCTTGTTTTATATATATATTGTGTCTCAGCATTGTGCTTTCGTGTGTTCATCTTTTATATCTTGCCATCTTTGATTATTTATAGTTAAATTGCAAACTCCTAAGCAACTCATTTAATTTAACACCACAGCACTAAGTAATCATCCTTAGTAACTAAATAGGGTCTACCCCCCTTGGCTCCGTTAGGAGTTGAGCCTAAACGAAGGAGTCAAGAACAAGGTGACAACCTTGACTCGAGACTTTCCCCCAAGGACACACCGAGTGGCTTGAAGATTTCTGCCACGTGACCTAGGTGTGTGAAAGGTGGCAACAACCCTTAACTGGGAATTCATAGCGAAGTTAATAATTAATAGTTTATCTTACTTTATCATTCATCTACTTATCAAATGCATAAAAACATAACAGAAACAACATAAAAGAACCACCACAACACAAGATATACGTGGTTCACCCGCAGTGTAGGGGCTACATCCATGGAATTGTGTTTATATTCAACACTTTACAAAACCACAGTTCTGATCTGTGCACCCAGCTGCAGATCTTCTTAATCACCCAAAACTGCGCACTTAGTTGTAAAACCTTTCTTACAAAACCATTTGTGCACTCAGCTGCAGAGGTCGTCCATGCACTTAGCTGGGACCTAACCTTAACCCTAAAAATAGACCTTAGCTTCTTCGCATCAAATTATCATCATAACCAAAAACCTTAAAAAGCCTACTTGAATCCTTTACATAAGTGCCTATTTATACAAGTGCACTATTACAATACCATGGGCTTAAACCATGGGTCATTTACAAAAAGAAGGGCTTCAACCCAACCCCAAAGCCCCTAAGACTATTTTGGACCACAACTCCGTTTACAAGCTTCGCACCAAAACCGCGGAGTTGCCAAAATTAAGGACCTTTAGAGTTCGAGCCCCAACAGGCCCCTAAGACTCACCAGTGTCCCATCCCGGGACACTCTGCTGCTTTTCTGGGGGAAGAATCTTGTTGGTGAATATAGTAAATTGCTTGTTGAGGCTACGTATGATATCTTCGGCTGCTTGCTCTTTTTCCACTATCTCATGCAAGTTTGTTGTAGATGCTTCTCTAGCCTTTTCCCGTACAAATGCATCATACTCCTTTAGGACTTTGAGCTGGTTGTCCGCAGCAGTGCTCAAATCCAAGGCCTCATTAATAAGGGGCTGCACAGAGTTCACCAACAGTGTTTCTTTGCTTCTGCAAGACTCAATTTCTTGCTGGAGCTCATTGCTATGCTTCACCTTAAGCATATTTTGCATAGGAGGCAATGTCTTAATTTCTTCTTTCACTATGTCCAGCTCTGTCTGTCGCTACTTGATAGTTTCTTGCAACTTTTTGACTTCTAGGTTGTCCTGCAAGTTTTCCCAGGCCTCGATGCTTTCCTCTAGCAGCTTTGATGCACTGCTCACAAGATTTGAGATATTTGTTGTTGAGGCCTGAATATCCCTGCAACGCTATTCCCTGACCTCTAGTGGACTCTCAGGAATGATGTGAAGTTGCAGCTCCGCAATCTGAGCCTCATGTTCTACTTTCATCTTCTCTATCTCGCTTCGAAACTATTGTGCATAGTCTTTCAGCTTGACGATTCTTTTCACCGGTTCTTCTTCAGCCTGCATGTCGAAGTCAGGGAGACTTCGACATGCCTCATCCAATACTCGCGCCATTGCAGTCTGCTTGCTTTCCACTTCTTCCAACTGTGCTGCGAGGATCTCACTCTGCTTCGTGGTATTTTCCAACTGCATGTGCGAGTAGCTGTCGCGTTCTCGAATCTCGTTCATGATTGCCAATTGACAAAGATGCAGCTACGGCATAGACAACTTGGCGTAGTCTATCTCAACTGTCATACTCATCTGCGATCGAGATGTTGCGTCATTTATTATGAGGGTTGCACTTGGTACTTGCCCTCTGTTGTTTCTGGGGAGCCATTGTCTCGTATCTAGCTATGCGCTTGCTGGGGCACTGCTTGCTGCAGCACCAGTTGCTGTTCTTTCTGCTAACTCCTTCAGTTCTGTAATTCGTTGTGCTACGCCAACGAGCGCATCAAGATGTGTAGCTGAAAATTCTGCCCACTTGCTAGATAATACTTATGTGGACTTCGTCAGAGCTTGATTAAGCTCTTCAATCCTCACGGCGGGCTCTTCGATGATATTCTTTCCCTTCGACACCTTAGCTTTCTTTCGAGGCTGAGGCTTAGTCACTTCCTCTACTTCGGGGGACTTACACTTATCTGGGCGATTGGGGTCTGAGATGGTCTTGACCGATTCTTCTTCTTCCTCATCAGCTCCGTCATCTCCACCCTGGTCACCTTCGCTCTGCTTTGACTCACTTTGTTCTTCGCTTTCTTCTGGTGGGTCACTCTGCGGTGGCTGACTAGGGCCTACACCCACATCTATTACTGGATGAACTAGTATGTTGGGCCTTGTTCCTACATCCTTCATCCATTCAGTCAACCACTACTTGACTACTGTGAGGATCTCTTCCTGTTTCACTACGTATGGTAACTTCTAGCATGCATGTTTGTTATCTGCGTGGGCCTGGATGAAGACATTGTGCATGTCAGCCTTGAAGTTGGCCACTCCAGCATACTAAGAGAATAGCTCATTACTGAGCCGCGGTGTTTTCAGGATCTCATATGAAATATTCATTGCATAAAAGGTGAACACGTAGTTCATCATCTGCTGCAAGGCCTTATCCTACGAGACCCAAAGAGATGCATATCTTGCTACAGCAGGCATCTGCGGAGGCACATCAACAAACTGTACCTCGGTAGGTTCTCTCCACCATACTAGTGCAATAAGCACTAACAACCATGAGTAATGAAAGGGTCTACCTTTCTCCTATGCATCGCGGACATCTTCGAGGAATTCGCTAGCAATGTACTCTACCCATTTGTAATTGTAGCCTTCGGCACAGTTCGCAGCAATACTGACGATCGAGGCAGGTACTTCATTCAGTTTGCACTTTTGCATTAGTTTGCATGCTAAGAGTTCTGCGGCGAAGCGAATGTTTTGGTGCCGAATTGTCGAGGTTTGATACCCTCGCTTTCCTTTCATCAACCCAAAGCGGTCCTTCATGTGCTGGGCCAGCTTCATATCTTCATGTTTTCCCACAAATTCAATCCCAGGATCAGGCCCTTCCTTTGGCAAGCCTGTGATCCTATGAATTAGCTCTCCATCAATGGGAATTTTCTTGGTTCCTATCCATAGGTTCCCATCATGCACCAACGCCAATAGCTGCTTGACCACCACGGTAACCTGCGTGCTGCGACCAAAGTGGGGGACATTTAGCATCTTCAACAAGCCAGCAGCCCACTGTTTCACTTCCACTAGTGTCGTACCGGCCTCCAGATAATGGACAGAGTGCAAGTATTTCCCAGGTGTGAACTACAGAAATTTCCCACGATCATTCATATCGTGGTCTACGTACTTAAGCCGGTCTATTTTTCCTGTCATCATTCCAACCAACTGCACACCCTATGGTAGCGAGGGGGTGCGTAATGTGAATTTGTCTATCCACCGAGGTGGCTGAATTCCTGGTCGAACAGGCGAAGGATATGGTGGATGCTGCGATGCAACGTTCTCATCCTCACCGAAGTCTTCAAAACCTTCAGGTGGGAGCTCTACGGAACCAGCAGGATTCATCTTGGGATCCTCCGGTGTCTTTCTTGATGGCTTGGGTCTTTATTCGTTCCGCTTAGAATGAACTTCTTCCTTAAATTTCTTTCTGGTTGATCGTGTCTGCATTGGTTGATTCAGTGTTGGGGGAGTCTCTTCGCAAGGTGAAGATGTAGGTGGATTGCTCATAAGGTTCTGCAGACCCCTCTGTTTGAATTCTTTCAACAATTCCTAAACTTCGCGATCAGCTGACATGGACTCAACTCAAGAAAAATGTGTAATGAGAAATTTGTGGGTTTGGGTGTCTTCTTATAGAATCCAATGACCAAATCTGCCATAACTATGCATTAAAGACACCAAATCTGACAGAGAAGTGGTAGATCTTGTCCAAACCGCGCTAGATTTCCCAAAATCTCATCATTACAGGTAGTTAATGCAGTTAACGTACCAACGCCGCCAAATCTGATTATTTCCAACGGTCGCATTTTAAGCTTCGACACACCTTTCATCTTTGGCACAACCACTAACTTCAGCTTCACCACAATAAGGACCTTTGACACAGTATTAACCTTCGACACTGCGTAACAATCTGCTGAAGCTCTCTGAGACAGCTTCATTATAGTCTAGTACCCAATTTCAACTGTTCTTGGTACTTAGACTCTCCTTCTTACTATTACTTCTAATCAGAAGGTACAGGCTTGTCCCTGTACTTCTTTAATCTACTTCCATTCACCATGGAGGGAAAAATTTCTCCATTCAATTTAGCTAACTGAACTGCACCACCATCAGTAACTTTATGAACTATGTATGGTCCTTTCCAATGTGTCTTGAACTTACCTGGGAACTTCATGAATTTACTGTCGTACAAGAGCACAAGATCACCATTCTGAAAATGCTTCTTCTTAATGTGTCTATCATGCCATGCTTTTTCTCTATCTTTCTATACTTGCTGCTGGAAACCTACAATGAATCTATCTTCTTCTAGTTATAGTATCTTTTCCAACCTTTCATTCAACATATCTGGATCATCCATCTCTGTGAAGGCAGATATTCTGAGGCTAGGAACAATGTACTCCATGGGCATAACTGCTTCTTGTCCATATACCAGCCTAAAAGGTGTGTGGCCAACTTCTTGCAAGTGGTTCTATAAGCCCATAATACTGCTGGAATTCTAAGATCCCAATCATTTCTGTTAACATTGCAAACCTTCGTCAGAGCATGCTCTAGAATCTTGTTAAAGGCTTCGACAGTTCCATTTGCTTGAGGATGGTAGGCAGTACTCTTCTGATGATATACTTGAAATTATTTGGTCAATGCTTCAATAGTCTTATTCAGAAAAAGTGATCCTTGATCACTCATAAGGATTCTAGGACATCCAAACCTCAACAAGATATTATCAAAGATGAACTTCGCAGCTGTAGCAACGCTACAGTTCTTTAATGGTTGAGCTTCGGCCCAACGAGTAAGGTAATTAGTTGCTGTAATAATGTATTTGCTCCAGATTTATTTGCAGGGGGATTGATTGGTCCAACAAAATCAATAGCCCACATGTCAAATGCTTGTAAAGTTACCTGTGGAACCAGGGGCATCTCATCCCTCCTAGATGGTTTTCCTATCCTCTGACAGATATCATAGCTGTGGCAATACTCTCTTGTATCCTTATGAATCATAGGCCACCACAATCTAGCTGTGAGAATCTTCTGTGTTGTAGCTTTTCCTGCATAATGACCTCCTACTGCTCCAGAATATGCCTCAGCCAAAATCAATGGCTTTTCATCCTCTAGGACACATCTGCGCAGTATTTCATCTGGTCCCATTTTATATAGCTGTCCTGCTATCACGGTAAAGTCAGCTGCTCTAACCACCAGCTGCTTCTTCTGCTATGTTGTCATCTCAGAGGGTGCAAAACCTGTAGACAAATACTGAACAATATCCTAAAAATAGTCATCAACCATCTGGATGGAAAACAACTGGGCATCAGGAAGACCTTCGTCCAAGCTACTGGGCTCTTCTCCTGACTCGAGCCTCGACAAGTGGTCAGGCCCCAGGTTAAGTCTTCCTAGCTTAACTATGATCTCAAAGTCATACTCCTGAAACAAAATCATCCATCTGCATATCCTTCCACCTAACACAGGCTTGTTAACCAAATACTTCAAAGCAAAATGGTCAGTGAACATCTTAAAATGAGATCCTAACAAATAATGTCGAAATTTATACAAGGCATAAACCATATCTAGACCTTCTCGTTCTGTTGTAGTATAATTATTTTCTGCTGTGGACAATTTTCTACTTGCAAAACCAATAGGGTTATCAATATTACCTTCACCTAACTGAGCCAATACTACACCTAAAGCAATGGAATATGCATCGACATGAACATGAAACTCCTTACTCCAGTCAGGGAATACTAAGATAGGGGCAGTTACCATATTTGCTTTCAAAATATCCAAGCTTTCCTGACATTCAGATGTCCACTCAAACTTAATATATTTCTTCAATTTCTTTTCCATAGGGGTTGTAATCTGAGCATATCCTTTAATGAATTTTCTGTAATATCCAGTATGACCAAGCGTAGTGTGAAGTTTCTTAACAGACTTCGGAGGTGGCAAGTTCACAATAATGGCTATCTTCACAGGATCCACTATCAATCCTTGCTTGCATACAATGTGACCTAGCAGAATTCCAAAAGGTGCACAAAAGATACAATTCTTCAGGTTCAATGAAATCTGATGCTATCTACACTTGTCCAGAATAAGCCTTAAACTGGCTATATGATCTTTCAATAAACCAAAGATAGTCCAATCATCAAAGTAGACTTCCAAGAACTTATGAATAAATTCCTTAAATGCATATATGACTACTCTGGAAAACATAGCAGGTGCATTCTTCAATCCAAAGGGCATAACAGTATACTGAAAAGATCCCATTTCTATAGCGAAGGTTGTTTTATGTCGATCCTCTAGAGGAATTCTGATCTGATGGTAACCTGAAAATCCAGCAATGAAAGAATACACTTCTTGACCTCCGACATTGTCTAGAACTTCATCTGTAAAGGGAGTAGGAAAAGGATCATGTAAACAGGCATCATTCAGCTTCCTCAGGTCAACACAGATTATGATTTCTCCCTTTGTCTTCTTTTCTTGTACCAACATAGGGCTGACCCATTCGAATTCTTTGACAGGCTCAATGATTCCTGCAGCGAGCATCTTATCTAGCTCCATCCTGACTTTTTCTTTATACTTAGGGTTCAGCCTATAAGGGCGCTGCTTCAAAGGCTTTGCATCAGCTTTCAAAGGGATTTTTATCACTCCTATATCACCAAGGATACCTTTCATTTCTAAGAACTTCGTCGAAAATAAGTCTTGATACTCATGGAGAAGTTCAGTCACTTTGCTTACCATTTCTTCATCCCAATAATCTCCAATGGTAGCGTACTTAGTGTTGGGACGCGTACCCTAAGGATTATTAGTTTTGGGTAACTCCGTGGTTGTGTGTAAGCGGAGTTATGGGTCAAAATAGTCTTAGGGGTGTTGGGGTAAGTCAGAACCCCTTTTTGTAATAAACCCATGGTTTAAATCCAGGGTTTAGGGTTTTGGGTGCCCATGGTTTGAAGCCATGGTTTTGTAATAGCGCGATGTATAAATAGGCATTTTTGTAAATAAAGAAAAGTTAGGATTTTTTATGTAAAGAAAGAAAGGCGAAGCTAAGGCTGTTTGTGTAAGAAAAGGTTAATTCCTAGCTGTGTGCGTGGACGACCTCTGCAGATGTGTGCGCAGAGGGTTTTGTAAGAAGAGTAAGGAAAGATCTGCAGCTATGTGCGCAGAGGCCTGCTGCTGTGTGCGTGGCTTTTAAGGACTGAAGGGATCTGCAGTTGAGTGCGCAGATCAAACTGTGGCTTTGTAGCAAGTTGAATAAAACACAGTTTGTGGACGTAACCCCTACACTGGGGGTGAACCACGTTGCATCTGGTGTTGTGGTTTCTTGTGTTGTTTCTCTTTATGTTGTCTTTTATGCATTAATAACTGTATACATTTGATAAATTAGATCACTGCTAATAACAAGCTTCGCTGTGAATTCCCTGTAGTGGGTTGAGCAAGTCACGGTTGTTTATCTATTTGCAAAGTTGTATATGAGTAATGAATAAGCTGTGTAATTATTGATTAATAAGATATTAAAGGCTAAGGTACAGTAATATCCCTCTCTGCTTGCAGAAACCTGATTCTGCGGCACCCCATAGCTGTTTCGGGTGAGACTGCAACCTGCGTGCAGGTTGTTGCCGAAAGGGCCAACAATGTGGGTATTTTGTTGGTGCGACATAAAAGGATTAAACCTGGGTCTGCCCTAGTGCCCAACAAATTGGTTCCATTGCCGGTTGAACTCAGTATCTGCTCGAGAGGGGTTTAGGTCATACCTCGAGGGCTATGTTCTGGAGGCCCTCTGTGACGGAAATCAGTGATTGGTTTGCTGAGACTTGTCTGAAATCCGCGCAACAAGAGAACACAAATCCGCGTTGTAGCGCATGTGACTTTTTACAAAGGTATGTTTTTTGTGATTCCTATGAAATTTTCTTTAGTAGTATCCACATAGAGTTGCACCAGTGGTTGTCTAGGTTAATAGAGAGAAGGACTGTTAGCTCTCCAAGAAACTACTCAGTGGTTATGGCTGAGTATGCTTGGTAACTTAGAAATTCATTTACTTTCAATAATTGGATCGAGGGGATACAAAGATGGCACGAATGAAAGACTTCTAATCAAAATAATTTAATGAGCCAGTGCTCTTAGAAACTGTACATCAGATGATCAATAATAGGACAGACATATAGAATAATGCTCAGAAAACCAAATACATCAAGTCTGCAGGGTTTATACAACCAAGTACATACATCATGCAGGGCTATACTAAGCATCAAGAAGTTCCTCCATCAAATAATGAGCATGAGCTAAAATAATCCAACGGAGTGCAGAATAACAATGGATAACAAAATCTGACTACAATAACAAGAGAAAACTGTGATTTTTATTAGACTAGCAATCAGACATAGGCCAAAATCTCCAAGCTCGATCTCCTTTCTCTGTCATAATTTACACAATATATAGCAGATATGGCTCCAGCCCGTTGCTAACAAACAACTAAAATAATTATTATGAAAACCAAATCTCAGCCACGAAATCTGGGACAAACTGTAAAGTCTCTTGAATCATTGGGTTTACTGGCAAATCTGGAATTTGTTTAACTTCTGTCTCCACCTGTGTATTTACTTCTCTTCTGATGCCAAGTGACTTGAATAATGAAATCATATCTTCAATTGTTGAATTAATTCTAAATATATCATGAGAATAATGATCTTTGAAAAGTTCAAAGACTGGTAGATAAGCCTCCAGCTGTCGTTTGTCTTTAATGACTTTATACTGCCACATGTGCATTTACTCCTCCTGTTGGAAAAATAGACTGAAAAGGTGGGTCGAATCCTTAGCTGGCTGCACAAAATCTGGGACCAATTGCTCCTTGAAATATGGGATTGATCTCTTCATGTGATGATTTCCTTGCCA
>LPNX011057834.1:190464-331674 GCA_001517045.1 Pseudotsuga menziesii
TAATGCCAAGGGGCTATCACCAAGGATAATTTCCTTACATTGCTTTGATGGAAATCCATATTTTATTTTAGTTAAACTTCAATACCTAGTTCAAGATCGGTCTCAGCATCTGTAATATTCTATCTTGAAAAACCTTCAAACACTGATTCTTTCACGGTAGATGGAATTGTAAGAGCACTTTGATCTAGGTCTATATGAATTACATCCACGTCCTTCAGTTCGGGGTTTGAAAGTTCTGCTTTACTGAGAGCCCGAATAGCAGATCCTGCCACTTTAATCATGTTTAATGACTTCTCCTCTGTACATAATCTCTTTGCAGTTTGATGACGATCTGGAAGCTGAAAAGTTAGAAGCTCATGGAAAAGACAGCCATAATAATACTGGCTAAATAGAGCAGTTCGACTCTGTAACTCCATAGTCTTTGCTAAGGCAGTAAGGACCTCTTCACTTTCGGGGATCACGAAGGCAACCTCTAGGTCTGAGTAGACCTGATTCTTGACGAGCCCACAAAATATTGCTGCATGTGGGGGTAATGTATTTGTCGCGAGATATTTCAGTATCCCATTTTTACCCTGTAAACTAGACGATTCAAGATGATTGGACATATCCAGGAAAAAGGCGGCAACCAATTTGTCGGGTTTCATCAAGAATTTACTCAAAAGCTGTGGAAGTATTTTGCCTCAAAATCTGCTATACCTGTTACTACGATCTGTGGCTTCAGCTTCCTTATCAATTCAATCATCAGATCAGATCGATGTGGTGCCTCTATTACTGTCACCACTTCAGAAGAACACTCCGTATTTGGTTGTTTCTCAATTGCCAAAGGAGTAAGCCACCTCTGTTGCTATCCATCATATTAATTAAATGTTCATCCCCTTCATACATCTGAGTACGACCATTATTGGAGTTACAACTACCAGAGCCAGGATTATAGTAATCGTGTGCTTCTCATTTCTCCATAGGAGTACCTCTGCAACTCTTTCAATACTGAGCAATTTGTAAGGCTTGTATGGTTCATGAAGTCTCCACTCGTTACACAAAGCACTCGTCCACATTTCCAGCTTGTGCAAGTGCGTTTATCAATGCACCATACACAACTTCATTTGCCTTGATCGCTGCTATCTGTCTGCAAATGGGTTGTGACTGGTTCGATTAGAGGCCAGATAACTTCGACCTGTCAGACTTTCCAAAATGCAAAGACTTTCACCACGCCCAGGACACCTGCAGTCGGTCTTGGGGTCTGACTCAGCGCTGGTTTTAGTTATGTCAATTTGTGAATTGACATGTGGACTGGAATTTGATGATTGATATATATAGTTTGACATTTGGCACGTTCAAGAGCACGAAATTTAAATTTTGAACATGAAAACATTTTCGGCAGTTTAAGGCCATTGTGGCAAACTATCTTAGCTGCCGAAACTGACTTGTTTCGGCAGTTAAGTAAACTTCCACAGACTTAGCTGATTGCCGAAAGCTGAAAATTTGAATTTTGAAGCCCAAGACTCACAAAAAATGAATTTTTAACCCATTCTATCACCCAAAATGATGGTGGTCAATTTGGGAGATAACAAGGATGAACTTCCAAGTTCGCCGGGTTCCCACGTGGACCCCCACAAGGGTCAATCTTGTGCAACACGTGAACAACGAGGTATCCCGCGTTGTTGATTTCTGGACGATGTGAACATTGGAAGCCTTCGTGATAGAGTTTGCCATTGACACAAGTACCTCTTTCAGCGCAGCTGAATGGTAGTTCTTCAAAGGCCCCCGTGGTAATTTTTTGACTTCATTAAGCTTGAGGATTAAAATACTATTGGCTGAAAAGGCTATATTGTTGCTTGAATCAGATTGCTAGCTTAGTAGTACTAACATATGTTTGCAAGTGATAATACCTTTGACGAGCAAAGTGGTTTGCTGCGAAGTGGAAAAAGGTACAAAAGAGATTTTGACTCCTTTTCCTTAGGTCAGGCTATCACGTCTTCCCTTGTAAATCCTGAAGAGTTAGACTTTGAAGAAAAACCTTCGGTTGGAAACCCTCCGGTCACCCCGCAGCAACTCTCTGTTACCCCTGAAATTCCATCGCAGTCTGACAGTCAACCAAGTCCGAGTATTCCGGCCACAGGTCAATATTCCCCCGTAAACCCCCCCCCATCGACATCCTGTCCCCCTCCCAACCCTCCTAGAACCCCCATGGCCCACCTAGTTAATGACATTAAGCTCCCTATCTTCAAAGGCACGGGATCAAAGGACCCGGAATAGTTCTGGTTTTTATGTGAAGCAGTATGGAATGCGAAGAAAATTACAGACCCGGATGTGAGAGCCGCGCAGCTCATTACTTCTTTCCGGGACCGGGCTTTGACCTGGTTCATGAAATTCTTCAGTACTCAGAGCCCTACTTTAGATGAGATTAAGGCAGCCATAACCAAAGAATTTAAGAAGCCTAAATTAGAATCGCAGAGCATCACTGAACTCAAAGAGATTCAACAGCGGCGCGGCGAATCCGTGTGGGACTTTGACTAGAGATTCAAAGTTCTACCAGACCAAGTCATCTTTACCATTAGTCCTGCGCATCACAAGGAATGGTTTATCACAACATTATTACCACATATCAGAACTCTGCTCATGCAACAGAAGGTTGCTAACCAGCAAGAGGCTCTGGAAATTGCAATGAAGCTAGAGACCGCCCCCGTCGGAGCTGATTCCAGTATTGCTCAAATCCAAGTGCAGCTAGCAGCAATGGCCATGGAGCTTCGTGATATGAAGAAGGCTAAAACCAGTCGAGAGGAGATCTGGTGTATGCAATGTCGGACAGAAGGTCACGATCAGGACTAGTGCCGTGTGGTCCGAACTTACCTAAATATGGGTGCGCCGAACCAATTCAATCCCGATGTTCTATATTGTGAGATTTGTCGAACCAATGGCCAACATCGCCCTGAAAACTGCCATCTTCTTCAGCGATATGTTCAAGTTTCCAAGAACCCATACTGCAAGTTCTGTAAGTCAGTAGGGCATAATGAAGAGGAGTGTCGTAGCTATGACCTCATGAGAGAGCGCATCTCTGACGCCTACCGAGTGCAAAATGAAGTCCAGAATAATGACAGCTATGGTTACCGTAGCGGTGCCTCTGGAAGAGGTTCCTTTGGAAGTCGCGGCCACGGTGGTATGACCGGAAGAGGTAGAGGCCAGGTTGTGTGTTACAATTGTAACCAAGCTGGCCATTTGGCTCGCAACTGTCGGAACCCCACCACAACCTGTCGGTATTTCCGCGTAGTAGACCACGTGATTGAGCAGTTCCCCCAGCTCATAGCAAAGATTCAGGAAAACCATAGTGGCCCTACCCAGAATATTCAGTTGATTTCCGTTGAGCAAAGACCTACCGTAGCCACCAATGTGGTCACTCGGAGTGGAGCCACGATGCACATTCAGAATACGCAGAAACAACCTGTCAAGTTGTGCGCGCGTAAGGCCTCCGAGCACATCCCAGCACTTCACACTATGAAAGACCAAGCACCAGTCAAGGCATCCCAGTGCGATAGTGTTTACCCTTGCACCGCAGCAGTACCTGCGCGGCAACCTCAGCAGGCCTCGCAGCTGCAAGATGCTTCGACAGATAAAGTAAGTACACTCTCCTCCTTTTTACAGAGTTGTATGAAACTCTTGAGGAATCAGAATGCTTTAAAAGAGCTGCAAAAAGTTCTTGCTATCATAGACCCTCAGAGAGGAGTTGATCAGGAGAAAACTTTTAGTCGTGTCCGAAGAACAGGGAGGGAAATGAGATTGAATGTTCAGATAGGAGAATATGATATGACTGATGTCATTTTGGATCTTGGATCAGAAGTGAATGTCCTACCCAAGCAGACCTGGGGACAAATGGGAAAACCTTCCCTGTCTTGGTCACCTATACAACTGAGATTAGCTAATCAGCAAAGGATTGTGCCCTTAGGGAGACTTCTTAGTGTTCCCATAGATATTGATGGGGTAAGCACTCTAGCAGATTTTAAGTTATTGAGATCATTGATGACAACAATCCTTATCCAGCTCTATTGGGAATCGAGTGGGCCATGGAAAATGCTTCAATCATCAACCTGAAGAGGAGACAAATGACCTTCGAAGGAAATGGTCTGCGAGTCATCATACCCCTCGACCCATCCCAAGGCGAAAGATATATAGAACCGATCAAAGATGAAGGGGAGCAGGATACCCTAGACCACATCTACAACATTATAGCCAAGGAAGCAGATTATGTCGAGCCTGATGCTGATGGCGTAATAGATTGGCAATGTGATAGCTCCTGCATGTCTGATTCAGAAGATGGTCTCGATAATTGGCAGAATCGACTGTACGAGCTACATGGCCATAAGTGCGCGCAAATCACTAAGTCTCTTAGATGCCTTAGTGCGCAGCCCAGAGAGTTGCCTACATATGTTGGCTTGACAGACCCTGGAGGATTTATTGCCCAATTGTCAGAACAAGCACCTCAGTCACAAAGAATGCAGACTCTGGAGACAACATTAGGAGCTACAGCAGCAGGATGGACCGATCACAGTTGGGGAGCCTGCCAGAAATTTCTGCACCTCAGATTAATGAACCAATTCCAAGAGGTGCGAAGCAAGTTCAATGGGCAGAATAGCCCTCAGGACCATTTGAGGCAAAGTTATGCAGCATGGGACAACACACCTCGCGAGGATTGGGTGCATAAGTTCATGCACACCTTGGAACCTATAGCACAAAACTGGTATATGGCGACCGAGCTCTGACACGGAATTGAATACCAAACCAAGGGGCGGAACCAAGAAGCCAGTCCATCACACCTAACAATCCTGTCACCGACGTTTCTATGACGGGTCGCAGGTCAATATTGTGCCGAGGGTGCTAGTTGTCACGAAGCTCAAACCATGGTTCTGCTGAAGACCAAAAACACAGCGAGGCTTAAAACCTGACCGTTGGGAAGAATCCAAATTGGAGGCGGTAGTGCTTTAATTGCCTTAAATGCCTGTACTAAGAAGATTATCAGAAATCGAGCACCTCTTGGACAAGATTTTCGTCAGATTTGGTGCCTTCAATGCACTGTCCTGCCCGATTTGATTGATGGCGTGTATAAGAAGATGCCGAAGTTAGGGAAAATTGTATTCTGCATTTCCTTCAGATTTATGAGTGAACCCATGACAACAGAACGAGAGATTGACGATTTAGTAAGAGAATTCAAGCAAGACGGTCTGATAAGCTGCTCTAATCGGCCACCTTCCTTTGCTCCCTATGAAGAAGCTCACCCAGCACCCCCACGGCCGATGCAGATACGGTCTGCCCGGAAAAAATCCAGAACTGAAGTTCGCTCCAAGCGAAACCAAGACCGGTAGAGGAAAACAAGGAAAATGCCAGCAGATCATCCTATGGATCCCACCAGCTCAGCATAGGTCCCGACCGGGGATAGGGAGAACATTGCACCACCGTGGCCACCGTATCTCCAACCTGTTCGACCAGGCACCCAGCTACCCCGTCGAACAAAGCAATTCACATTAACCACACCCTCGCTGCCACAAGGAGATCAGCTGATCGGAAGCATGACAGGGAAGATAGATCGGCTTAAGTACAATGATCATGACACAAATGACCATGGAAAGTTTCCACAGTTTGTGCCAGCAGAATACTTGCACCGTGTCAAATACCCAGATGATAAGGTGACGCTAGTGGAAGTACAACCATGGGCTATGGGCCTGGACAAAGCTGGCCTACTCAAGATGCTTGATATTCCGCATTTCGGCCGCGGCATACATGTGACTGTAGTGGCCAAGCAGTTGCTAGCGTTAGTGCATGACATCTATTTATGGATAGGGGACCAACAAATTCCTATTGACGCCGCACTCATCCATAAGATCACAGGTTTACCAATGGAAGGACCTAATCCAGGAACTGAATTTCCGTCAAAACATGAGGATACAAAGCTCGCACAAACCATGAAAGAGCGGTTTGGCCTCACAAAGGGGAAATGGGGGTATCACACTTCCACGATTCAGGAACAGCCCATTCGCTTTGCAGCTGAACTCTTAGACTGCAAACTCATATGGAAATGTAGGCCAACTGAAGTACCTGCTCCGATTATCCGGATTGCTATGAACTGCGCTGAGGGGTATACTTACAATTGGGCCACATATCTTGCGAATGAATTCCTGGAGGATGCCCGTGACGCACAGGAAAAAGGTAGACCTTTTCATTATTCCTGGCTATTAATACTTATTGCATTAGTTGGGTGGAAAGAACCCACCAAAGCTCAGTTTGTAGAAGTAAACCCAGGCGTGCCAGGGGCAGTGAGGTACGCCTCCCTATGGATATCCTCAGATAAGGTATCTCAGCAGATGATGAACACTGTGTTCGTCTTCTATGCCATGAGTATCCATTATGAGATTCTGCGAACACCACGGCTTACCAATGAGTTGTTCTCTAAATATGAGGGCGCTGTGAACTTCAGTGCCGATATACATCATGTTTTCATTCAAGCCCGTGCCGATCCATGACATCAATGGTTTAAATTACCATATGTAGTCACCGAACCAGATATCAGGGGTATAGTTCAGCAATGGCCAGCTGAATGGTTGAAAGTTATAGGAAAGAAACCTTCTATTCTAGTTCCCCTAGCTACCAATATTGGCGCAGGTACCAGTCAGGCGCAGCAGCAAATCCCATTAGAAGATAGCGAAGACCTAAGTGATTCGTAGCTGGATGGCGACGGCCAGGGTGGAGATGGTGGACAAGACGAACAGGATGAGGATTCGTTCAAGACCATATCAGATCCTAACCCATCAACCAAGCATAAGTCACTAGACGTAGTAGAGGTAAACAAACCACAGTCCCGTAAAAAGTCAAAAGCGTCGAAGGAAAATATTGAAGAGGAAGCCCCTATAACGCTGGATGAGTTGGAGCAAGCTCTAAAAAAATCTATGGGAACGCTTACTAAACAATGGTCAGAGTTTGTGGACCTACATCTGGCTGGGCTCACCGGTATAGCAAACAGGGTTTCAGAGCTAAAAGAGTTAGCAGCAAAGTCAGCGACCAGTACTGTGACAAGTAGCACTACAGCACCCACACAGCAGGATATTTGGCAATGGCCACCCAGAGATAACCGAGGCCAGTTATCAAGCGCAGCTCTGCTACCAACTGATGCAGATTCCCGGTCCCAGATGAGTATGACCGTAGGGATCAATTATACAAAGATGTCCCTATCAGAATTGCACCTCTGCCAGCTCGCTATTACAAAGGAGATCCATGCACGAGACCAATTGTCTCAAATCCAATTGGAAGACACCCTCAAACAAAACAAAATCTTCGCAGCATGACTCGAGGAAGTAGCACAACAGAAGAAAGTTGCTCAAGATAAAACATCTACACTGATGCAAGCACTAGACGAGGCCTGTCGGAGTTTTTCTGACTCCGACATACAAGGAGAAGAGGAACCAGAGCAGAGAATAGCTAAGCTGAGAGACTATGCCCAGCAGTCTCACAGCGAGATTGAAAGGTTGAAGTTAGAACACCAGCACCAGATCGCAGAACTTCAACTGCGCATCCCTCCTAAGACTCCACCAGAGGCCCGAGAACAGCGCCATAGGGACATCAAGGCTTCAACCGCAAAGATATCAGATAATGTGGCCAGCATCGCACAACTGATGGAGGATAGCATCAACGCATGGGAAAACCTATAGGACCATCTAGATGTAGGTAAGATCCAAGAAACCATCAAGTTGCGCCAGGACGAATTAGATGCAGTCAGAGTCAAAATCAAGACGCTGCCACCTATGCAGAAGATGGCTAAAGTAAAGCGCAGCAAGAAACTTCAGCAGGAAATTGAGTCCTGTAGGACGAAGGTAACGCTGCTGGAGAATACGTTACAGCCCCTGGTTGATGAAGCATTAGATATGAGCAATACTGCAGAGAGCCAACTCAAAATTTTGAAGACCTATGACACTTTTGCGCAAGAACAGGCTGACACAGAATCATCTTCAGTGTTACAGGAATTGGTGGAAAAGGAGAAAGCAGCTGATGATATACTACACAACCTCACCAGTCGCTTCCAGACTCTCGCGCAGAAGATTCTCCCACCAGAGCCTTCGCAGAGTGTCCCGGGACGGGCCACTAGTGAGTCTTAGGGGCCTATTGGGATGCGTACCCTAAGGATTATTAGTTTTGGGTAACTCCGCGGTTGTGTGTAAGTGGAGTTATGGGTCAAAATAGTCTTAGGGGTGTCGGGGTAAGTCAGAACCCCTTTTTGTAATAAACCCATGGTTTAAATCCAGGGTTTAGGGTTTTGGGTGCCCATGGTTTGAAGCCATGGTTTTGTAATAGCGCGATGTATAAATAGGCATTTTTGTAAATAAAGAAAAGTTAGGCTTTTTGATGTAAAGAAAGAAAGGCGAAGCTAAGGTTGTTTGTGTAAGAAAAGGTTAAGTCCCAGCTGTGTGCGTGGACGACCTCTGCAGCTGTGTGCATAGAGGGTTTTGTAAGAAGAGTAAGGAAATATCTACAGTTGTGTGCGCAGAGGCCTGCTGCTGTGTGCACGGCTCTTAAGGACTGAAGGGATCTGCAGCTGAGTGCGCAGATCAAACTATGGTTTTGTAGCAAGTTGAATAAAACACAGTTTGTGGACGTAACCCCTACAATGGGGGTGAACCACGTTACATCTGGTGTTGTGGTTTCTTGTGTTGTTTCTCTTTCTGTTGTCTTTTATGCATTAATAACTGTATACATTTGATAAATTAGATCACTGCTAATAACAAGATTCACTGTGAATTCCCTGTAGTGGGTTGAGCAAGTCACGGTTGTTTATCTATCTGCGAAGTTGTATATGAGTAATGAATAAGCTGTGTAATTATTGATTAATAAGTTATTAAAGGCTAAGGTACAGTAATATCCCTCTCTGCTTGCAGAAACCTGATTCTGCGGCACCCCATAGCTGTTTTGGGTGAGACTGCAACCTGCGCGCAGGTTGTTGCTGAAAGGGCCAACACTGTGGGTATTTTGTTGGTGCGACATAAAAGGATTAAACCTGGGTCTGCCCTAGTGCCCAACACTTAGGCATTTCTTCTGATCCAATTTTTACTTTCCTTGTTTTCAAGGCCTGAGTTACTTCAGGTGATTCGACTGTTGGTCCATGTACTTCGCAATGTCCTTCTAACTCAGGAATATTAATGTTGCGAGGGTCATCATCTTCATCAATGGAGAGGTTATAGCATTCTACTGCATTAGCTTCTTGTTCCTTCCAATCAGGTTGGTGCACAACTATTTATTTATCATCAAACACCATAGTATGGATCAACCTAACATCTGCGTCCAAAGCAGGGAAAACCTCATTAATAAAAATGTGAGCACAAAACTATCAACAAGGCTATCCCAACTTACAGTACCATGGCGAAGCTCCACCTCCGCATACCAGTTCTTTTCTACAGGTTCTAGAGTGTGTACAAACCTATGTACCCATTCTTCACAAGGTACATGCTTCCATGCTTCATAACATTGCTCCAAATGTTCCTGGGGGCTAGTCTTACCATTAAATATGCTTCGTACCTCCTGAGGTTGGTCCATGAATCTCAGGCGAAGAAAATTTTGACAAGCTCTACAACTATGAATATAATTTTTATGACCATTCCACCATCTGGCAGCTATGGCTCTAAATACTGAATCTAGAGACTTCATTTTCTGTGAATCTGGTACTTGCTCTGAGAATTGTACAATAAAATCTTCTGGGTCTGTCAAGCTATCAAAAGTAGGTAAGACTCTTGTCTGTGAGCCAACCCATCTGAGAGACTATTAATTCTTGCACATCGATGTCCATGTAGCTCATAAAGTCTATTCTGCCAATTCTCTAGGCCTTCATCTGAATCAGTCATGCAAGAACTGTCACACTGCCACTCTTTTAAGTTATGAATTTGTTTTCTTCAATTTCATATTTTGATTGTGATTTTTATTTTAAGTTTGCTCATTTTCTTACTTTAGAAAATTTTTGATTTTAAGTGAGATTTTGATTTTTGCTTTAGGTTTTCCATTAGGTTTGTTTTTCTTATGGTTTTGAAGGGTTCTATAGGACTTATATTGATTAAGGATGTCACAAATATACTCTAAGAGCAAGGTTTATTATATAAACCTTATTTAAATTGGAATTAATTACTAAAACAACACCAAATTTGAATTTGAAATATTCTTGTAGCGCAACGACTCAAATTTTACACTACGGCGCTACAAGAATATCGTGGGCACCAAAATTGCCGATTTTTAAGCCAAATTCTCTCATGATTTCGATCTCTGTAAGACTAATTGCATGTGTAAAGGGTTGTGATATGTGTTTCATCAGAAATGATCATGCAAATAGGTGTGGTTCGTGACGTGAAGGAGATCGTGGTAATCAGCAGTTAGGGCTCAGCGTATCATGACAGGTAGAGGTACGAGCCGAGTTTGATGGGAAGGAAGTTCTCCACATATGCATCACGAAGCTGGAGGCGAAGTGGAACAAAGACATCTACTTAAAATCCAGAATTTCTAGTTACAGAGGAGATTTAGGGCTTTCTCAGCATGCCAGCTGGAAGCAAATTGAAGACCTGAAGACACTTGGATAGTTAATTTCGATGGTCAGATAGTTCAAGGATTGATTTTAAACGTTTGCAGCAGGACGGGAATGAGGTATTCCGCGTAAACTTGGTCGTGGCAGCTAAATAGGGGTTTTTCCATTAAAACTGCTTATGTCAAAATTGATTAGGGAAAACATAAATTTATGTTTTAAACAAACACCCAACGATCAGATATCAGTCTAAAAGGTTTTAAATGTTTGGGCAAGTTATAAGTTGAAAAACAACTGTTACATTGAACAATTTCCCTGTCAAGACCAGCAAGTAGGGTAGGTTGAAGGTCTGGATTGTTTATGGCGACCAGGGTTTCACAGAATCACTTGTTATCTGTAAGCAATGCAAGGAGTTAGCTGAGCATGTCAATTGCATGCAGACCTTGTCTGAGTATGTGCCAAAGGCTGATTGGTTTTGTGCTGAATACAACTTGAAGCAAAAAGTTAGTACATACAAGATTGCTCTCATATCATCTCATGCTCTAGTTAAACAATCACATTCTGAATCTAAGAAGTAAGTAGTTGAGAGAATTAAGTCAGAATCCCTATTGCAAGGAGACAGCTCATTAGTGGCATTAAAAGGAGCCAAAGGTGCTATTTGTGCAGAACCATAACACACAGATGTTTTCACACATTCTAGAGATGGTCTAGCATCGAAATGAACATCTCGGATGTTAGTTAATTTCAGCAGCAGTTTTGTTGAAGAATTTTTGGCACTCTATTGACCTAAATTACTCAAGCCTAGTGTAAAATATTTCCTGCATTAACCATAGAAACAGACTGTCAAAAATCTGAGAGCTCGAGGGAAAAAGAGTTGTTAGGTCATTAACAGGGCCTTAAAATTACACAGAATTCAGCCATTGAAAGCGGATGGGAAAAAGTAGGAAGACCAACAGGGCTGAACCCACTGAGCTGAAATGGATTAACCAATTTCCAGGTTGTGCAAAGCTTTTTGAGAATGCTGGTTGGTTGGATTTCTTCAAGAATATTTATGGATATAACACCGAGGTCTCTTATAAATTTGCCCAATGCTATAACAAAGACATGGTAGCATTTGATACTCTAAATTTTAAGTTGACTGTGGAGCTGGTTGCTGAAGCTATAGGAGTCAAAAATGAAGGAGAAATGTGCTTCAAAAAGTTTCCATTCACCTTCAATTCCCAATGGTATCTTTTACCTGGCATTATTCCAGACGGGATCAAAGGAGTACTAATCCAGAATTTCATAGATGAATGGGTGGAGCCCATTAAAGTCCTACAAAGCTACATCACTTGTGAAGGGAGGTATGCTTTTGTCTACAAGTATCATTTTAGGTTCCTACAACACCTTGTTGGTAAATCAAGGATGAGTCTTCCTTTCTTCATGTTTAAAAGTTTGCAGAAGATGTCAAGTAGGGTCAAGGAGCATCAGGATCACACTACACAATCCATTTTCCATCATGGATTGATCAAATTAATTATCAGCACTGCTCTGCAAAGAGAAGGGAAGACATGGGACTATTTTCTCTTCTGGTCTCGTTTCCAAATTAAGCAAGAAGATCAGCCAACCAAAAAACATGTGGACAAGGGGCAAACCCTAGTTAGAAAACTAGGTTAGAAAGTCAAGTCTGAAGATAAAAAAGAAGTTAAACTTGAAGAAGTGATGGAGCCTTCAAAGGAATACTATGAACATCAACAGCCTTCAACTGATAATAAGGGCAAAAGTTCATTGTTTATAAAAAAGGAAGATCAGCCTGTGCAAAATAGGGCACCAGCAGAAATTCTCATGGATGAGAAAACTATTGTCACAGAGAAAGTTGCAGTGGAGGAAGAGGATGCCAAGGTCCAACAAAGAAGCCCTATTACTATTTTATCTAAATATGAAGGATATTTGATAGAGGGAGATGAGTTGACAGTCAAGGCTGAAACTAGGGTTGGTACATACAGGGAATTCTCCAGTCAAGAAGATAGCACAATGAGGCCAAAGAAAAATAAGATTAGGGTTAAAGCTATGGAGTTAGGTGCAGTTAAACATCAAGGAAAAACTTTGAAGATGGTGAAAGACCTTGCCCCAGGTTGGAGACCTAAAACTAGATCAAAAAATCAACTGAGGCTGAATATGAAAAAGCTTCTAAACCCTAAATTAAACACAATAGAGGTTACTATGATTGATATCTCTTCTTCAGAGGAAAAACTAGAATCTACCAAAGGTAAAAGTAAAGGAAAGAAACCTTTGAAGACAGTAAAAGAGTCCAGCCTCACCCAAACTAAACTATCAGCTGTGTTTATGGAATTAAGAGATGAAATGTTGAAGGAGCAGCAGAAAGAAGAAGTGGATGCCTCTTATTCAAAAAATAAGTTGCTAATGGATGAAAATGCACCTGATGAAACAGACACTCAAGAAATTCCAAGTGTTCCTTGTGTTTCTACAAAGCTGCTATAGGAGGATGAAGACATTTTCAGAAAGCTAGATATCCCATGGCTATCCAGTGAGATACAAGATACCACAACAGGGAAGGATTTTGACTCAGAAAAGGAGAATATGAAAAGAACCATAAAAAATATAAGCAACAAATGGATTACATGAAGGAAACTAATGATGGTCTGATCCTAGCAAATAGAAGACTCAGGGAGGATTTACAAGAAGTAAATGATCATTATCAAGAGCTTACTGCAGTTTCCAAGGAGGCCCTGAAGAGGAAGAGAAGCATAGAATTACAATGTGCAGAATTGAAGCAGACTGTCAAAAGCCTACAGTAGTAGAATGAATAACTTACTAAAATATTGAGAAAGATGGAAGCTGAACAGCAAAAAGAAAAGAAAAAGGCCCAAGCCTTGGATGGAATAGCTTTATTGGCAGAAGCTTCCAAGGACCTTTGAATATTTTTAGTTAGGCTGTTACTTGTTATGTTTTTGTTTAGAAATACTTTAGTTAGGTAGTTACTTGTTATGTTTTTTGAGAAAAAAATTATTTTGTAAATTATAATTTGAGATTATCCCATCGATGAGTTGGCTAAAGACAGTTAGGGTTTAGACCCTAACTGATTTTTTGAGAAACAATATTTAGGTAGATGAGAAGGAGAACAAAGGGTTCGATTTTTGGCTGGCTTAAGGAGGTCTGTTACTTGTTTATGAGCTAAGTACTATAACTCTCATGTGTATTTGTTGAACATAATTATGAAATATATGATCTGTTCAACCCTTCAGTCTGTGTTTTGGCTTCATTTTTAACTTGTTTAGTTACAGAATTGATAAATTCATTGTTGTTTTATGGTTTGTATGCTGGTAGTGCTTGTCAGTTGTGAATGAACTTCAATGTCATGTTCTGTTGGATATTGGTAATTATATTATGCATCTCTGTTCTTCTTTGCTTATGATTCAGTTCCTATTTGGCTCATGAATGTATTCCCTTCAGTCACCAAACTTTACAACCAGGAAAACCTTTCAAAAAACCCTAAACCCTAGTTTTGTTAATTGAATATTTGAGATTGTGTTGGCTTGTTTCTTTGTATCCTGGAAACAATTTCTGGCACAAACATCTTTGGCGCCGTTGCCGGGGAACGAAGTTGAAAACACATTTTTCCCTGGGATACTTATCATTTCACTGGTTTTAAGAGGTGAACTTAAACCAGCACATCTTTAAGGCTATTTTTTCACCAAGTTTGACACGGTGGCTACTAGAGGAGTTGGAACTAGGAACATACGTACTTTACCATTTCAGTTGGGTGTTACAGACCTTGAACAGATATTAAAGACAGTAAGGAAAATTAGAAGGTCTCAATATTTACCAGCCCTGTGTGACCCTAACCAGTTGGGTGGTTCATCACATTCATCTTTGCTAAGAAAAGAAGAAGAAACCTCACCTTGGTTAAAGCCTATTACTCCTGATAGCAGTTTCCAAGTTTTTAGTAATCCTCAATCCTTCAGAAAAGACAAAACTGTCTCTCCTGGTAAGATACCTCTTTTTCAGCTGAAATTAGGTAAAATCCCCTTTCAGCCAAGTTCTAGCCAAACCTATTCATCACCAAAATTAGTCAGTCCTAAAATGGCAGCCCAAAATTAGCCCATAGACATGATGGACCGAATGGTTGCAGCCAGATATGCACCATTGGTTTTTCCTCATCCTTTAAATGCACTGCCTGGAAGTGACTATCAAAAATATTTGCCTAGATTCAACGGATAGGGAGAAACTACAGCTGAAGAACATTGGGAAGCTTTCCTTATTTATGTTGACAACCAAAACATTGAGGCCAAGGATGTATGGATGAGAATGTTCGTGCAGAGCCTTGATGGAGATGTAAGGAAATGGTTCATAGAGTTACTTGCTAACTCAATCACTATCATTGAAGAACTCCATGATCTCTTCATGAGACAATGGGGTGACACCAAAGACCATACATACTACATAACTGAGTTTGGCGCACTTAGGAGGAAAAAGGATGAAACTATTGCAAACTTTTCAAAAAGGTTTAACAAGATGTACAGTAGAATTTCTACTGAAATAAAGCCTACAGAAACATCAGCTAAACTAACATATGCAAATGCTTTCGATCATGAATTATCTTTATTACTAAGAGAAAGGAGGCCTATTTCTTTCTTGAATATGCAAGATGTAGCTTTGGAGGTAGAATCTAACATATTGGCTTCCAATAGATTGAAGAAGGAAACATCTCAGCAGCTTTATGAAAGAAAAGGAAAGAAGGAAGCAGCTCCCAGAGGTTCAGCTTCTCATTCTGCTGAATGGAAGATTGATGAAATGTCTAAGTTGGTGAAGATTTTGACTGCAAAATTGAACAAATTAGAGCTTGAGAAAAATTCCAGCAAGCCTGTTCCAGAAGGTGAACGAAATCCTAACAATCAAAACCAGTTCAGAAGGCAATTTGCTCCCCGTTTTATGCCTAGAGAACGAAGGAACAATGATATCCAGCAAGAAAGGAGAGAAAATGAGGACCAAAGAGTGCCACCACCTCTTTAGAACAATGTGGTTGATGAGGAAGAAGTTGATGATGAGCTGATTTTTTAGGAGACTGATCAATATATGAATCATTTTGGAGAAGGATTGTCTGGGGGTTTTGTTACTGAGGAAGAGTTTCTAAATGCAGAATACTATGATGCTGACATGTTCGAAACAGAGGATGATTTAGGTCTAGAAAAGACTGCTGTAACTGCTGTTTTCAGTCAAAATGAACTTAAGAAGACTGTGAATCTAAGGTCAGGTCCAAAACAGGTGGTACCAATCTCGAAGAAGAAGAAGGCTGTCCCTGCTAAGCAGTCATCTGATCCTGTGACAGAGAAAAGACAAGTTTCAGAAAAAAACAAAAGAAAAACACAAGGGTTGAAGAGGTAAATAAAACTGTCCAAAATTTCAGTTTGGAGAATGAATTAGGAAAGTTAAATATTGTTGTACCTTTAACTGAATTAATAAAAAATCCTTCATATAAAGAAACAGTTCTTAAAGTGATGAATTCAGCAAGCAATTAGTCTATTTCTGATACAGTGAATTTGCAAGAAGAAAATCCTAGGATTTTCATTGGATCAGCCTTGGCTGAAAAGACTGAAAATGAAGCAGGTGCTTCACCTCCATTCTACATCACCCTAACAGTCCATGAAAAAATGATACACAATTGTTTGTTATATTCAGGAGCTTCACACAATTTGATGCCAAAGGCTGTTATGGAAGCTTTAGGTCTGAGTATCACCAAACCCTATCATGATCTGTATGCATTTGATTCCTGAGAAGTGAAGTGTTTAGGGGTAATAAAGGACATGGTTGTCAGCCTGGCTCAGTTACCCATGAAAAGTGTGATCATGGATGTTGTGGTAGCTGATATTACACCAAAGTTTGGCTTACTTCTCTCTAGGTCTTGGGCAAAGAAGGTTGGTGGGACCTTACAAATGGATCTATCATATGCTACTATTCCTGTGTTTGGAGGATAAAATAGAAGGCTGTACAGAGAGCTTCAGTTTGCATATATTGTGATGGATGATAAGAACCCAACCAACCACCCACTGTATGATGTTGATAAAGACCTTGGTACTTGCATGTTACATTTCAGTGAGGAAGACAATACTGCTGGTTTGTTACAAGTTGAGAAAGAACAGCCAGTGAAATGCAGCAGAGAACAGGAGGATGAGCTATGGCAATTATACTTTGATGGGTCCTCTTGTAAAGAAGGTGCAGGTGCAGGGGTTCTTCTCATATCCCCTGGAGGTGAAATAGTAAAGCTAATGTATAAGCTGGAATTTATTACTACAAAAAATACTGCTGAATATGAAGCTTTGCTGTTAGGATTAAAAGCTTCCAAATATTTGGGCATTCAACATATTTCTACATTTGGCGACTCCGAATTAGTTGTTCAGCAGGTGAAGAGCAACTATCAAGTGAAGTAGGGTTTGCTGAAAGTATATCGAAATGAGGTATGGGACATGATTGAAAATTATTTTGTAGCTTTTAACATTACCTATATTCCAAGAGACCACAATCAGACTGCAGATTCATTGGCCTTGGTTGCCACACACTTTAGAATCCCCAAGACCACTCAGTTGAGATATCCCATTGAGGTGAGGTACAGACCATCTGTACCTGATAATGTAAAGTAGTGGAGAGTGTTTTAAGATGACATAGAGATTAAGAGGTTTCTAGAGCTTACCCATGAGTTTTCAAATTCCATGATTGATCAAGAGGAAGATGAGGGGGATGAAGAGGTGGAAGAGATTGCTGAAAATGAGATTGCTGGACATAAAATTATTGAATTAAAAAGTAATTTCATTCCAAAGGGGTTGGTACCTTCGGAAAGGATATTTTAAAAATATGATACACTCTTGAAACATGTATTACAGTCCTCAAAAGAAAATGTTGTGGATTGTAACATCGGTTCAGTAGAACATCCTAGAATGGTCAAAATCTCTAAAACACTTACAGCTGCACAGAGAAACAGGTATATTAAACTATTAAAAGAGCATATAGATGTTTTTGCGTGGTCTTATGAGGAATTGAGAACTTATGACACAGGAATCATACAGCATAAAGTCCCTTTAAAACCAAATGTCAAACCTTTTCGTCAGAAATTAAGAAGGATTAACCCAGCCTTGTTTCCTGTTATTGAAAAAGAAGTGAAGAAGCTGTTGGATGCTAAGATCATAGTGCCTCTCAGGTATTTTTTAGGGTGGCTAATCTGGTTCCTATTAGGAAAAATAAAGGAGAAATCAGGTTGTGTGTTGACTTCAGAAATTTAAACAGATCTTCATTAAAGGATAATTATCCTCTGCCTAAAATCGAGCAAATATTGCAGAAAGTAGTTGGGGCACAGAGGATCTCTATGGTTGATGGTTACTTAGGGTACAATCAGATCTCTATGCATCCTGATGATAAGGAGAAGACAACTTTCAGTACTCCTTGGGGAACTTTCATGTATGATAATATGCCCTTTGGTCTAATGAATGCTGGAGCCACCTTCTAGAGGGCTATGGATATTGCTTTTGTCGGAGAAAAGGACAAGTTTGTGGTGATCTACTTGGATGACATTACTGTTTTCTCACAGTTAGATGATGAAAATTTGAAGCATACTTTCTTGAAATGTAGAAAATTTGGCTTGTCCTTGAATCGAAAGAAGTCACACTTTGCTGTACATGAAGGTAAATTACTTGGTCATTTAGTGTCTGCTAATGGTATAAGGATTGATCCTGAAAGGGTAAAATCTATATTGAAAATAAGTTTACCTAGGATTAAAAAGGATGTCCAATCTTTCATTGGTAAAATCAAATTTCTATGCTGGTTTATACCAAACTTTGCTGAGACTATCAAACAGATCACAGTCATGCTAAAAAAGGATCAGGAATTTAGGTGGACCACTGAGGCAAAAAATGCATTTGAGAAGATAAAAGTGGTCTTACTGAAGCTCCTGTATTAGTAAGCCTAGATTTTACAAGAGAATTTATTACATTCTCATTTGCATCAGAAGATACAATAGCAACTGTTCTGTTGCAGAAGAATAAGGAAGGACTGGAGCAACCTATTGCATTCTTCAGCAAAACTCTCAGGGATTCTGAACTGAAATACAGTATCTTAGAAAAACAGGCCTATGCTCTGGTAAAAGCCTTAAAGTTTTTCAGAATCTATGTTCTGCATTCTAAAGTTATTTCATTTGTGCCTAATGCTACTGTAAAAGATGTTTTAACACAGCCTGATGGTGAAGGGAAAAGAGGCAAGTGGATTGCTAAAATCATGGAGTATGATGTAGATATTAGACCTACCAAACTTGTCAAGGGACAAGGTTTAGCCAAGCTGCTGGCTGAATCAAATTGTCAAGCTCTGGGATTTCATGTCATGGCTGAAGAGTTAGCTCAGGAAGAAGATCAAGCAATCTTAGAAAAAGAGAAGATCATGGACTACTATTCAGAATCTACATGGTATGTAGACATTGTGTATTTTCTATTATTTTTGCAATGTCCTGAGCATTTGGATAGAAAAGCTACTAGATCCTTAAAGATTAAATCTATTAAGTATTGTCTAGTATAAGAGCAGTTGTTCTGGAAGGACCCAGGTGGTATTCTACTCAGATGCTTGGATAAATCTGAAATTGAAGGATTGAATTATGAATCTCATGAGGGTGCTTGTGGAGGCCACAAGTACTGGAAGACAACAACATATAGGATTTTGAGAGCTGGATGCTATTGGCCCTGTTTGTTTGCATATGTTTATCAGCAGGTAAGAGCCTGTGTCCCTTGTCAGAAGTTTGCTGGAAAACAAAAATTGATGTCATTGCCTCTGAAACCTATTGCAATAAGTGCTCCTTTCCAGCAATGGGGTCTGGATTTTATTGGGGAAATAAATCCAGCTTCCTCAGGACAACACAGATGGATTCTAACTGCAAAAGACTTCTTTACCAAATGGGTGGAAACCATCCCTACTAGGAATGCCACAGAAAAAGTAATCATGGAATTTATTGAGGAAAATATCCTTAGTAGGTTTGATTGTCCTCAGAAATTAGTAACAGATAATGCAAAGGCTTTCAAGTCCAAGGCAATGGAAGCCTTTTGTGAAAAGAATGGTATCTTGCTAAAACATTCAACTCCTTACTATCCCCAGGGTAATGGTTTGGCTGAGTCCTCAAATAAGAACATCATTCAGAGTATCAGAAAGTTTCTCAAGCATAACAAGAGATCATGGGATTCAATGCTGAAATATGCATTATGGGCTGATAGGATAACAGTCAAACAAGCAATTGGAACTTCTCCCTTCCAGTTAGTTTATGGTACAAATGTAGTTTTTCCTGTTCAATTGGGAATCCCAGTGATGAATTTTCTTCAGCATTTCCAAGAAGAGCCCAATGATATGCAGAGAAGGATTTATGAGATGATAGAATTGCAACAGAACAAGGAAAAAGTGGAAGAAAGGGCAGAGTTGTACAGATTTAAGATCAAAAGCAGATTTGACAGGAATATCAAAGAAAACACTTTCTCAGTTGGTGATATGGTTTTGAGGTGGGATGCAAGGAAAGATAAAAAATGGAAGCATGGTAAGTTTGACAACCTCTGGTTTGTCCCTTTCCTAGTGTCTAAGATTTTGGAGAATAACACTTTTGTCCTGCAGTCTTTGGAAGGTGAGGAATTGTCAAGTCCTATCAATGGATGATTCCTCAAGAATTTTTACAGTCTTTGAGGATATTTTCACTTTTCATTGTATATACCGGTGTGAGTGAAGCATAATAAGGACTCCATAACCCAATGGAAATTTTGCAGACTAGTAGGTAGCAGAAAATAAGGCACTGGTCTACAGGTTCTTGAAGCCTCACAGGGAGGACTTCATCCCGCAGCTAGATCCAGATGTTAAGTCATGAATTTTTTTTCTTCAATTTCATATTTTGATTGTGATTTTTATTTTAAGTTTGCTCATTTGCTTACTTTAGAAAATTTTTGGTTTTAACTGATATTTTGATTTTTGCTTTAGGTTTTCCATTAGGTTTGTTTTTCTTATGGTTTTGAAGGGTTCTATAGGACTTATATTGATTAAGGATGTCACAAATATACTCTAAGAGGAAGGTTTATTATATAAACCTTATTTAAATTGGAATTAATGACTAAAACAGTGCCAAATTTGAATTTGAAATATTCTTGTAGCGCAACGACTGAAATTTTACACTACGGCGCTACAAGAATATCGCGGGCACCAAAATTGTCGATTTTTAAGCCAAATTCTCTCATGATTTCAATCTTTGTATGACTAATCACATGTGTAAAGGGTTGTGATACGTGTTTAATCAGAAATGATCATGCAAATAGGTGTGTTTCGTGACATGAAGGAGATCGTGGTAATCAGCAGCTAGGGCTCAGCATATCATGACAGGTAGAGGTACGAGCCGAGTTTGATGGGAAGGAATTTCTCCACATATGCATCATGAAGCTGGAGGTGAAGTGGAACAAAGACATATGCTTAAAATTCAGAATTTGCAGTTACAGAGAAGATTTAGGGCTTTCTTAGGGCTTTTTTAATGCGCCAGTTGGAAGCAATCTGAAGACCTGAAGACACTTGGATAGTTAATTTCAACGGTCAGATAGTTCAAGGATCGATTTTAAACATCTGCAGCAAGACAGGAATGAGGTATTCCACGTAAACTTGGTCGTGGCAGCTAAATAGGGGTTTTTCCATTAAAACTGCTTATGTCAAAATTGATTAGGGAAAACATAAATTTATGTTTTAAACAAACACCCAATGATCAGATATCAGTCTAAAAGGTTTTAAATATTTGGGCAAGTTATAAGTTGAAAAAAAACTGTTACATTGAACAATTTCCCTGTTAAGACCAGTAAGTAGGGTAGGTTGAAGGTCCGGATTGTTTATGGCGACCAGGGTTTCACAGAATCACTTGTTATCTATAAGCAATGCAAGGAGTTAGCTGAGCATGTCAATTGCATGCAGACCTTATCTGAGTATGTGCCAAAGGCTGATTGGTTTTGTGATGAATGCAAGTTGAAGCAGAAAGTTAGTACATACAAGATTGCTCTCATATCATCTCATGCTCTAGTTAAACAATCACATTCTGAATATAAGAAGTAAGCAATTGAGAGCATTAAGGTAGAATCCCTATTGCAAGGAGACAACTCATTAGTGGCATTAGAAGGAGCCAAGGGTGCTATTTGTGCAGAACCATAACACACAGATGTTTTCATGCATTCTAGAGATGGTCTAGCATCGAAATGAACATCTCGGATGTTAGTTAATTTCAGCAGCAGTTTTGTTGAAGAATTTTTGGCACTCTGTTGACCTAAATTACTCAAGCCTGGTGTAAAATATTTCCTGCATTAACCATAGAAATGGACTGTCAAAACTCTGAGAGCTCGAGGGAAAAAGAGTTGTTAGCTCATTAACAGGGCCTTAAAATTACGCAGAATTTAGCCATTGAAAGCAGATGGGAAAAAGTGGGAAGACCAATAGGGCTGAGCCCACTCAGCTAAAATGGATTGACCAATTTCCAGGTTGTGCGGAGATTTTTGAGAATGCTGGCTGGTTGGATTTCTTCAAGAATATTGATGGCTATAACACCGAGGTCTCTTATAAATTTGCCCAATGCTATAACCAAGACATGGTATAATTTGATACTCTAAAGTTTAAGTTGACTGTGGAGCTGCTTGCTGAAGCTATATGAGTTAGAAATGAAGGAGAAATGTGGTTCAAAAAGTTGCCATTCACCTTCAATGCCCAAAGGTATCTTTTACCTGGCATTATTCCACACTGGAGCAAAGGATTACTAATCCAGAATTTTAGAGATGAATGGGTGGAGCCCATTAAAGTCCTACAAAGCTACATCACCTGTAAAGGGAGGTATGATTTTGTCTACAAGTATCATTTTAGGTTCCTACAGCACCTTGTTGGTGAATCAAGGATGAGTCTTCCTTTATTCCTATTTAAAAGTTTGCAGAAGATGTCAAGCAGGGTCAAGGAGCATCAAGATCACACTACATAGTCCATTTTCCGTCATGGATTAATCAAATTAATTATCAGCACTGCTCTGCAAAGAGAAGGGAAGACATGGGACTATTTCCTCTTTTGGTTTGGTTTCCAAATTAAGTAGGAAGATCAGCCAACCAAAAAACATGTGGACAAGGGGAAAACCCTAGTTAGAAAACTAGGTCAGAAAGTCAAGTTTGAAGATAAAAAAGAAGTTAAACTTGAAGAAGTGATAGAACCTTCAAAGGCAGACTATGAACATCAGCAGCCTTCAGCTGATAATAAGGGCAAAAGTTCACTGTTTATAAAAAAGGAAGATCAGCCTATGCAAAATAGGGCGCCAACAGAAATTCTCATGGATGAGAAAACTATTGTCACATAGAAAGTTGCAGTGGAGGAAGAGGATGCCAAGGTCCAACAAAGAATCCCTATTACTATTTTATCTGAAGATGAAGGATATTTGCTAGAGGGAGATGAGTTGACAGTCAAGGCTGAAACTAGGGTTGGTACATACAGGGAATTCTCCAGTCAAGAAGATAGCATAGTGAGGCCAAAGAAAAAGAAGATTAGGGTTAAAGCTACGGAGTTAACCACAGTTAGACATCAAGGAAAAAATTTGAAGATGGTGAAAGACCTTGCCCCAGGTTAGAGACCTAAAACCAGATCAAAAAATAAACTGAGGCTGAATATGGAACAGCTTATAAACCCTAAATTAAACACAGCAGAGGTTACTATGATCGATACCTCTTCTTCAGAGGAAAACCTAGAATCTAGCAAAGGTAAAAATAAAGGAAAGAAACCTTTGAAGACAGTAGAAGAGTCCAGCCTCACCCAAACTAAACTATCAGCTGTGTTTATGGAATTAAGAGATGAAATGTTGAAGGAGCAGCAGAAAGAAGAAGTGGATGCCTCTTATTCAGAAAATAAGTTGCTAATGGACGAAAATGCACCTGATGAAACAGACACTCAAGAAATTCCAAGTGTTCCTGGTGTTTCTACAAAGCTGCTATAGGAGGATGAAGACATTTTCAGAAAGCTAGATATCCCGTGGCTACCCAGTGAGATACATGATACCACAACTGGGAAGGCTTTTGACTCAGAAAAGGAGAATATGCAAAGAAACATCAAACAATATAAGCAACAAATGGATTACATGCATGAAACTAATGATGGTTTGATCCTAGCAAATAGAAGACTCAAGGAGGATTTACAAGAAGTAAATGATCATTATCAAGAGCTTACTGCAGTTTCCAAGGAGGCCCTGAAGAGGAATAGAAGCACAGATTTACAATGTGCAGAATTAAAGTAGACTGTCAAAAGCCTATAGCAACAGAATGAAGAACTTACCAAAATATTGAGAAATATGGAAGTTGAACAACAAAAATCAAAGAAAAAGGCCCAAGCCTTGGATGGAATAGCTTTATTGGCAGAAGCTTCCAAGGACCTTTGAGTATTTTCAGTTAGGCTGTTACTTGTTATGTTTTTTTTTAGAAATACTTTAGTTAGGCAATTACTTGTTATGTTTTTTGAGAAAAACTTTGTTTTGTAAATTATAATTTGACATTATCCCATCGATGAGTTGGCTGAAGACAGTTAGGGTTTAGACCCTAACTGATTTTTTGAGAAACAGTATTTAGGTAGATGAGAAAGAGAACAAAGGGTTTGTTTTTTGGCTGGCTTAAGGAGGTCTGTGACTTGTTTATGAGCTAAGTACTATAACTCTCATGTGTATTTGTTGAACAAGATTATGAAATATATGATCCTTTCAACCCTTCATTCTGTGTTTTGGCTTCATTTTTAACTTGTTTAGTTACAAAATTGATAAATTCATTGTTGGTTTATGGTTTGTATGCTGGTAGTGCTTGTCAGCTGTGAATGAAATTCAATGTCATGTTCTGTTGGATATTGGTAATTATATTATGCATCTCTATTCTTCTTTGCTTATGATTCAGTTCCTATTTGGCTCATGAATGTATTCCCTTCAGTCACCAAACTTTACAACCAGGAAAAACTTTCAAAAAACCCTAAACCCGAGTTTTGTTAATTGGATATTTGAGATTGTGTTGGCTTGTTTCTTTGTGGCCTAGAAACAATTTCTGGCACAAACACACTCCATTATAACTTCATCAATAGGGTTAACATAGTCTTATTCTTTAGTTGTGATGTTGTAAATATGATCCAAAACATCCTGATCTTCATCTCTGATTGGCTCTGTATACCTTTCTCCTTGAGAAGGGTCCAATGGTACTATGACTCTCAAGCCTTTTCCTTAAAAAGTAATCTGTCTATTCTTAAGGTTGATTAATGCATAGTTGTCTATTGCCCATTCAATTCCTAGCAAGGCTGGATAGGGGTTTCTATCATCAATTGTTTCAATGAATTCAAAATCTGCTAAGGTACTAACTCCATCAATGTCCACTGGTACACTAGGGAATCTTCCCAATGGCACAATCTTCTGCTGATTGGCTAATCTCAACTATATAGGGGGCCATTCAAGCGTAGGTTTTCCCATTTTTTACCATGTATGCTTAGTTAGGAAATTCACTTATGAGCCCAATTCTAAAATGATATCAGTCATGTCATAATCTCCTATCTGAGCATGCAATCTCATTTCTCTTCCAGTCCTTCTAACTCTATTAACAGTTTTTCCTCTATCATAGCTTCGCTAAGGTTCGTAGGATGCAATAACTTTCTGTAACTCATTAAAATCATTTTGATTTCTTAATAGCTTCATACAACTTTGTAAAAATTATGTTAGTGTACTTACTTGATTCAGCGAAGCTTCTTGAAACTGTAACTGCTGGTGATGTTGTTGCGTAGTTGCTACTGATGTTCTCGGATCAGCAAAGTCTTTTTTAGCTTCCATAAATGTTCCTTTTTCTCTTCCAACATCGAAGGCTAGAATTTTCTCTAGGGTCTTGCGGACCCAAGCCTCGTGAGGTTGTTTCCCTTTATTCCACACCTACGTCGTAGCTCCACTCCTTGTAACAACGTTAATGGCTGGGATAGGTATTTTCTCTACAGCAATCATTTGAACATTCTGAGTAGGAGCGACATTTCTTTCTTGTATCTTGGCTATCAACTGTGGGCATTTATCAATCACATGATTGACTGCTCTGTAATATCGACATGTCATAGTTGGGTTCTGACAGTCTCTAGCTACATGTCCTACCTGATTACAGTTATAGCAAACAACCTGGCCTCGACCTCTTCCAGGCATACCACCACGACCACGACCTCTAAAATTACCTTGACCTGATGTACTACCATGGTAACCATATCCATCATTGCCTTTTGCATCGGGTTGTACCCTATAAGCATCATAGGTTCACTCTCTCATGAGGTGAAAGCTGCGACATTCGTCTTCATTGTGTCCAACTGACTTACAGAACTTGCAGTAGGGATTCTTAGGTACTTGAACATATCTCTGCAGTAGATAGCAATGTTCAAGTTGATGCTGGCTAGTTGTTCTACAGATCTCGCAATATAGGACATCAGGGTTAAACGGGTTTGGTGCACCAGTATTTAGATAATTTATTAATGCAGGACACTGTTCTTTGTCATGACCTTCTGTCTTACATCGTGTACACCAAACCTATTCTCGAAGAGATTTCCCTTTTTTCATGTCACGAAGCTCCAAAGCCATTTCTGCTGACTGTGAATGTATTTGGGCTATTCCAGAATTATCTCCAATAGGATTTGTTTCAAGTTTCATAGCGATTTCCAAAGCCTCTTGCTGATCAACAAACTTCTGTTGCATAAGTGGAGTCCTAATATGAGACAATAGTGCTGCAATGAACCATTCTTTATGCTGTTCTGGTCCAATAGTGAAGCTGACTTGATCCAATAGAACCTTGAACCTCTGATCAAAGTCCCAGACTGATTCACCTCGCTTCTGCTGAATTTATTTCAGTTCAGTTATACACTGTGACTCTGATTTAGGCTTCTTGAATTCTTTGATCATTGTTTTTTTAATATCAGCCAAGGCATAGTTCCGAGTACTGGAAACTTCATAAACCAGGTTAAATATTGGTCTCTGAAAGACGTGACCAGCTGCACTCTTCTTGTATTTTGATCCATAATATTCTTAGCAGTCCAGACAGCTTCGCATAAGAACCAAAACTGCTTTGGATCCTCTGATCCAGTTCCTTTAAAGATAGGGAGCTTGATATCATCATTCACATGCGGCATAGTGGATCAAGGGGGGGAGGAGGGGGAGGAGGAAGAATGGTAACAGGAGGAAGGGAACTTTCTGAGGTATACTGACCTATGGTAGGGCTAATCGGGCTAGGGTTACTTTCAGACTGCAACGGGTTCTTAGGGATAACAGATCTTCGCTGCGAAGTTATAGGAGGGTCTCTAACAAAAGGGGTTTATTCAGATTCAAATTCTTCTGGACTTAATGAGGTATAATCGGTATTCTGGCCTAGGGTATAGGATCCAAGAGTTCTCTTGTATCTTTTACCGTTGCGAAGCAAACCACTTTTCTCGTCGAAGTCACTTTCACTTCCAAACATAGGTTAGTAGCAATAAATCTAGAAATCTTATTCGATAAGAAATATGCCTTTTTCATCCAAGAGCATTTTAATTTTTAGACTAAATGAATTCAGGTATATACCCCTTAGTCCTTTGAAAAACTGTCTTTCTGCTTTGTTGAAAGAAGTATGTGTGTCGATGGAAAACTCTGTCACAAATGCTTCAAGGGTTCGCATTGTCCAGAAGTCAACAGCTCTTGATACCGTGTTGTTCACACTTTTCAATAGCTTAATTCTTTCTGGGGTCCAGGTAGGAGACTAATCTTCTTTGAAGTTTGTCTTTCTTTCTGTCAACCTGGATAACCACTGGTGCAATTCTATGTGGATACTACCAAAGAAAATTTCATAAATATCAGTAAAAATGTACCTTTGTAAGAAGTCGTCTGAGCTACGACGAGGATCCTTATTTTCTTGTTCAGCAAATTTTAGATAAGTATTTTCAATCCAGTCACTGATTTCTTTTACTGAGGGCCTCCAAAACATATCCCTCCAGGTACGACATAGATCCCTCTTGAAGAAGATACTGTTTCAACCGGCAACGGAACCAATTTGTTGGACTTAGGGAAGACCTGGGTTCTTATACTTTTATCTTCGCACCAACAAAGAGATCCACAGTGTTGGCCCTTTCAGCAACAACCTACGAACAGGTTGCAGTATCACCCGAAACAGCTATGGGGTGCCGCAGAATCAGGTTTCTGCAGGCAAAAGAGGGATATTACTGTACCTTTAGCCTTAACAAAGAATAATTATGCAATACAGAGCTTCAACATTCACTTAAATAGCTTCGCAGTTTAGATAAAAAGACAGTTTCTTGCTTAACCCTTAACTAGGAATTCATAGCGAAGTTAATACTTAACATTTTATCTTACTTTATCATTCATCTACTTATCAAATGCATAAAAACATAATAGAAACAACATAAAAGAACCACCACAACACAAGATATATGTGGTTCACCCCCAGTGTAGGGGCTACATCCACAGAACTGCGTTTATATTCAACACTTTACAAAACCATAGTTCTGATCTGCGCACTTAGCTCCAGATCTTCTCAATCACCCAAAACTATGCACTTAGGTGCAGAACCTTTCTTACAAAACCCTCTGCGCACTCAGCTGCAGAGGTCATCCATGCACTCAGCTGGGACTTAACCTTAACCCTAAAAATAGACCTTATCTTCTTCGCATCAAATTATCATCATAACCAAAAACCTTAAAAAACCTACTTGACTCCTTTACATAAGTGCCTATTTATACAAGTGCACTATTACAATACCATGGGCTTAAACCATGGGTCATTTACAAAAAGAGGGGCTTCGACCCAACCCCAAAGCCCCTAAGACTATTTTGGACCGCAACTCTGCTTACAAGCTTCGCACCAAAACCACGGAGTTGCCAAAATTAAGGACCTTTAAGGTCCAAGCCCCAACAATCTGGTGGATTGTGTACCGAGGGTCTAGATACAGGTACTGATGGTTGCTGCAGAGGTGGTTCAGGTGCAGCTGCTTTGGTTGCAAGTTCTAGGTTGGGGGGTGGTGGTGGTGATGGTGAATGGTCGGGTGTGATTGAAGTGGTGGGGAAGTGTTCGGGTGTTGGGTCATCTATCTGTGGGGGTGAAACTTCTAGGATGTCAGAGAAGAGTTCATCGATTTCTCGATTTATTTCTTCCAAGTTCTCTTCTTCCTCATTTCCTGTCAGTTCAGTGGCTGGTTGTGGGGGTTCAGGGTCGGTTGGGATGAATGATGAGGTCTGACTTGCGATGACTTGAGCTATTGTGTCGGGGTTCCTCACAAATATAGATGTTATTACTCCCACAAACCTCGATTTTTGGGGTATTCGGCTAGGTTGTGAAGGAGCAAGCTTTCGTGACCCACTAGTTTCAAATAGAGGCATTTTGGTGGTGATATTTTGCACCGAGGTGAGTAACTCAGGAATTTTTTCAATGTATGCCTGGAAGTGTCTGTCTTAGTCGAACCTCTCCTTTAGGGTGTCTGGCATAGCATTCTTGCATATGTCGATCGGGCTTATTGATGGGAGCTCTGGAAGTGTCTCCTGCATGATTTTGGTCGGGGATGGGGGTGGGGGTGTCGACAATAGATCAACAACATTTTCGGCTATTGAGGTATTTTTGCTTTTTACCTCTTTTAGCCAACCCTATTGTGCTCCTGCTTCAACACATTTTTGGAAATGTGCTTCCACCAGAATTTTGTTCGCTGCGGTGTCCTCTATGATGTTGACTATCATGGATGCTAATTCGTCTTCATATTTTGATGATTCATCAATGATAAGCTTGTGCTTCCCCTTCCCCTGTTTTTGTTCTTAAATTTTTCTTTTTTTCCTTGAATCTGTTATTTCCTTTGATAACTTATGGATGTTTTCTTTTGTTATAGCATACTCGGGGTTTTTCGTTTCCATGCCGGTCTCTGGTCATTCTCCTCCCCCTTTTTGTTGAGTTGGGACGATGCTTTCTTCAACTATTTTGGTTACCTTCTGTACTGTCTATGCCCCTTCGCTTTGGGATCTCAGTGGTTTGATTGTAATTTGCAGTCAACTGGTGTCTTTTGCTGGTATTTCCTCTGACACAAATGTGTCGATGGATATCGATGGATAACCAGAGCTCATAATATTCTTCTTGTTCTTGGTCTCTTAGTGGCTCCTCTATTCCTAGGTTTGTCTCCTTGGCCTTTGCTGGTATCGACAGTTTTGTACCAAACTATTGAGCTATCTCCTGAAATATCTCTTTGACTGTTAGGTAGTAGTCGAGAGTCTTTTCTTTTTCCTTGGTGCCCTGCATGTACCAAACCGTTGTATGGTCTAGTTCCAATTGTATGTGTACAGTTTTGGGAAGACTTTGTCAGATGTTCTGGGGCACCCTCCATCTAGTCGTCTGGATTTTAAGCTGTTGGAACCAGTTTTCCAACATCACCTTGTTGTTTGCCAGTTCTTTCATTGTTCCGATGTGGGAAAATGGTTTGAATATCCACATATGGAATCTTGTGGGTTCTTGAAACTGTTTGTCCCCAACAGGGCACAAATAGTACATAACTATCCATATTATAAGCGATGAGAACCTTATAATCCCTCCCGAATCCTAACATTTTTCATAGATGCCTTTGAGCATGTCGATGACATACTCAGCCCATCTGTAGATTTTCCTTGTGTCGACAATGGTATCCACTGCCTCTAGCATATCTAATTTTATGTTTCTTCCTCGACCTATGGGTGTAAGCCCCGTTGCTATGATTTTAGCCACAATTTATGGCGTTCAGGATTGTATCTGGCTAATCATTAGCCCTTTTGAGTTTTTTGCTGATGGTGATCCAGTTAGTTTCTCTACTAGCCCTTCTTTTATGCCGATTGGTACTGGGTCACCTTGGTTGGATAAACCATTCAATTTGTATATTACTTCGCTAGAGATATCAACTAGCCTGTCGAAGTAAAATATGTCATTGTGGTATCGTCTTATGATGAATTTGATTGTAGTTTCCTTTGTACCTATAAAACTTGCCATGAACGGTGTGTTCATGTAGTTCATGATAGTACTGTGGTTTACATTTTCTATGGCTGGGGTTGGTTTCTTATTGACATAGGCCCATTCCTTGATCTCAGCCCATGTTTTTTCCCATGATATCTCTTGAACCTTGGCATTCTTTATGTTTCTTAGTCTCCTTAATAATGGGGTCTCTGCAGTTTGTAGTTCCTTAGTCTTGGCTGCAGCTCTGGTTTGTTTTGGTGCCATCTTGTCATGTTTCTGTTCGACTTTACTATGGGGTTCTTGGTTCTTAGTTTTCGGTTTACTAATTTTCTCTCTCTATTTGAAATAATGTAAATGATCCTCTTGCGGTCCAGTATTTATAGGTGATGCATTTGATGTATTTGTTGATGGGTGTATTAATGGTGAAAGTGGTGGTCCAGCGTGAGCACTCGAGTTTGCGTTAATGGTGATTTGATTTTGGAACTTGTGGTCATGAAGCCGTGATGTGACTTGCAGGGTTGTTGGTCGATGTCGATCATGTGACCGGTCAATGGTGTTATGTCGGTGGGTGTAATGTCGGCTGTCAAAGCGTTGATTTCCTGTCATCATGGTTTATGGGTATTGGTTCTGTTTTTATTTTTGGATTTTTTTATATTTTTATAGTTTGTGACTAAACGTTATGGCCGTTATATGCCTTTTTTTTTTAACTTGTTTTAGTTTTTGTACTTCTTTAGTCGGGAACCATTAACAAGTTTCCAAAATACTACACCTTGTAGCGTCCTTAGTCGGACTGCTCCATTGGCATGAATTTCTTCAACGACATAGGGTCCCATCCATTCTGTATGTAGCTTTTTGGGTTTCCCTTTTACTCAACCATTTTATAGTAATGAAAGGTCCCCTACCGATAAGTTTTTGTTTTTGATATTTTGATTGTGCCATGCCTTCTGTTGTTGTTTCTGGATTTCTTGATGTTGTAAAGCGATCAGTCATTGTTCTTCAAGATTACTTAATTGCATCAGTCGGCCCTTCCTTCCTTGTTCGACATTAACATGTAATATCTCTGCAATAATCGATGTCTATTGTCGAAAATGTAGTGGAACTACTGCTTCTTGTCCATAAACTCTTCGAAACGTTGTTTGGTTAGTTGAGCATTTATATGTTGTTATGTACGCCCATAGTACTACAGGTATCTTTTCATCCCATTCGTCTTTGTCGATGTTACATATTTTTGTTAATCATTTTGTTAGTGTTTTGTTGAATTCTTCAATTGCTCCATTCTACTGAGAGTGGTAAGATGTACTCCGTCGGTGGTCAATTTGGAACTGATCTATTAGTGTTTTAATAGTTTTATTAATAAAGTGTGACCCTTGGTCGCTGATTAGGTTTATTGGACATCCAAACCTGGTAATGAAATTTTCATAGATAAACTTAGCATCTATCTCACTGGAACATGTGTCGACTGGTTCCGCCTCTGCCCACTTGGTTACATACTCAACTTCAGTTATTATGTACCTTGCTCTTGTTCTTTTTGCTGGTATGGGAAATGGTCCTATGAAGTTAATAGCCCAAATTTCAAATGTAAAACTTGGGTTTACTGATATCAAGGGAATTTATGTACTAGGTAGAGGTCAACCCAGACATTGACATCTATCACATTGGCTTACAAACTTTTTACAATCTTTGTGAAGTGTCAACCACCACAACCCTAACTGTTCAATTTTCTTGGCAGTTGTGTTTGCCTAGAAATGTCCTCCCGCAGGTCCATAATGTGCTTCATACATAATATTATTTCTTTCATGTTCTAATACACACCTTCTGAGGATGTCGTCCAAACCCATTTTATATAAGAATCCATTTATGAGGCTATATGGTGCAACCTTCATAGCTAGGATTTGTTTCTTCTTCGTACTCATGCCTTCTAATGCTTTTCCATCTTCTAAAAACTGAGCTATTTCCTCTAATTCTGTCGGGACTACTTGTTTTCTGAATAATGTGCATCTGGTAAGTCATCTTTGAATCTTGTCGGTTCCTCTCCTGTGTCAATTCGTGATAAGTGGTCGGGTCTGACATTTAACTTCCTTGGTCTGACAAGGACTTCGAATTCAAATTCTTGGAATAGAAGTAGCCATCGACAAATTCTCCCATGGTGTAAGGGTTTATTTACAAGGTATTTTAGTGCTTGGTGTTCAGTATAAAAGATAAACAGTTTAGCTAGTAGGTAGTGTCGATATTTCTGTAGTGAGAAGACCATTCCTAATGCTTCCCTCTCTGTTGTCGAATAGTTTCTTTCTACTTTATTTAATTTTATACTACTGTAAACTATAGGGTAGTACATTCTATCATCTCCTGATTGAGTTAGGATTTCTCCTATTGCCAGCCCTGATGCATCGATGTGTACATGGAATTTGGTCAACCAGTTTGGAAATCTTAGAATGGGTGCTTCGACTAGTTTTCTTTTTAGTGTTTCAAATGATATGTTGTATTATTCTGTCCAGTCGAACTCCTGATCTTCTCTTAAATAGTTCTTCTAGTGGGTATGTCATATCTGAATAGTACCTTATGAATTTTCTATAATATCCTGTATGACCGAGTAGTACCCTGACTTGTTTTGGGTTCACTGGTGGTTTTAAGTCGAGAATGATTTTTATTTTTGTGAAGTCAACTTTGATACCTTCTTTACAGATAATGTGTCCTAATAACATCCCTATAGGGGTCAGAAATATGCACTTCTTGATGTTCATAGATATATGGATTTGTCAGCATCGTTCCAACATGAGCCTTAGCCATTTGCAGTGATCTTTCAGCCTAGAGTATATTGTAAAATCGTCGAAATATACTGCCATCATTTTGTAAATGTATTCCTGAAATATTTTGACTACAATTCTTGAAAATACTGCAGGTGCATTTTTTAGTCCAAAAGGCATAACCCTGTAAGAAAATGAGCCAAATTCACATACGAATGTTGTATTTTTCTAGTCTTCTTTGGCTATTGGTACTTGCTTATAACCTGAGAATCCATCTGTAAACGAGTAGCATTCATGTCCTGCGACCTCATTTAAGATTTCATCTGCATAAGGTGTTGGAAATGAGTCTGTTAATGTAACTTTGTTAAGTTCTCTAAAGCCAACACAGATCCTTAGCTTGGTTGGATCATGTTTCTTTGGTTGAACAACCACTGGACTTTCCCATTCTTATTGGTCGATAGGGTATATGATTCTTGTTGCAAGCATATTATCAATCTCCTTCTTAACTATCTCTTTTTGTTTACTAGTTTATATGGTATTTTCTTTACTGGTCGGACATTAGGTTTAATGTCAATCTTCATTTCACCCATTTCATGTAATAGACCTTTGAGATCCTTGTAGTCTCTAGAAAATACATCCTGGAATTCTTTTAGTAGGTTTACTATTTCTGTTGTTTGTTCTGCACTTCAGTAGTCTCTGATTTTTTCTATTTTTCATCGATCGTCAGTTGATATGTCTACTTCTTTACTTTTTACTTTAGTGTCTAACCATTCAGGTGATTGTGTTTCATTGATTGGTCGACTCCCTTCTTTAAACTATGAAAATGTGGCAGAAGAGTCTGCAGCAGTCATTCGGTCGATGTCTTCCTTGTCAATTGTCTCGACTTTGAGTACTGTGTGAATTGGTTTTGTTGTTTCAGCATGGTTTGATTTCCATCTAAATCTTTTCCCTTCCGGATTTTCATTTTCCATCTGTAATCTTGTTGACTATGGTATTTTCCCGGTTTGTATATTATTGCATTTTATTGTCGGTCGGTCGTATTTTAAGGTTTTTTTCTCTGTTGGTTCTACAAATTCCTTGATTTGCTTTGCAGTTTCGATCAAGTTTTTATCTTGTGGTATAAAGCTGAAATCTTTGATAAAATTCTCTCTTAGTTCATTCCATAAGAATGTTTCACCTTGAGCCTCTTCCATTTTGTACCATTTGTTTGGTAAGTCGGATAGTGTCGATGGAAACAGGTGTGGCCATGTACGTTCACCCTTATACCCAAGTCTTTTCCATTATTTTTCACACGTTTTTATGTGGTTTTCTTGATCCTATCCTTGGATGAACATAGGTATATGGGCTTGATTGGTTAAATTTTTCCCTCCAAATATTTCTATGAAGAAGGTTGAAGCTGTTGTCCATGTCTGCAATCTTAATTGATGGGTGTCCCACCATCTTGCAGCTTGTCCTGTGAAAGTTTCCACTAGGCTTTGGAGTTGGCCATGTTCACCAATGTTCCTGGATACTTGTTCAATGTGCATAGTTGGTTATTCTCTTTCTTTATATCTTGGGACTTGTGTGATATTTAGATTTGTTGGGTTCAGGGTAGGATATTCTCTGGTTTTCTTTTCAAATATTTTTGAGATGATGGACACCACAAAGCATTGTCGGACTGGTTTCTTCTATACTTTTTGAATGGTCCAACACCCTCTTGCTTGTGTTTTTTAATTCTCGACTTCCCAATCATATAATTCTATGTTCGATTTGTATCCTACTAAATCTTGATTCCCTAAGTGAAGTTCACCATAGACATTAGGTTTTGTGTAGTCCTCATTGTTTTGTATCTGATATAGTTTTCGGATATCAAATTCTTCATCCATAGGTTCTATCCAAGGATCTCCTTGTGATGGATGGATAGGTACTATGACTTTTTGCCCATTTCCTTTTAGTTTTATCCTTTCCTTGTCTAAGGATATCAATGCTCTCATTTTTCTTCCCCAAGGTCGACCTACTAATGTTGGGAAGGCACTGGATCCTTGCTTAGGGTCAATCATTTTGAAATCGAATTTGGTCTATATTCCTTTTATTATCGTGTTGACATTTTTCCAGACTCCAATAGGTTCAATGAGGCCTTGGTCAGCTAATTTCAGGTATATCCCTGAATTGTATAGTCAAGGTATACCCAATTGTTCCCAAGTATCTCGAGTCATAATGTTTACTTGTGATATGAAGTTGAGCACAACTTGTCGTATGTGGTATCCTTCAATTTCTAGGTCAACAAGTGGGTTGGCATCACTTTTATCTTTTTGGTTTAGGCTGCAGATATTTTTTGTTTGTTTTTCTATGTTATTGTTGTGTTTTATTTTATATAATAAGTCGATGAATTGAGATACCATTTTATCATTTTGTACCAAGTGTATTAATTCTTTTATTGTGCTTTGTCGATTATCGCCAGCTTCTTCTTATCGAGCAAATTCTCTAAATACATTCGTTGCGTATTTATACAGCTGTTTTTGTTTAACTGGGTTAGGATAATCATTCTTTTAATTTATTTTGCTTATTCATGGATTATCATCCCCAATTTTTGTCCCTTGTCGGGTTACTATATGTAAGTTCTTTATATTGATAATATCATGTTTTTGTACACACGACAAGACATTAACATTTTTCTTCTTATTAATTTTATCAATCATAGTAGGGAAATCCTCCAATGAGTGATCCCATGCTCCACAACTAGTACAGAATTTTAAGTCAATTCTGTCCTTATATGGACAGTTCGCATACCGGTGTCCTTCTTTGTAGCATTTGAAACATTGGCTGGGCCGACGTGGTCGACTGTCGTGATTCCCAGAGAATCAACCTTGACCTCCATATCCTCCACGTCGGTTGTTGAACCGAAACTCATATTGATGACCATCGTATCTTTGATTATTTTGTTCATATTGAGTATTCTCATTATTCTGCGCAACTACATTCGTCTGATAGACTGCCTGGTAATTTTGTCGATTTTTTTAGGTTTAGGTGGCAATCGACCGTGGTATGATTTTTAGTTTCACAGATTGCACACCACGATGCTTTTCCATTCTTCATGTTAAAAGGGAAATATTTTGTGGTGTGTTCTCCATGTTCTTGACAAATGTCACAAAAACACTTTTTTTGTACAAATCAAACGTCTTGTCGGCTGATATCTTGTCAGCAGTTATCTTTTGAATATCCGGTCATTGAGAATTTCATGCACTAGACGCCCTAATTCTTAAGGTTTATCTCTCTTAAGGATTTATGCATGATCTCAAGTTGCTATTCCAATCTATTATCCGTGGGATATGCTGGGAAGTCTTCATCCATTTCCACTTGTAAGGCTTTAGTAAGCGCATCTTCATATGTCTTGAATGTCTCTAGGATTATGTGCCACCATATTTTCTGTGAAAGGCCTGCAAGAAACCACTGAATTAACAATTATTCATCAATTACATAATCGAGTTGGCTAAGAAGTTATTTCCAGTGTTTGTCATAGTCGCGGACAGATTCTGTTGGCTTTTGTGATATTGTTTTTAATTTCTTAGCTGCCAGAGGTTTTGCATATGGGGTTTTAAAGAACGATAAGAATTTTGCTTTGATTTCTGCTTAAGTTGCTCAAGGGGTTCTTTCAGAAAAGGTCATATACCATGTTAATGCTCTTTTCCTCAAGGAACCAATAAACTGCTCCATCTATCTATCTTCATCTATGACTTGGTTTGCCTCCCATGTAAACTCGCAGATGAACCAATATCATCTGGGATCTTCGTCGCCCTCATATAGAGGGATATGCGCTAACCCGTGACCCATGTCGGATTCGCTGTCGCTGTCTTCTTCCAGAGGTGGCGGTGGTGGGGGTGGTGGTGGGGGTAGCGGGATGTTTTGTTTATTTATTTAGGAAGAACTATTGTTGATGGAACTCTCATTCTCATTGATTGTTTTATTTGTCGTTTCTTCTCTGATAAGCAGTAGGTCGGGGTCGACTTCTTCTGTCGATGTCCAACTGCAATTATTTGTCTGCCGGTCCAATTTTTCTGTATTCTCCAAATCCGTATTTGGCAAGGGGGGTGCTCCTTTGTGTGTTGGGTAAAGTAAGTGGATACTTCAGTTAGAAGGGTACGCCTAAAGCGTGACCCAGTTTCCTTCTTCTGGACAATGGATAAGTAGATGACTATCATTGTTTACCTCGTCATCTAGTCGGCTCCATATACCAACTCACTAGCTCTTAGTCTTAAATCTTCTTCGAAAATAACTTGCATCCTGGTACTTGAATTCATTGGATATAGAGGTCTCACCTCCTGGGGAACTTCTATTTGGAGAGCTTCATGCTGCTCTATCCACAAATATTCTTCCATGGGTGACGCTCCTTCATCGACGCCTTCTTCTTGTTGGTCATGAATCGAATCTGGTGGATTTCTTTCTTGGTCTGTCACCCTAGTACTCATTCCTCTTTGCAATGATATAGCTCTTTCTCGTCTTTCTTCCCTTCTTTGCAGCCTCTTCTCTCTCTATTTTCTATAAATCTGTCGAACCTTTATGTGACACTGTCCGTTCGATTTCCTTTTTAAGCTGACTTTTCATCGCTGGTGATGGTATCTCTTTTAGTCGACTAGAATCCTCTCCATAGCCTACCCGACGCTTTAGAAAGCTCGGATAGTTCTATTTACTTGCTTAGGAAATATTCCCACTCTTTCTCCGCAATGAATTTCTCCCACCTCTTTTGTTTCTCCGCCCAGTTGGAATTTTGTGGCGGTTCACGTAGTAAAGGACGAGGTTCAACAATATGACCCACTCCTTTTTTCTATCAGGAATTTGAACAACAAGGTCATTAAGGAGCACAGGAACTGCTTGGTAAGGTCTGTATAGAATTTTTTTGAATGGTCTCTACCGAAGTTCTTTCTTCTATAGCTTTCTCCTCACAGAAATCTTCAGTGATCTTTTTAAACCACTCCGACAGGTTTGTCCTTTCCCCTCGAATCAGTTTCTTTAGCAGTTGTTGTTCTTTAGTTTCTTCCGGATTTTTCATCCATAAATTTCTTCAAAAGATGGGGTACCAATTCTATAAACTTCTCATGGGTTTCAGTGAAGAATCTTTCTTTTTCCTGAACAGTGGTTAATCTTTTCCTTTGCACGTAATTTTGCAAATAATTTTCTATCTTGCGCTCCCACCAGTTCTTAATTTCCTGCTCTGATATCATCTGCTTGTATTCATCTTAGACATGTACTACCAACAATGGAACCAATGTTGTAATATCACAGATCACAAAGGGTAACCAATAATACACATTACAAACATATAGACATATCAGAGACAAGAGATAAGAACACAGATGTAAGAATAACAGATTATATTATTATAGAAGAGTCCATACAATACAAAGAACTGAACCGAGTTCTCATCTGGGTCAACAACCTAATGTTGGAGCAGGGCCCCGCAGCTACAGGAAAAGTTGCTACATTGGAACAAGGAAGTCAAAGGAAATAGTACTTGAAGCGACCGAGAAGAGAGCTCAACCACTGCATTTAAGGCAGCAGCGATGACATGAGGGCTCAGCTACCCTCATAAATGGAAAAGGAGCAATGGTCCAAGGTATTAAAGACAAAGGATAGAAGGGGAGCAACTGAGGAAGCGGTGCCCATACCCACGATCAGTGCTGGAAATCGTGGAAGACAGCAGAAAGTTGTAGTGTGACTAGTAAGCGGCAGTTCAAAGTACAGATAAGCCGACTGTCAAAGTTTAGGGTTTTGGGTTACTGTTGGGATAGGCCCACGGTGTTGTATCATGGTGAGACCTTCGGGCCACTTATTTAAGCATGTATTTTGTATTATAGAAGGTTGGTCAGCTAGTTAGTTAGCTAGTTAGGTTGTTACTAGTTGTCATCAGTATTATAAGACATTGAGGTAGAGTCGAGCTCTAGTTTTTTTGTTAAGTCTATAGTTATCTTACTGTAACCAGTGGCCGGCTCCTTGAGCATGAATGTAACAATCCGCAGGGAGAGAGAGAGAGAGGAAGGATATATTGTAAGAAGAAAGCATTATAGGAAGAGAAGAGATCTAAGAGAAGGGCTCCCATCTATGTGCGTGGAGTTTCCCAAAAGATCTCAAGCTGCATAAGAGGTTGCAGCGGAACTGTGTTTACTCTCTCAAGATATAATAAAACACAGTTCCTGTGGATGTAGCTTCCTCCCTGGAAGTGAACCACATAAAATCCATGTGTTGTGCGACTGTTTCATGTGATTGTGCTCTACTTATTTGCTATCTGTTATCTATTACATGAACTTTGCTTATCAGTTAATGAATGTATGTATGCTATCCTTCAGTTTACAGCAACATAGAAGGTTAAAATGTGAGTTGAATGTGTTAAGTATTTTGTGTATGAGTTTATCAATGTTTGATTTATGACGAATAACAGTTACAGTGTTAAGTGACTTCTGTATATTTAGTTTAGCAAGTTGAGCGTAGTTGATGTTGAGCGTGTTAGACTATAGAAGTTTAAGAGAAGTTGTTTAACATCCTAATGAAGGTTAACTGAGCTACTATACCTAGGGAGAAAGCCTCTGGACTTTGAGAGTTGATGAACATACTGAGTCTTACTGTAGGAAATATCACAGCGTAGAAAGGAGATATCGCACTGTCGGAGGAGCTACGGTGAGATATCGCAGGGCAAGAGTTGAGCAGAAGAGAAGGTTTTCACATCATCCTTGAAGCTTCGATGCGAAAAGAGTCAGTCCCATAGAAAAGTCAGCTAGGAAGAGAGAAACAACCCTTGCTGAGAGATTTCACTAGTTAATTAGAGTTAGGAGGATCTAGGATGCTACAGAAACTGGTTGAGGAAACTTGATTCTTCAGCCACCCCATCTAGGATCACTTTGGGTGAGACTTCAGGCCGTTCTGTGGTCTGTCACCGAAAGGGCCAGTGAGCTAGGGGTTTTGTTGGTACAATAAAGTAAACCCGGGTCTGCCCATTTAGACCAACAAATGGTTTCGTCGCCGGTTTTGAACAAATTGAAGAGCTGATGTTCTGTTGGCATCCTGCTAAAGAAGAACTTAACCAGTGGGTTGAGTCTAAGGAAAGGGAATTTGCTAAGAAATAAAACAAGAGTCCTAGGCTGAGTACAGAGGACTGGTTACAGAAACATATCCTCACAGACCTGCATGAGATATTTTTTGCTACATATGCAAATGACAATGTACGATTGGTTGTCAAAGCTGACTGATAAGTATGTATTCAAGAAGAAAAGGAACGTTGTCTGGACATCGGAGCTGATTCACACTGTGAAGAATGTAGATAATCCCATTTCACAGGAAGTAGACTTTTGGCTTGCGAGTTTGCTGGAAGGTTTCATTACAGAGTTTGCAGTTGATGAAAGAAAGAGTTTCAGTGAAGCAGAGAGGTACTTCTTCAAAGGATATCGCAGTCAGTACTTGAACTCTTTAAATTTATCCCTTAAGATGTTATTGTATGAAAAAGGAGTACTAGATATATTCTCAGATGAATAAGTTAAGTAAGTGTAATGTCACAAGAGTTTGAGAGTGATTTTGAACAAATTGGATGTACATGTAGCGGTAAGAAATATAAAGTAGATTTCAGATCTTCCTTCTTTGAAGACAATTCATAAAGTAGTAGAGAACAGATTCAAAGTAATAGAGAAAAAACAGTAGGGGGTATCCCTTACCACCCTTATACCCCACAGAAACCAACCGGGACTCGGAATAATCCCACAGGAACTCCATCTAGTAGTTCACACATAGTACATACTACCTCTACACCACCTACATTTACACCGCCAAGTGGTAGTAATACAGCAAATTAGAATCCACCTTGTAGAAACATAATGGGGGATGACATGAAATTACCTACCTTTAGGGGTACAGGGGCGGAAGACCCAGAACAACATTGGTTCCTATGTGAAGCTGTATGGACCATTAAACAGATCCAGGATGATAATACTAAGATTGTCCAGTTGGCCACTACACTTAGAGAAAGAGATTTAACATGGTATATGAAGTATACCTCAGCGCAGAACAGAACACTCATAGAGGTCAGGACCGCAATGATAAAGGAATTTAAGAAACCCAAGTATGAGTCACAATGTATCACAGAACTTAAAGACATTAAACAGCTACCCAGAGAGTCAGTATGGGATTTCGATCAAATATTTAAAGCCCTTATAGACCAAGTTAGTTTTGAGTTTTCACCGGAGCAGCATAAGGAATGGTTCATCGCAGCAGTGCTCCCTCATATCAGACTTCCACTAATGCAATAGAAACTCCATACGGAGGATGAAGCATTGGAGATGGCAATGAAACTAGAGGCTTCACCTTTAGCTAATATTAATGCAGGTATGACAAACTTACAGAATCAGTTAGCCAATCTCACTTTACAGCTACATGAGATTAAGAAAGGAAAAGAGGTTGAACAAGAATTATGGTGTACAAAGTGCAAAGGACATGGCCATACCAAAGATAACTGTCCAGTATTTGTTGAGTATATAGCAAGTGGGGCTCCTAACCCCTTAGTACAGAATCAAGGGCCATGGTGTGAAATATGTAGAACAAGAGGACACAGACCATAAGAATTCCCTTTACTTCAGAAGTATGTACAAACTCCTAAGAATTTATACTGTAACTTATGTAAGTCAGTAGGACATGATGAAAATAATTGCAGATCTTATGATCTCATGATAGAGAGAAAACATGACTTCTACAGAGTCCAGTCAGAGACACTAGGACCAGCAGCAAGTCCATAGCATGAACCAGCTCATGATGGCTGTGGTGGAGGATTCAGAGGAAGAGGTCGTGGTGGAGGCTTTGGCTGTGGCTGTGGACCGATTCTTTGTTACAACTGTGGAGCTGTAGGACATTATGCTAGGGATTTTCATAACCCTACTACAACATGTAAGTATTGCAAGTCCTATGATCATACTATAGAAGAATGTCCTATCTTGATAGCCAAGATTAAGGATCCTAAGCCAACAGTAAACCAGAATATTCAACTTATTGCTGCTGAGCAGGAAGAACCAGAACCAAGAGTCGATGTTGTGACTCGCAGTGGTGCTTCTACTAGTAGGAAATCGCAGGATGCCAAAAAGAATACAGGTCCAAAGTGGGTGCGTAAAGCCACTGGTAAATCTACACCACTTGACCTGCAGGAGAACAAAGAAACATTTCAGCAAGCTAAAACTTTCTTTACTGACCCTACACCAGCAATATCGTAGATATTTCCTTGTAGGGCTGTATCGTAGAAAAAACCTTGTGGCATTAGTCCTATGCAGATATCGTAGGCTACCACATCTAGAAGGTGCGAAGAGGACGAGTTGATAGGAAGTGTACAATCCTTCCTGCGGAGCTGCTTGAAACTCGTAAGAAATGAGAAATCCATAGGAGAGCTTCAACGCATCATAGATCAGTATCAGCAGTCTTCTTCCGTGAGCAGTACGCAGCGTGTTGTTCATAATATTATGGGCCATACAAGAACAGGAAGAGAAATGAGACTCATAGCGCAAATTGGAGAGTTTGAAATGGATGAGGTAATCCTAGATTTAGGATTAGAGGTAAATTTTCTTACTAAGGAGACATGGGAACAGATGGGTAGCCCTAAATTAGCCAGATCACCTATCCATCTGTGATTAGCCAATCAGCAGAGGGTATCGCCACTGGGTCGATTACCGCAAGTACCAGTTGATATTGACGGAGTTCGCAGCTTTGCAGATTTTGAAGTCATAGAAATTATTGGCGATAGCAGACCGTATCCAACTTTATTAGGTATTTATTGGGAAATTGATAACATGGTTGTTATCGATTTGAAGAAAAGACAAATGACCTTTGAGGATAAACAGATTCGAGTCATCACACCCTTGGATCCTTTTCAGGGTCCTCGATACATTGAACCTATCAGAGCAGAGGAAGAGGTGCATAATATGGAGAGCCTCTATTAGATGACTACTAACCAGAGTGATTATATCAATCCCACCGCCGAAGGAATTATTAGTTGGTGATGTGATAGCTCATGCGCATCGGATTCGGATGTTGGTTTAGAAAATTGGCAAAATAGACTTTATGAAGTTTCAGCTCGCAGATGTGCATTTATGACTAAGTCATTGCGATGGATTGGCACAGAGGTTAAGGATATTCCATCGTTTGATGGCTTAGCAGATGTTAATGAATTTTTATAGCAGTTTGAGCAGGAAATCCCTCATGAGCAGAGGATGGCAGCTATTGACCTTGCAGTAAGAGCCACACCTGCAAGATGGTGGCATGCACATAAAGAAAATATCGCATCATGGGATGATTTTAAGAGATTGATGGTGATCAGATTCTCTAATACCAAGGAGCGTTTACAACAAAAATATACAGGAGAAAGTGACCCCAAGTCACATGTTAAGTTTTGTGAACAGAATTGGTCAGAAATTCTAGAGGATGATTGGGTTCACCTATTCATTCACACTTTAGACACAGTCCCAAGGAACTGGTACACTGAGACAGAGTTACGCAGAGGAACCATTACATGGCCAGTTATGATAGACAGCTTTGTACTCACTTTCAATTTTGAATCTAAGTATCCAAGCATTGATCAGGCTCTAGAGATTATAGAGACTAAGATATTTGATGACTGTACCCTAGCAGTGTATGCTCATCCTGATTGGGCCATCCAGTTAGAACATGTGCTAGAGTGTTACAACTTCGCAGAAGAGCCAGGTGATGAGGATGAGAATCCTCGCAGTATCAACATTCCAGAGTCAGAAGGGACTCACGAAGTTGACAGACCAAAGCTAGAGATTCCAGCTGTAACAGAACCTATTAAGATTAAAAAGATCAATATTGGCACAGAAACAGAACCAAAGTTTGCCTCTATTGGAGACTATTGGGATGATGAAACGGTAGGACACATCGCAGATTTGTTACATGACTATCAGGACTTATTTCCCACTAAGTTTATAGAAATGAAGGGAATAGTAGGAGATTTGGGAGTCATGAGGATACCTTTGAAAGAGGATGCTAGGCCAGTTAAGTAGCGTTCATATAGATTAAATCCTCATTATAAAGAAAAAGTTAAGGATGAGATTGATAAGATGCTTGCAGCAGGCATCATTGAGCCAGTCGAAGAGAGTAAATGGGTTAGTCCCATGGTTGTGCAGGAAAAGAAAACTAAAGGAGAAAACAGGATTTGTGTCGATTTGCACAAACTCAATGATGCATCACTTCATGACCCATTTCCGACACCTTTTACCAATAAAGTTTTAGACAATGTGGGAGGACAGGAGATCTACTCATTCACTGATGGCTTTTCAGGCTATCACCAGATAAGAACCCATCCAGCGGATCGACATAAGACCACCTTTGTGACAGAATGGGGTTCATTCCAGTATATGGTAATGCCCTTTGGTCTTAAAAATGCACCAGCTATTTTTTCTAGAGTAGTAGTTGCTGTCTTTAAGGAATACATCCATAAATTATTAGAAGTCTATTTTGATGATTGGACTGTATTTGTATTAATCAAAAATCATATAGGAGATTTAAGGCTCATGTTAGAGAAATGTAGGCAATATCAGATTTCTCTTAACTTGAAGAAATGTATATTCTATGCACCATTTGGTATTTTGTTAGGTCATATTGTTTGCAGACAAGGCTTGATGGTAGATCCTGCAAAGATTGCCATCATTGTAAATCTTCCAGTACCCAACTAAGTCAAGAAATTGAGGATAGAGCTTGGTCATACAGGGTATTATAGAAAATTCATCAAGGGCTATGCAAAGATCACAACACTTATGGAAAAGTTGTTAAAGAAAGAAGTAAAATTCCTATGGAATGAGGAATGCCAACAAAGTTTAGACAGTCTTAAAGAGAAGATGGTCACTGCACCCATCTTAGTATTTCTAGATTGGAACAAGCCATTTCATGTACATGTGGATGCATCTAGCATCGCACTAGGGATTGTCTTAACACAGCCAGGAGAAGGGGGTATCGATCACCCTATCGCGTACTCAAGCAGAAAGTTATCTACCATAGAAAAGAACTACACCACTACAGAAAGAGAAGGATTAGCTATGGTGTATGCTCTACAAAATTTCAGGCACTACCTATTGGGTGCCCCATTCAAGATGTTCACTGACCATTCCGCTTTAAAGTATTTGGTCAATAAGCCAGTGTTAGGGGGAAGGATCTGCAAATGGTTACTCCTATTTCAGGAGTATGATTTTGAAATTATTGTAAAACCAAGGAGATTAAATGCCGGACCTGATCATCTCTCACGGATAGACTCAGGAGAAGAACCAAGTAATCTAGAGGATAATTTTCTAGATGCGCAATTGTTTTCTATCCAGATCATAGATGAGTATTACGTAGATATTATTCACTTTCTCACTACAAGGTGGGCACCAGTTGAGTTTACAAAGAAGCAAAAGAAACAGTTAGTTGTTAAAGCAGCAGACTTCACTTTGATCGCAGGACATTTATACAAGTTAGGGCCAGATGAAGTCCTACGTAGATGTGTTATGCCGCACGAGAAAGAGGCCATTATTAGAGAAGCACATTCAGGTACCGCAAGAGGTCATTTTGCTGGAAAGCCGACTACTCAAAAAATTCTAGCTGCAGGATTATGGTGGCCTACTTTGCATAAAGACACTAAGGAGTTTTGCAGATGCTGCGATATCTGCTAGAGTGTAGGAAAACCTTCAAGGAGAGATGAAATGCCGTTGTGACCATAGATTACGCTGCGGGCATTTGACAAGTGGGCTATAGATTTCGTGGGTCCTATCAACCCACCAGGGAAACGAACTGGTGCGAGATACATCATCACAGGAACAGAATACCTCACCAGATGGGTAGAGGCCAAAGCAGTAAGGAATTGTGATGCTGCTACAGCTGCACAGTTCATTTTTGAAAACATCATAAGTATATTTGGATGTCCAGCAATTTTTATGAGTGATCAAGGCACACACTTTTTGAATCGCACTATTGAGGCCTTGATGGAGGAATTTCAGATACAGCACCATAAGAGCACTCCCTACCACCCACAAGCTAATGGTACGGTGGAGGATTTTAACAAGATTCTATAAAATGCTCTTACTAAGATCTGTAACAGCCAAGGAGATGATTGGGACCTCAGGGTTAATGCTGTATTATGGGCTTATAGGACTACATGCAAGAAACTTACAGGACACACACCTTTCAGCTTGGTGTATGGACAAGAGGCTGTTATGCCTATGGAATATATTATTCATAGTTTAAGAATTGCTCAAATTACCGAGATGGCTGATACAGATACGATGAATGAAAGATTAGTGCAGCTGCTTGCCTTAGAAGAAGACAGATTCATCGCAGGATTTCATCAAAAATTACAGAATGCACAAGAAAAATCTTGGCATGACGGGCACATCAAGAGTAAGATTTTTCAGACAGGAGACCTAGTGCTCCTTTATGACAGCAAATTTGTTAAGTTTCCAGGGAAGTTCAAGACACATTGGTTGGGGCCATATCAGATTCAGCAAGTTACAGAAGGAGGTGTCATTCAGCTCAGTAAACTGAACAAGGAACTTGTTCCTACTTTGATTAATGGCAGTAGGCTTAAGCTTTACAGTGATAGCCACTCCACCTCCAAACCCTAACTCAGAGAACTAAGTGGTGCAGATGTCTAGTGTAGTTGAAAGGAGGCATCGCACCCATAACTAGTCTACACCGGGTGAAAAAGTTCTAAGTAGGAGGAATCGCAGCAGGAAAGTTTATTTTGCGCAAGTCATCAGATGATCGCGGAGTTTTTGAACATTGCAGAGTTTCATGCCAACTTTTTGGTCCAGGATGATGCGATGTGACATCGTAGCGAGGTGATGTTCCCCATGCTGCAAAGATGATTTTGAAGTGAAATAAGGCCAGTCACTTCGCCTTCTGACAAGCAATTAATCTAGATATGACAGGTATACGTTGCCCTAGATTTGGAAACAGTACAATGATTGTCCTAGATTTGGTAAATCTTGGTCAAGACCATAGTCTGTGCACAATTTTTGAGAGAAAATTTGATGGGAAGATGGAGGAAGACCACAAGGCGCAGATTTCTGTGCTTGAGGCTTGAGCACCAGGCACACCTAAGGAAGAAAAGGAAGCAAGGGCACAGGCCTTTAAACTCACTTCAACACAGATGAAGTGTCACATAGATGATGCAGATTCATTCCTAGTTGAAGCGACGAAGACATGGTCGGAGCTAGAAGAGCTTCCAGATAGACTGGATTTGAAGCAGAGCATCCAGAACATAGAGAATGCAATAGCAGAAATCAAGGAAGAAGTCAAGAGCTTAGGAGCTCTTGCAAAGATGAAGAAGACGATAGAGATGAACCATTTGCAACAGGAAGCATAGTGGTTGCGAGAAAAAGAAATACAATTTAATAATATGCTTCAACCGTATCAGGAACAAATTGCAGAGCTGATCGATGCGGTTGAGAAGAAGGTCAAGGAGTTCACTGCAAGAAAAAGTGAAATTGATAGCACAGAAGACCCCCTGATTAGTCAAGTTATTCTTGAAGCGGAACAAGACTGTGTCGAAGCTATGGACAAAGATGTCGCAGGACTCAGGGAGAGATTTGCAAAGACTTTGCAGGAAGCCAAGGAGAAGCTACAGCAAGAGAAGCCAGCTATTAGTGGATTGGGGATGAGCCACAAGTAAGTGTTAGGGGACTGTTGGAGCAGGGCCCCACAGATACAGGAAAAGCTGCTACATCGGAACAAGGAAGTCAAAGGAAATAGTACTTGAAGCGGTCGAGAAGAGAGCTCAACCACTGCATTTAAGGTAGTGGTGACGACAGGAGGGCTCAGCTACCCTCATAAATGGAAAAGGAGCAATGGGCTGAGGTATTAAAGACAAAGGACAGAAGGGGAGCAACCGAGGAAGCGGTGCCCATACCCACGATCAGCGTCGGAAATTGTGGAAGACTGCAGAAAGCTGTAGTGTGACCAGTAAGCAGCAGTTCAAAGTACAGATAAGCTAACTATCACAGTTTAGGGTTTTGGGTTACTGTTGGGATAGGCCCACAGTGTTGTATCACGGTGAGACCTTTAGGCCACCTATTTAAGCATGTATTTTGTATTATAGAAGGTTGGTCAGCTAGTTAGTTAGCTAGTTAGGTTGTTACTAGTTGTCATCAGTATTGTAAGACATTAAGGAAGAGTCGAGCTCTGGTTCTGTTGTTAAGTCTGTAGTTATCTTACTGTAACCAGTGGCCGGCTCCTTGAGCATGAATGTAAAAATCCATAGGGAGAGAGAGAGAGAAAGGATATATTGTAAGAAGAAAGCATTATAGGAAGAGAAGAGATCTAAGAGAAGGGCTCCCAGCTGTGTGCGTGGAGTTTCCCAGAATATCTGAAGCTGCATAAGAGGTTGCAGCGGAACTATGTTTACTCTCTCAAGATATAATAAAACACAGTTACTGTGGACATATCTTCCTCCCTGGAAGTGAACCACGTAAAATCCGTGTGTTGTGTGACTGTTTCATTTGATTGTGCTCTACTTATTTGCTATCTGTTATCCATTACATGAAATTTTCTTATCAGTTAATGAATGTATGTATGCTATCCTTCAGTTTATAGAAACATAGAAGGTTAAAATGCGAGTTGAATGTGTTAAGTATTCTGTGTATGAGTTTATCAGTGTTTGATTTACGACGACTAACAGTTACAGTGTTAAGTGACTTATGTATATTTAGTTCAGCGAGTTGAGTGTAGTTGATGTTGAGCGTGTTAGACTATAGAAGTTTAAGAGAAGTTGTTTAACGTCCTAATGAAGGTTAACTAAGCTACTATACCTAGGGAGAAAGCCTCTGGACTTTGAGAGTTAATGAACATACTGAGTCTTACTGTAGGAAATATCACAGTGTAGAAAGGCAATATTGCACTGTCAAAGGAGCTGCGGTGTGAGATATTGTAGGGAAAGAGTTGAGTAGAAGAGAAGGTTTGCGCATCGTCCTAGAAGCTGCAATGCAATAAGAGTCAGTCCCATAGCAGAGTCAGCTAGGAAGAGAGAAACAACGGTTGCTGAGAGATTCCGCTGGTTAATTAGAGTCAGGAGGACCTATGATGCTACAGAACCTAGTTGAGGAAACCTGATTCTTCAGCCACCCCATCTAGGATCATTTCGGGTGAGACTTTAGGCCGTTCTGCGGTCTGTCGTCGAAAGGGCCAGTGAGCTAGGGTTTTTTTGGTACAATAAAGTAAACCCAGGTCTTCCCATTTAGACCAACACCTAATATATATGATTACAAAACAATTACAAATAACTACATGTCAGTTCTATCAACCGACAGTACCTTAGGTGGCTGACCTAATCTCTAATTAGTCGGCATATCGACTTAGTCAGCTGTTCGACTAGCTCCTCCAACAGTACCTTTGGGAGTGTTAAGTTTAAATAAATGAAAATTATGTTATATATGTTACCACATTGTTTTCTCCTTTATGTATGCTAGTTTAACTTGTTCATTAATTTATTACTACTGTTGTTATTTATTGTCCTTGGATGCTTCAACTTTAACACATGGACCTTTGGTAGTATTAAGTTGTACTGTAGTCACTCAAAGTGTTTCATATTTTGGACCTTCCTTATATGGTGATAATAAAACTTATTGTTATTGTACGGAACACCTATGGACTATATACCTTAAGAGAGAATATAAAAGTTTGACCCTTTGTGTTGTGGGTAAAAGGGTTGTTTCCCCACCTTGATTGTAACCCTTGGTCTTGTGGGTAAAAGGGTTATTTATGTATCTTGATGGCACACCTTGGTATTTTGGGTGAAAGGGTTATATTCCCACTTTGTTATGACCACTCTTGTTGACCTTTGATCTTTTGTTGAACTTTCTTGGTACTTATTCTAGATGTTTGGACTAAGTCGTGACCTTTTTTGGGCTGCTAAGTTGGGTCGTGACCTTTTCTGAGTCTACTAGACTGAACCATGACTGTTCCTTAGGCTTCCTTGACTTGATATGTGGTATGCTAGCTATTCCAAGGTCTCTTTTGTGAGTTTGTTGTTGTTGGTGCCTACAATGACCTTTGAGGTTCCTAGTATTGAGTCATAACCTTGTGGGATGCCTTGGATTGATCTCTAACCTTGTGGGATTCCTTAGACTAAGCCGTGACCTATGATAGGACATAATGATTATCTTTGTGGGTTGTATGGATAGAACCATGACCTTTATGGGCTGTTTGGAAAGAGCTTTGACCTCTGTGAGATATTTGGACTAAGTCGTGACCTTTTTTGGGCTTCTAAGTGTTACACTGAAATCTTATACTCTCGATCCATGTGTTATCCCTATGCCTAATCCCTAAAATTTTATTTGCTTAAAATGGATTGATGCTGAGGTTTTTATGCCTTTTTCCCCTCTCTAAGAAGGTCGGTGCTCTTGTCTTTCATGTTAGGTACATAAATGGTGCTTTTCCCCTTCATGCTAGGTGCGTTGCTGTCAGTGTTCTGTCTCCCACTGATAGGTGCACCGATGGTGCTTTTTCCCTTCATGGAAGGTGGGTTGGTGTTGTTTCGAGGGAAAAAAAAAGGAGCTTCGAGACCCTTCTCGAAGGAGGATGAGGTGGATGTCTATCCCTATCATTCATGTGAGGTGGAATTTGGTTCCTAACTTATATGGAATATCCCTTGGATCCCTCCTCCTAATCCTCAACCTACTCTATCTTTTTAGCCTTATAAACTAAACTCTCTCTCAATTTGGAAGGGAGGGAGGACTATGGTAATATTATGCTGGTGGAATTTCTAGGTGATCCTTATCATGCTTTGGAGGATTTGGCTTGGATTATTGGATGGAAATTTGCAGCGTTAAGGCTAGGTTGTGGCATTCCTTCTTTTTGTAATTCTATGTATCTCCTTGATTACATTAATACAAATATCTTTCCATAAATGTTATTGTGTTAATAATGTTTAGAGCTTTATTCCTTAACTATTAGCTTAGATCAATTATATGTTTGGATACGCATATGTTGTTTGCTTGTTTCTACTTGCTTGACAGGGTTTTGTAGCTGAATATTTGAAGATTCTGGAGCTTTGATCAACAAAGAGAGAAGAGTATTTGCATATTATAGGTAAGAAATCTATTTGTTATCTTGCATTTCTATTTAATCTAGGAAATTAGATTGTATTCTATATTTAATTTGTTCTAGATTCACTTGGACTAGGGAGATCTAGCTTGATTCCGATTGAGTAGATTTATCCGATAACACTAAGATAAGTTGTGACCTTTGCTGAGTCTATTAGACTAAACCATGATTGTTCCTTGGGCTTCCTTGACTCGATCTGTTGGTCTGCTAACTATTCTGAGGTTTTTTCTATCAGTGTGTTGTTGTTGGTTCTCAGCCATGACCTTTGAGGTTTCCAGTATTGAGCCACAACCTTGTGGGTTTCCTTGTACTAAGCCCATGACCTTGTGGGAATCCTTGGACTGATTCATGACCTATGCTAGGAAAAAACCATGATCTATATGGGTTGTTTGGATAGAACCATGACCTCTGTGGGTTGTTTGGACAAATCCGTGACCTCTGTGAGATCTTTGGACTAAGTTGTGAACATTTTTGGGCTCCTAAGTTAGGTTGTGACCTTTGTTGAGTCTGCTAGACTAAACCGTGACTGTTCCTTGGGCTTCCTTGACTCGATTTATGGTCTGGTGACTGTTCTGAGGTTTTTTTTGTGAGTTTGTTTTTGTTGGTGCCTACCATAACCTTTACTAGGGCTGTTGTGGTTCTTGTTCATCCTATTGTAGCATGTCGAGCTTGTTTATAATTTATAGAGGTTTCTTGTGGTCCTTTTTAGCCTCCTTGAGGCTCCTACTATGTATGGAAGTGTTATGCAGTATGATGGATGCGCTAGAGTGTGGGTTAAGGCTTCCTCTGCACATTTGAAAGGAGCTTCTATTTTCTTGATGTATGGCTCTCCTAAAAGACTGTCATTTATTACATCAATGGGATTGAAAGTTCATCATCATTTCTATATTGTTTTGATTAATACCTTGAGATATGTATTTGTCTCACTCTTCCCTAAAACTACCTATCTCTATCTCTCTCTTAGGTATGTCCATTGTTTCCTTAGTAACTTGTCTCCTAAGAGGAAAAGTCTGGTCATAATATATATCTAATTATATAAAGGAAGGTATAAACCACATTGTTTTCTTCTTTTTGTCCATTTATAATTTTATTGCATGTACTTGAATAATTCTGTTGTACATCTATGGGACTCTGCATCCAATAGACAGGTAGAGTAAATTACTACTTTCATGTTTTCAAATTTTTTTTTGTTTAAACAATGGCATTCCAAGAGGGCATTTTGGACAAAGTTGAACAATTGTGGGAGATTTGCTAGTTCTCTTTCGAGGTATAAATGATAGTGGGAATGGCATAGTCTATGTTTAAATTTTATTTTATTTTATTTATATATCAATATGAACATAGTTTCTTTCCTTGATTATAGGTTAGTGGTTGTTTAAGTCACCTATGAATGAAATGATCACATAAGTATTCAAACTTCTTATTAGTAAGCAAACTCGAAGGTATTGTTTCTAATATTTCATCTCATTTTATTTCCATTTATCTAGTTGTTGATGCCTGGAAATTCGCAGGCGGCAACAGTAAGGGATTCTCCCCAATCAACGTTCCCAACTAGCCCGTTGACTGTTTGGAATAGGGAATCCATCCGGTTTGCGGTCCGGCTACCGTAGGTCAAGAAACAAAACAAAGGCTTTACCGGTTGCGGCCCGGCCCACCGAGTTTTTTGTATTTTGACTTTAAGAAATGAGATGCAAGTGCCTAACTAAATGCAGAGTGATCAAGATGTAGGGAGCGGTCACAATGTGATGCGCAGGTTCTTACCTATCGTCTTATGCTCGCAAGCAGCTAAATCAGATATAAAAGCAACAACTACCTATCTTATCTATCCCTAGGGAGCAAGGTTATCATTTTGGGTGAGCAATACATTTTGCACATGCATTGTGAAGAATCACAGGTAGCTGACATTTCCTTCAAGACACATGAACACTTCAAGATATTCAAATAACCAGATAGCCGAACATTTTATAACAACATTCATTACTCACAGTGAAATCAATATCCCAGAAACTACTGAAGAACATTCAACAAGAACATAGGTTCATAACATTAAATACTCTTACAGTAAATGAAACACAGCTGAAAACGAAATAGTTCCTCTTCAACATTATTAATTGCATTGCATTGATACATTCCACTTTTCACTCTCTCCAACAGGCAAAAATTGCAGTTTCCTTTGCAAAACGAAGTAGTTCCTCTTACAAGCAAACATTTACAAAATTTTCCAGGGGGAAAAATCCCTTGTGCCTTCCTACTTTCCAATATTTAAACTACAACTACTGAGTGCTTCGTTTTCCCCCCCAGACGCGTGGTCTTTCAGTTTCTCCAATGCTTCATATTCCGATCTTTTGTCAGTATGTGATCATGAAACACTTGGTAATTGATCCGCTTCTGAGATCACGCCTTTACAGCTCCGGACTTCGTCCTCCATTCGCCTCTTTTCAGTCATACCTCCGCCGAATGGGTTAGTCTTTCTTCTCATCGTGGCAAATTAACCGGTCTTCTTGAAACTTCCTACATTCAATTCACGAGCATGGTTCAAACAACAGATATTTCAATTAACCACCATTCTACAAGGAAATGGCCGAGCGTACCACATACGGGCCTGGAAAAAAATACTATGGTCACCAGCGGGAAAATTCAAGTCGGCAGTCAGAAGAAAGTGAGCTCAGGATCTAGGAGGATCTTCCAGCCGCAACGTCGGGTGAGACTTAAGTCGCAGCCAAGCGAAACGTGGGCGGGATATGCCATAAATCAAACGTCGGACGATTTTTTTAGTTTCGAAAACCAGAAGACTCTAGGAGCCGAAACGGTGGAGGAGGAAAGTTAGAGGATACGTGGAGCAGCCAGGAAAACTTAGTCGGATGTAGGAAGACACTCATATCGGGAGTGGAAGAGATCACCCAGCCGCAACGGCGGAGGAGGAGAGGCTACGGGCAAGCGATCGAAGGCTAAAAATGAATCGGGCGTCGGATGGGTTCATACTTCGAACGGAGAAAAGATCTTGGAGACGCAACGGTGGAGAGGCTGAGACTTCGCAGCTTCCAATCCAACAGAAAAATGAGGCCCGATTACGGGAAAACTCAAGGATTTGAGCAGCGTTAACAATCAAAATCATTTTCTTCGCAAGGGCTGCCCTGAAGAACAAAATTTTACTTCTTCACGGCCAGAAATCCACGACTTAACTGAATTTGAACATGGCAATGAATAAACCTGCTGGCATCCAATCTTCAAAGTAAAACGAAAAGAAGATATGCCCGAGAGGCTCAAGCATTTTAACGACCCAACCAGGCAAAATGACGAGGAGGGGCCTAGAATTTAAATAAGAATAAATTTGGGGAGGACAGTTGTGGCAGTAACAACTGGCGATTTCCTTGTGAACCTAGATCTCTGGGAGATTATACTTTGAGCAATATACTGTTTAACCATAATGCTTCTAATGAATTCTTCCAGCCATATGGATTCCTCGACCAACAGAAGTGTGTACCTTAATCATTGATGATGGTCCACTGGGGAAAAGGAAAACCGAGACCCTTAAGTCCAGATAACTATGCTGAGGCCAGAGTATGAGTTTCATTATTACCTCTGTTTTCAGGTAACTAACAGTGTGGACACCACGGGGTTATAGCAGAAAGTAAATAGCAATATTCGTTTGTTCCTCGTTCCCATGCCGTTTTAACACTTTTGTGCTTTTGGACTTTTGTCTCTTTCATCTGAGTCCTTCTGTACGCCTTTCTTACTGAATTTTAATTCAGGATCCTCTATCCCATAGTGCCCTTTTGTGTGAGTGGTGTACTTTAAGTTTCAGCTCACGGACGGAGAGGATCTTTTGGCAATTTAGTATTTATGATTCAGCACTTGCTTTGATTTATGATGCTTTTATAGAAGTTTTTTTTTTTTTTTGACTCTTTACTTGCCTTTTGGCATTCGTTTCTTGGCATGGGATCATTTATATTTAATAAACTGTTCACCTTGCTTCCGCCCATGGGTCCTTTAATGTCGCTCCTTAGAACATTTTAAATGTGACGTGAACGGAGCCCCGAGATAGTACTCCAGACTCTTCGAATCCAGTTTAGTTCGCAAGGGTTAAGCAGGACCTCAACGCACACAACATTTTATTCAAGAAAACTGTTATGCTGTAAGAAATCTTTTAGCAATACACAGGCTGACACTCAACGTGTTTGCTATTCCCAAAAGACCTTGATATCCTCTAGACAACCGCAAGTTCGTTCCCCTTATTGAAAGTCAAAAAACTTGAAATTAAATCGAATGAAAGCATGACTCGAAAACAAACCCACAGCTTATTTATATATAAGGAGGAAAAACCAAAGAAACTCAAGAAAAATAAGGTTTGAGGACCAAACCATTAACTGGAAAGTTCTCCTCCCAGCCCTGTAAATCTTGCAGCTTATAAGTAGCAGGGCCAAGTTTGGCTACAATCTGAAAGGGGCCTACCCATAACTGCTGGAATTTGGTATGCTTTCCTTTCTCATCATGGGGGTGGTCCCATTTGAGGACTAAGTCTCCTACTTCAAAGTATTTTTTCCCAACTTTATGCTTGTCAAACCATCTCTTAACTGACTCTTGCTGTTGTTTAAAACGTTCTCTAGCCTTGGATCTGGCCTCTTCTTCTTTCAAGAGATTATATATTCTTATTTGTAGGACTTCATCCTCCGAACCCCTAGACTCTTGGGCTAGTATGGAAGCTGGTAGCATGAGATTGGGGGGCAGGATAGCTTATTTACTGTACACAAGGGTATAGGGTGACACTCCTATTACAGACTTGGGGGTGACTCTGTCAGCCCATAGGGCATTGGGTAAGGCTGAGTGCCAACTTCGCTGGTTCTCTATTACGGTCTTCTTCGGGATTCTAATGAGGTTTTTATTGGAGGATGCAGCCAGGCCATTCCCTTGCGGATAGTAGTTAGCAGAATAATGTAATTTTATCCCTTTATCATGAGAAAATGAAGTCAATTTAATTGATGAAAAGTATTTAGAATTATCAAAAACTACTGAAATTGGAACTCCAAACCTGGTCATGATATGATCTTGTAAGAAGCTGATGACTTCATCCTCGTTGATCTTGCACAATGGGATAGCATCGACACAGCGGGTGAAATAATCAGTCGCAGTAAGAATGTACTTGTGTAGTAGGGAAGAATTTGGTTTTATTTCCCCGATAATGTCCAACCCCCATTGTTCAAATGGTTCTATGATCATAACAGGCTTTAGGGGTGCGGCTGCCTTGGGCTGTCTTCCACCACACCATTGACAAATATCACATTTCCTGACATGTGCATGTGCATCCTTGAAGAGTGTAGGCCAATAGTAACTGACTCTAAGGATTTTGTGGGCTGTAGTGTCACTGGAATAATGTCCCCCAGCAGGACCGTCATGTATTTCTGCCATTACTTTCTTTGCGTCTTCTTTTTCTAAACACCTAAGGAGAACCCCGTCATAATTCTTCCTGAATAACACTCCTTCGACAAGATGATAGGAGGATTATTTGAGGTGTAGAGCTCTTCTTTGTTTGGAATTCCAATGTTCGGGCAATATCCCCGACTGTAAGTAATGCACAAGGTCCCTATACCAGGACTCAGGAGCTGTAAACAGAGGGCATACATCCATTACGTGCAATTTGGCTTCCTCTTTCCATGCTTGTTCTTCGTTGTTTCTACTTCCAATCATCAATTTGGATAGCCCTTGACCTTTCACTATAGTAGCCGGTTTGAATTCAAGGTCGTATTCTTGAAGGGATGTTACCCAGTTGCCCCTTCTTTCTCCCAACTCTTTCTGAATGAGAAGAGATCTTACCGCTGGGTAAGGGACTATTACTTTGGTCCGATTTTTTAATATATAAGGCCTGAAAAGCTTCACTGTGTTAAATACTACGTAAGCCTGCTTATCAATGGCTGGGTAGTTTAACTCAGCCCCTTGAAGCCCAGTGCTCATGAAAGAGATTGGGAATTCATCACCCCCGTCCTCTTTTTGTGTAAGCACGGCTGCCAATGAATCATCGGATGCAAATGTGTACATAATGAAGTCTTTATCAAAGTCTGGACTTTTCAGGGAGGGCGCATGGGCAACATCAGTCTTGATTTTGTTGAAAGCAGTCTTTTCAGTTTCAGTCCACTTAAACTGTGCATTTTGCTTGACCATCTGCTACAGTGGCTTGACAGTCTGAGCAAAATCAGGCACAAACCTTCGTACGAAATTTATTGTCCCCATGAAAGATTGCATTCCTTTTTTATTATGGGGCATAGGAATTTGTTCAATGGCCTTGATTCTTTCTGGATCTATAGATATACCTCTCTTTGAAACTATATGCCCCAGTAATTTGCCTTCTGTGACTGCGAATACGCACTTCTTAGGATTGAGGGAAATGCCATACTTCTGACAGCGCTCAAAAAATTGCTTCAGGTGGAACGCATGCTCCCCTCTTTTCTTCGAAAATATTGTGATATCATCAAGGTAGACCACCACACTTCGTCCAATCAGTCCACGGAAAGCTATGTCCATAGCTCTCTGAAATGTCGCACCAGCATTAATTAGTCCAAAAGGCATTCTTCTATATGCGAAAGTTCCCCATTTAGTTCTGAACGTTGTCTTCAATATATCTTCCTCGGCCACTAACACTTGGTTGTAGCCATAGAATCCGTCTAACAATGAAAATAATTCAGAACCAGAAACCATCTGTAGCAATTGCTCCATGGGAGGCATCGGATAGTTGTCTTTGTCTGAGGCGCGGTTTAAGTTTCTGAAGTCCACGCATAGTCTGATTTCTCCCGACTTTTTCCTGACTGGCACCAAATTTGACACCCACTCTGAATGCCGGACTTTGAAAATAATCCTAGCATCCAGCAATTTTTTTACCTCGCTTTGAATCAGTGGCTCCAACTTCGGGTGCATCTTCCTTAACGGCTGCTGATATGGCTTGACACCTGCTTTCATAGGGATGATATGCTTGATAATGCTGGTGTCATAGGTCTTCAAATCTGCGTATGTCCAGGCAAATACATCTTTGTACTGCTTGAACAAACTGACAAACCTATCCCTTTCAGCAGGTGAACAACATTTGCCGAGGTTCACAAACTTAGGATCCGTCTCAGTCCCCAAGTTTATCAGTTCGAACTGCAGGGTTGAGCTGTGCGTCTTTACATTAGAAGATCTTCAGAATTTTTCATTCAAATCAAACATCTTCTCTAATGTTCTGACTCCTTTAGGGACGAAATTGTCAAATTTCATCTCGGCTTGGTGTTTTTCATCATCGATGATTGCTCCTTTGAATATATCCTCATTGGTCAAACATTCTATGATTTGCTGGTCGTCATCGAACACCCTCAGATTGGTGATCATATCTGGTACGGAAGGCCTGAAAAGTAATTCAATAGAACATCTGTTATTAGTGGGTACCAGCCTGGCAGTTGATGTGGCCAAAAGATCCGCGGCCGCGTTTTTCATTCGTGGGATTGAAATAATATTGAATGCATGAAAACATTTAAGCAAATCCCATACCTCGCTCCGGTAAGCTTTCAAATGGGGGGAAACACAATGTATTTGATTTCTTATTTGCTTTACAACTATTTCTAAATCCCCAAAAACTTTTAAATTACTAACCTTTAGCTCAATCGCTTTCTTGAGTCCCTGCAGCAGTGCTTCATACTCAGCCGTATTGTTAGTACACTCAAACTCTAATCTACAGGACAGGAAGTGTTTTTTTTGTGTGGATCAATGAGGACGCAGCCGGCCCCTGACCCTTCTAATGTTTTAGATCCATCAAAAAATAAAGTCCAAAAAACATTACCTACTGAAAAAGAATCTACTTCTACTGCTAAATCTACTATTTTACAATCAAACTCATCAGCCTGCGAGAAACGAAGGAGTTCAGGCTGGGTGTCAGATGTGTCGCTGGCCTCTTCCATCTGATAGTTCCCTGGTTCCAGTTCGAGAAATTAGTTTCCCAACACAGTTTCGACTGGTATATTCTTCTCATCCAGCTGGGTAACATTGTACTTCATGTGAGGCTCCCTCAAAACCTTAATCTGATTGGGGCTTCCTTTGTACGGCAACCACAGGTGTGACCAATCTGAGGCAAAATATCCATTCAATTTAGCTGACCAATCTCTGCTCAGGACCAGGCCATAAGCGTCTAGTATATCAGCCACCACGATGTTGATAACTTGGAATACTTTGTCATTTGATGCCAAGCGAATTAGAACGTCCTCCATTTCACCAATTACCTTAACTTCTGTCCTATCCAATTGCACCACCCTCCACATGGTTGGCTTAAACTTCCCATTGATTTTCTTACATACTGATACGGGCATAACATTAATTGATGCCCCTGAGTCTACTAAACAATTGTGAACGTTATGATTAAAAATTTCAAATGTTAGGAGGAAGGGCGGCTGTTTAGTTTTAGACTTACCTCCAGTGCTAGCTTCTCCGATTTATTCTTCGTCCAGAGGCTGATTGATAGCAGGTCGCTCCTCTTCTGATGTTTCCAGTGCTTTCAACAGCTTTTCTTTTTGCTGAGGTACTTTGCACATCTCAAATAGCGGGACGTTTGCCTTTATCTTTTTTAAATCTTCAACAACGTCATATTCTATTTGTTGTTTGATGGACTCAGATTTATCATCATTCACCTTTTATTTTTTTAGTTCAGGCAGCGTTCTGTTCTGCTTAGGATCTTGGCTGGTAATAGTGAATTTCGGAGTCTTATCCGCCACGGATTTATCTTGAAAATTCTTCTTGATATTTCTTTGCAGCCTTTTGATCTTTGGGAGTAAAAGAATGTCATTACTAACCGTCGCTTGACTTCTAGTTGTCACGTTAGCCTCCCTGATATCTTTGTGTTTTTTAGTTATATCTTCTTCTGCATCGAGTAAGGAGACAGAACTCCAAAATACCATAGTCTCTTCTTCCTGTTCCTTTGTAGAAGTAGAAGCAGCATTTTCTTTCTTTTCATCATCATCTTCTTCCGTTAGTATCGAATCCAACATCTGATTCATAACTAACGTCATTGAATTTATCCATTGTGGACAGTTCCTTTCGGAGTGAGGCTGCTGGTGAAAGGTATAGAAATTTTCCATCCCTATCTCTGTCAGGTTCATGGACGCAGTATTATGAGGAGGAGGTTGGGACTGATTGCTTTCCTCCCTTTTCTTATAATAAGGCCTGTAGAACTTCTGTGTTTCCTTCTCTTTTTCCAAGTCTATGATCTTATTAGACAGATTTTGCATCATTTTGGCCATACTTTCATAATCTAGTGCTTTCTCCTCTTTAGGCTTAGTGAACAATAAATTTTTCCTTCTCTCTCCTGATTGTTCGGGGTAATCTTCAATATTCTCTCTTTCAGCCTCCACCACTTCTGCTTCTTCATAGGTTTCTGTCAGAGTAGGCTTGGCCCCACCTTTCACAAACATGGCCAGATCAAGACCCAGAGCTGAAGTATAGTACTCAATTAGTACTTTGTCTGAAGGCTTGTCTGTTTCAGAAAAGTTCTTAAGATATGCTGCGAACCTTTGTGTGAAACCGTGCACTTTTTCCCTTTTCTCTTTCTTCAGTGCACACAGTCCTTTCATGAGGGCAGCATGAGTCTTTTGGACTGCATACTTGCTTCTGAACATTCTTTCGAAGGTATCCCAGTCTGGGATAGAGTTGGCCGGAAAACCAAAATACCATGAGGCCGCAGCTCCTTTGAGGGTATGCGGGAATAGTCTACACACCACATCCTCGTGTTCCCCAGGCCTCAATCCTTCTATTTCCAAGTAGAAACTTTGTAGATGATCGTCCACTAGGATCTTCTCATTGGGGTCGAATTTAGGCAGTAACTTCTCAAAGGCTTGAGGTAGGTCATGCAAAGGCGGGGTCAGATTTAGAGGTGATATAGCTTTCCAAGCTGGAGGTGGGTTTGGTGGATTAGGTGGGGGTTGATTGGCATTAACGCCGGCCATGAGTCGAGGTGGAGAGTGAGGAGGTGAACCAACAGGAGTGTAAGGAGGTGAACCAACAGGGGTGTGAACAGGAGAAATGTAAGGGGTCTCTGGGCCTTCTTGATTCAACGGTAGCTCAACTTCTTGTAAGGCAGTCTCTATGAGTTCTTCCCAGTCTCCAACCAACACTGAATCTTCTACTATAGGACGGTCTTTCTTCTTGTATTCTCTTCTAGGCAATTCGTGAATAATTGGCAACCCTCCAATCTTCTTCACATAAGCGCGGGTGTGTCTTCTCAGATCATTAACAATCTCATTGCGAACAGGATATAGATGTTCTCTGTTTTCTTCTTCCGGAATTGGATTACACGGTCCACTACTTTCAGAACTGTAACTAGCGGAATAATCTCAGTAAAACGGGTTTCCCCGGCCAGCCATGCACTGGCGGCCCTCCTTCTAGCGCCAAAACTGTTGATGCCTGGAAATTCGCAGGCGGCAACAGTAAGGGATTATCCCCAATCAACATTCCCAACTAGCCCGTTGACTGTTTGGAATAGGGAATCCGTCTGGTTTGCGGTCCGGCTACCGTAGGTCAAGAAATAAAATGAAGGCTTTACCGGTTGCAGCCCAGCCCACTGAGTTTTTTGTATTTTGACTTTAAGAAATGAGATGCAAGTGCCTAACTAAATGCAGAGCGATCAAGATGTAGGGAGCGGTCACAATGTGATGCGCAGGTTCTTACCTATCGTCTTATGCTCGCAAGCAGCTAAATCAGATATAAAAGCAACAACTACCTATCTTATCTATCCCTAGGGAGCAAGGTTATCATTTTGGGTGAGCAATACATTTTGCACATGCATTATGAAGAATCACAAGTAGCTGGCATTTCCTTCAAGACACATGAACACTTCAAGATATTCAAATAACCAGATAGCCGATCATTTTATAACAACATTCATTACTCACAGTGAAATCAATATCCCAGAAACTACTGAAGAACATTCAACAAGAACATAGGTTCATAACATTAAATACTCTTACAGTAAATGAAACACAGCTGAAAACAAAATAGTTCCTCTTCAACATTATTCATTGCGTTGCATTGATACATTCCACTTTTCACTCTCTCCAATAGGCAAAAATTGCAGTTTCCTTTGCAAAACGAAGTAGTTCCTCTTACAAGCAAACATTTACAAAATTTTCCAGGGGAAAAAGCCCTTGTGCCTTCCTACTTTCCAATATTTAAACTACAACTACTGAGTGCTTCGTTTTCCCCCCCAGACGCGTGGTCTTTCAGTTTCTCCAACGCTTCATATTCCGATCTTTTGTCAGTATGTGATCATGAAACACTTGGTAACTGATCCGCTTCTGAGATCACGCATTTACAGCTCTGGACTTCGTCCTCCATTCACCTCGTTTCATTCATACCTCCGTCGAACAGGTTAGTCTTTCTTCTCATTGGCAAAATAACCGGTCTTCTTGAAACTGCCTGCATTCAATTCATGAGCATGGTTCAAACAACAAATATTTCAATTAACCACCATTCTACAAGGAAATGGCCGAGCGTACCACATACGGTCCTGGCAAAAAATACTATGGTCACCAGCGGGAAAATTCAAGTCGGTAGTGAGAAGAAAGTGAGCTCAGGAGCCACGAGGATCTGCCAGCCGCAACGTCGGGTGAGAATTAAGTCGCATCCAAGCGAAACGTGGGCGGGATATGCCATAAATCAGACGTCGGATGGTTTTTTTGGTTTCGGAAACCAGAAGACTCTAGGAGCCGAAACGACGGAGGAGGAAAGTTAGAGGATACGCGGAGCGGCCAGGAAAACTTAGTCAGACGTAGGAAGACACTCAGATCGGGAGCGGAAGAGATCACCCAGCCGCAACGGCGGAGGAGGAGAGGCTACGGGCAATCGATCGAAGGCTAAAAATGAATTGGGCGTCGGATGGGTTCAGACTTCGAACGGAGAAAATATCTTGGAGCCGCAATGGCGGAGAGGCTGAGACTTCGCAGCTTCTGATCCAACAACAAAATGAGGCCTGATTATGGGAAAACTCAAGGATTTGAGCAGCATTAACAATCAAAATCGTTTTCTTCGCAAGGGCTGCCCTGAAGAACAAAATTTTACTTCTTCACGGCCCGAAATCCATGACTTAACTGAATTTGAACATTGCAATGAATAAACCTGTTGGCATCCAATATTCAAAGTAAAACGAAAAGAAGATATGCCCGAGAGGCTCAAGCATTTTAACGACCCAACCAGGAAAAATGATGAGGAGGGGCCCAGAATTTAAATAAGAATAAATTTGGGGAGGACAGTTGCGGCAGCAACACTAGTGGCTAAGAGAATTAGAGTTAATGCCCATTTTTCTTCTTGTGAAATGTGAAATATACTAGTTCAAGTTTTGGTTCTTTGAAGTTAAGATGGACATCGAAATCTGATTGAAACTATCTAAAGGTTGTGTAAGATTTTCATGGAACATGAGAGAAAAATGCACTTGTGTTCATTTTACAGGGGATGGTGGCTTGGATGACATTGGAGGAAGATGAGTTTGGGACACCATTTTCTCATACTTTGCTTCTATTGGAAAGGGGTTGAGGATTGGTTAGTTGCACAACATCGCGGATGTTGCGTAAGCCAAGAAGACACCATGCAAGACAAAGATAGTGTGCAAGGTGGAAGATAGACTATTTTTGAATATTTTGTGTCACTCTTTGTATTTTTTACCATATTTTGTGGATATTGGTCATTAGTTGGTAGAATTAGTTAGGATTTAGTTAGAAGTGGACAATGAATGTAACGATGCAATCCTATAAATAGATGAAGAATTGTGAATGTAATCAGGAATTAGGAGGAGCATGTATTGGTTATGATCATCGATTGTAATCTGAATCTTCGCTTTATGATTGAGAGTCAAATTGCTGTCTATTTTCGATTTGTGATTTATTGGGTAGAAGTAATATGAAGAGATGAGGTTGACCTGAAATATTGTTATCTTTTTTTGCCTTTTATTTCTGTTTCTGCAATCCAATGATGAGTATGTGTGGCATGGATTTATGATGCAATGTTTACTACTTATGAATGATGTTATCTTCGTAGATATGTGGTGCGACAGTATGGTTATTCCTATGATAAATGAATGATGTGATCTGAATGATGAATGGTTATGTGAACAACTAGATCTGGTAGATGGACAAATGAATTGCTGAAGCCCATAGTCCTCTTATTTTCTGCAGAAACTTGGTTCCGTCAGCCCTCCCTTGAACATCTCGGGTGAGACTTCATCTGCTCTGCATGCGCAGGTGTTGCTAGACAAGGTAAAACATGTCTAGGTCGATGCTTAGGGAGATCATGATGAGTTGAGTGTCGAGAAAGTGGGACCCCTTTCAAATGGGTTTTGTTGGTTGGGATTGTGCCCACAAATGGTTCTGTTGTCGGGACCTTGTTGAGACTGAGGAGGGTATGTGGCATCCGATGTGATCAGAAATTCAATATTGGATGTGGTATCTGATGCAACCAGAATTTCAAGATTGGTTTGATTAGAAGCTGCAAGAATTTGCTGAAGCAGAAAATCAAAGCCTTGGATTGACATCAGACAAGTCATTCATGAGATACATACACGACGGTCCTCACGAGTACTTTTTCTGTGAGTTCCCCATCATACTATGAGAGTGGTTGGCGTAGTTCACATACAAGAAGACAAATTTCCAAGGAGGAGAACCAACATCCCAGACCCATGAATCAATCCAGGAGCTACAAGAAACTGACAATAGAGCGTCGCGAGCTATTGAGGTCTGGTTGGATAGTATACTAGAAGGATATATCACTAAGTTTGTAGTCAACACTACCAAGTCCTACAGTGAAGAAGAAAGGTAATTTTTCAACGGACCCAGAGGTAGGTTCTTATTGTCTCTATAGTTGTCAATTAAAATGATTTTATGTGAAAAGGGTATACTGAAGATGCACCTAGAGTAGTAGAACTATGGTGTGCAGAGGTGGTGGATACCGCGAATAAAGGGGGGGACGAATGGGAAGATAAGGGGTAGATGGATGCGATTTTTTACGAGACTGTGAGGGAAGCTGAGGAAGAAAGTGGTTGTACGAGGGGAGGAGAAAGTTTTCAAGAAGAGATGAGGTAGAGGATAGGGGAAGGTCCTGCTGTGATCGAAACAAAAAACCATGAAGGACAACCACACAGGACAAAGTGACCCAACAGTGATGAAGAGGACGACCAGACCTAGACTATGCCCAGGACAACAGTAAGATAAAACCCTAGCAGAAACATACCCATGCCTCCATGCACTACTTCAAACTCAGGGAGAAAACCAAATTCTACCTCAACTTTCCCAATGTGTCAACAAAATTCTAGTAGTAGGTCAGCATCTGCAGGAAGAAGGCCCAGCCTCCAGGATGGTGGGCGATGACACAAAGTTACCTTTGTTTCATGGAAACAAGACTGAAGATCCCGAGCAGTATTGGTTTCTTTGTGAGGCAGCATGGACTTTTAGATAGGCCACAAATGATGACGTCAAGAAAGGCCAATTGGTGACTACTCTGCGGGGTCATGCGCTATATTGGTACATGAAATTTATACATATTCCTATGGGGACCCCTGCAAAAAAATTGGATAAAGTTCGGAGGGGGATGATCGAAGAATTACGGAAACCTAAATCTGAGGCGCAATATATTACCGAGTTAAACGAGATTAAGTAGTTTCCTAATGAGACTGTTTGGGACTTTGATCAAAGGTTTAAGACACTGATGGCGCCAGTCATTTTTGATATGATTGATGTTCAATATAAATAATGGTTTATTGCAACTTTGGTACCTCATATCCGGAAACCACTAATGCAGCAGAATATTGTGACATAGAGCGAGGCTCTGGAGATTGCAATGAAGTTAGAAGCTTCACCTATTGGGGAGAATGCAGCTGGCATGAACCAAATCCAGGCACAACTGGCAAACTTGACGCTGCAATTTCAAGACATCAAGAAAGGGAAAGAGAATTGTGAATATCTTTGGTGCACTCGTTGTTGTGCAGATGAACACATTAATGATACTTGCCCTGACTTCTGGAATTATCTACTATCTAGGGCACCGAATCCACTGATTTGCGACAACGTACCATGGTGTCGCATATGTCAACAATATGGACATTGACATGAAGAATGTAGCTACATGCAGAAGATAGTGTCAAATCTAGCCAACCTATATTATTCATTTTGTAGATCAGTGGGGCATGAAGATAAGGACTGTCATGCATATGATCTGCTTTAGGGAAGAACATATGATTCATACTTTGTGAAGGGCGAAGATCATCGCGTAGTACAACAACCACAGCCACAGCATTGGTTGGTAAACTCTCGACCTCAGCCACAGTATACACCACCACTGCAGATGCAATTTATACCATCGCAACGGCAACCACACTTTGCGCCATGGCCACAGTTTGCATCGCAGCCGCAATATAATCAAATGGAGATGCCTCGGCCTCAGCTGTAGTTTGTTCAAGCAATGAACTATGTTCGGCAGCAGTCAAATCCCCCGCAATAGATGGCTTAGCCGTAGTACCAGTAGTAAGGAGGATTCCCCAGAGGATTTCGAGGAAGAGGAGGAGTGCATGGTCATGGATCTATCCAGTGTTACAATTGTGGGGTGTTTGGACATTACTAGAGAGATTTCCCACACTTACAGTGTTCATGTACCTATTGTACTGCAATTGATCATACTGTAGAGAACTTCCCATAGCTAATCACAAGATTGAAGGATGAGAATGTTCCTCAACTGCAGAACCAGAATTAGTTGCAGAACAAAAATCAGCTACAAAACTAGAACCAGTTACAGAATCAAACCCAGAATCAACTTGCACTTCAGAATTAGACTGTGAATCAACCTATGAACCCTCTATTGAACCATAATCTACCATTGACTTAAAATCCATGGATGAACCAGAATCAAGGGAAGATCATTGCAACAATATCAGCAAAGCCCAGAACAGAGGATGTTGACGTTGGCGTTGTCACCCGCGCAAGAGACACAACATGAGAGGATAGGCCCCGCCCATAGATTCAATTGGCTGGAAAGAAGAAGGAATTGTTTGATATCACAACTGAAAAGGAGACATTTTTTGGAGCTCAGGATGCGATGGAAAGAAATCTTGGTAAGTTACCTGTCTGTGAAATTCCCTCTACTTTTGATTCTTCACCATAGGTAGGACCATCATGACAACATAGTACCTTGGAGCACTTCTTCGAGATTTGTTTATCACTAGTAGGAGATACCGATGATCTGGACGAGATTGAAAATTTGTTGCACCACCTGGGTAAGGAAGGGAAGGATTCTACGGTGAACTCGTTGCACAAGAAAAACACAGGCAAGGAGATGTGCATGAACATTCAGAATGGGGACTATGAATTTGATTGAGTCATTCTGGATCTGGGTTCCAATGTAAATATCCTAACAAAGCAGACATGGAAAAATATGGGGAGGCCGACATTGGGTTGGTCCCCCTGTGTAGTTGTGCTTGGCCAATCAGGCTAAGGTACAACCATTCAGACGTGTGTTGAACCTGGTTCTAGATGTTAAAGGTATGAAAACTTATGTCGACTATCCCACATTGTTGGGGATTGGATGGGCCAACGATAACATGGCAGTGATTAACTTTAAGAAATTGATGATGACGTTTGAGAATGAAGATATCAGAGTCATTGCTCCTATGGATCCAAGCGAAGGACGACGATATATTGAACAAGTGAAGGACGAAGTTGTTAGGGGATGGGATCACACTTACAACATCTCTGAAGATTACATCCACCCCACTGCTGATGGAGAACTCAGTTGGCGCAACGCTAGTTATGTGTCTTCCGATTCTGAGGATGCATTAGAAAAATGGCAAAAACACATGCATGAGGTGTCATTCAGGAAATGTGGTCTGATCACGCAGTCGTTGTGCCATGTCGCAACTGAGATTGTATAATTACCACTTTACAAAGGTCTACCTGAACTTTTAGCATTCTTAATGAAATTTGAAGAAAAGGTCTCAGAACCGCAACGATTGTTGGTGATGGAGGAGACACTGAAGGCTGCTATGGCACGCTGGTGGTGACTGGCACGCTGGTGGTGACTCATAAAAATACAATTACTGGATGGACCCAGTGTCGACAGTTGATGACCGTTCACTTTTGCAACATAGAAGTATATCATGCTGGAAAGTATGATGGACAGAATGAACCTAGTGACCATTTGATGGAATATCAAACATTGTGGGCATCGCGACCAAAGGATGAATGGGTCCATGCCTTTATTCACACCTTGGATGAAATGACAAGATCCTAGTATGTATCAGTGGAGTTGCACAGAGAAATAACCACTTGGGAAGAGCTGATGGTTTTCTTTGCACATACCGTTAGTTTCACAGACGCTAATCCCGATGTCAACATTGCACTTCAGATCATTCGGGAGGTGGTATTAAAAGTTGTGATAGTTGCATACCCCGTGGATCCACATATGCATTGCCACATGCAGTCGATGATGGAATTCTATAGCGTATCTGTCGAACCTAAATATGATGATGAGCCATGGAATATCAATATTCCAGAGACGAAAGGGAGTAGGGGTGTCGCAGCACTAGATATACTGACTGATCCAATGAATCAACCGCTGAATATTAGAAAAGTTAACATTGGTATGGAGGAGAATCCAAAATTCACAAGTGTTGAGGACTATTGGGATGAAGAGACCATGGCAAAGATCACGGATCTACTGCATCAATTCCAAGATCTCTTTCCAACAAAGTTTTCAAAAATGAAGGGAATACTAGGTGATCTAGGAGAGATGAAGATTCTGTTAAAGCCAGATGTGAAACCAGTAAGGTAGAGGTCATATCACTTGAATATGTGATACAAAGAAAGATTCAAGGATGAACTTGACCAGATGTTGGATGTTGGACTCATTGAGCCAGTGGAAGAATCAGAATGTATCAGTGCTATGGTGGTCCAAGACAAGAAAAATGTTGAATTTTGGATCTGTTTCGACTTAAGAAAACTGAATGATGCCTGTATGCATGACCCATTTCCAACAACATTCACAGATGAAGTACTTGAAGGAGTAGGAGGTCAAGAGATTTACTCTTTTATAGATGGATTTTCTGGTTATCACGAGATAATAATCACAAAGGAAGATCGACAGAAAACAACATTTGTCACCGAGTGGGGTTGCTTCCAATACACACGTTTTGGATTGAAGAATGCGCCTGCAATATTTTCCCGAGTTGTTATCGCGGCATTTCAAGATTTCATTCAAAAGTTCTTATAGGTATATATGGATGATTGGACAGTGTATGGTCTAATCAAGGATCATCTGGAAAACCTTCCATTGATGCTGCAAAGGTGTCGACAACATCAGATCACATTGAACTCCAAGAAGTGCATTTTTTGTACACCATTTGGGATATTGTTGGGTCACATTGTGTGCAAGCAAGGATTATTAGTCAATCCTGTGAAGATAGGGCTCATTTTGAGCTTTCCACTGCCAACAAATGTGAATATGCTTAGGTTGATGCTGGGGCACACTAGGTTTTATCCCAAATTCATTAGAGGATATGTTGTGTTTATTGCCCCTATGGAGAAACTATTGAAGAAAGATGTTGTCTTTGTATGGAGTCCAGAATGTCAAGGTAGATTTGACATGCTGAAGGCCAAGATGGGTTTGGTGCCAATACTTTTCTTCCCAAATTGGAACAAAGAGTTCCATGTTCATGTTGATGCCACTTCTATTGTGCTAGGCATAGTGCTCACGCAGCCGGGTGAAGGATACCTGGATCACCTGATCGCTTTCGCTAGTCAGAAGTTGTCATTTGCTAAGAAAAATTATAAGACCACAGAGCGCGAAGGTCCGATGATGGTATATGCACTAAAGAAATTCAGGAATTATCCTTTAGGCGGTCACTTCAAGATGTTTACTGACCATTATGCATTGAAGTATCTGGTCAATAAGCCTGTGTTGGGGGGGAAGATATGCCACTGGCTACTTCTCTTTCAAGAGTTTGATTTTGAAATAATTGTGAAGTTGCATCACTTGAATGTTGGCCCTAATCATTTGTCAAGAATAGAGACAGGATAGGAGCCTACTAATATTGAAGATGGACTTCCTGATGCGCAGTTATTCAAAGTCGACATGGCAAATGACTATTGTAGCAGTGATTTCTCCTTCCTACAGGGGCAGGAATGGCTCCCTTTTGTATATAGGACAGAAGGGTAGGTTCCTGGTGGTGAAATGCAAGAAAAAATGGACAGAAATAAAGAACAAAAAAGAAGAAGAAATATGGAATGGATGGAAACCCCTCTGCAAACACTGTTAGGGTTTAACTCCAGCAACCCGCAAAAAACATATCAGAAAACCTGGAGACCTGTAAGCAAACAAAGAAGACCTACAAGAACATGTTAGTCCATGAAACCTACAACCAAATACATGTTAGAAAAAACTGAAATAAACACAACAAAACAAAAAATATACCTTCCTTTGGTGGAAATGGGCCACCATGCCCTAGCTTGGAGGAGCACCTCTCCTGAGAATGGGGGAGCTATGGCTCAATGGAGGAATGGAGGAGAGGGAGTGTGGGTGGCTTGAGAGACAAATGGTCTCAAGGAATCCACTTGGGAAACACAACAGTATGCAAGAGGGGAGTTTTTTGAGAGTGACCCCCCACCCTCCTTTTATAGCTTTTCCAAGGGGTTTTAGGGTTTTAATCCCTTGGTCAGGGCTTTAGCCCCTTTTTTGGGATTTTAGTTCCTTCCGCCCTAACTTTAGCCCCTTTTAGGGTTTTATCCCCTTTTTTAGGGATTTAGCTCCTAGGAGGCTACTTTGGGCTCTTTTTTGGGGGTTTTAATCCCTTTTCTTCATCCTTAGGCTCTTTTGAGGGTGTGGGGGTTTAATGGAGGGTCAAATGGAGTGATATGAGGGTCATAAGATGGTCTCCTTGGGTGGTTTAGGCCACAGAGAGCTATGTGGGGGATTTTTGGGTTAACAAATTGCCCCCTGATGTGTGAGGGCAGGAGCTCAATGTATGGTCGATGTACATCATAGGATTTTGCTGTGTAGAGGTGGTTCTTTCAGGGCTAGGGCATGGTGGCTTTTGGTTTTTGTATTAATATGGTTCCCATCAATGGGTGAGATACAATAAATGTGTGACATGTATATGGATGAGGCAAGCATCCTCATGCTCTTGACAATGTCAAAAGAATAATTTGATCTATGCTCTAAAATACAAGAGCTGATCATATACAACGAATGTTACAATAATGGTTGCCTCCATGTGAGGCTGAATACAATACTAATCTGGTATATTGGACCCATGGCATTCTCATGGAATTCTATATCTTCATGACTGACAGTATGTTGGATCTAGTACATAGCTGTGTGGACTCACTGATTGAGAGTCAGAGTCTCTGTGGTACAAGTATGCTACATCAATAATAAAGGTATATCGAAGCACTGCTGGGGCTTCTGAACACTGTCTCCAATGCAACCCAGAAATCACAAGGGACATAACCTATTTAGGTCCCTCGAGTAGACTCATCGATGTTCTAGATTCAGGTGACATCCGGGGTCTTCAACCAAATACTGTACGGAACAAACCCTATACGAATCTCAACGGTGCGATGATGGAGTTGAAGTCAAGCATCTGAGAAACAACCATCCCTAGAGGCACTAAGCACTCCTCTCAAGTGGTCCAAGGAACTCATCAATGAGGTTAATGAAACCAAGGTACAGGAACCTCTGGATCTATCCTCTGGAATATGTGTGTTGACACTGACAGAGGGAGACCTTCCCTAGTCAAGGCAATGGTGTTTCCTTGACCGGGAGCACGTGGGAGATAACCGAAAGGTGTGAAGCAATCTGCAGACTGACTCACTGAATAGGGGAGGGGGGGGAGGGGGAGGGAAAGAACTAAACAGGGGTAGGGGGAGTGTGGGAGACTCAAAATTTATTTGTTTAGAGTATGACGGCAGGGCGGACTAGGCAGCAAATGAAACTGACTCATGGGAATGGAATCATAGCTGTAATACCGGGAATGTCACTGCAGATGGGAAATACTTGGAGGAGGTGGACACTTTTGATATTGATGGGGTCCAAGGAATACACATTGCAGAGTACTCTGAAAAAAGGCGACCCAATGTGGGAATGCTGCCAAACTGTTTTCTATGGGGAGGTGTCTAGGGACACCGTTATGGTACGATTTCATGGATTTTTAGCGAGCCCAAGAAGGTAAATGCTCGATGGTGCTTTCAATTTTAGAGAGTCTGAAAGCACGAAGAAGACTCCAGTGGGGGATATTTTTCGTTGGTAGTCTCCTATGCCCTAAATAAGATAAAATATACATAGGAGAGCTCGCCCATCCTGTGAGGGATGAGAGACTTCTTTACCGTTGGTAGTCCAATCAGGCCGAAAAAGGTTAAACCTATATTGACTGGATAGTCATTCAAATACTTTTACGAGCAAGAACGAAACCAAGTTTTCTCGGCAATCTTTTCTTGATGAAACGGCTAGAAAAGAGCTTAACGACAACCGGTAGTGATATTTTTTGTAAGGTGCGGCCCCTCTACCCGAGAAAGCATATAACTATGCAGAGGGGAACGGTCTTGGCTTGAATACGCCAAGGTGGTCCTTATCATTTAATGATCTACATGGTTCGCAAAAGGAGGTAAACAATACAATGTAGACGCCCTTTCCTATAATTTAGTGAGTGGGAAAGGAAGGAGCTGCGCTCGGCTATATTTTCATTGTTTTAAGGAGTCAGAAAAGAGCTTAAATGCAACTCTAGTGTGGTCAACCGATTGCGGTGGCACGAGCGGTGCCCCATGTCGGGACGGTGGACAGAGGTCCAAAGGTCATCTGCGCAGTATGGACGGAGCAGAAGGCTCTAAAACATACCAATACATGTGTGGAATAGATCGTGGCAAAGGCTCATGAGTTGGTGTTGTAGAGGCACGCAAACTGAGGTGGCTCTCGGACAGAGGTCAAGAGAGCGTGTGTGTGTGTTGCGGTGGACGGACTTGACTACATGCGATGTAAGTGCAAGTCTGGGGGCACTTATATGCCAAATACATGCAAGAAAAATAAAGGGTTTTGTGGACGATGGTCCAAGTGTCCACGTAAGGTGCGGTGAAAAAGACAATTATTAATACAAAAAAAAAGTAAAATTACATTCCTCAACGGGCGATGGCCTGAAAACTCGCATGAGTTGCGGTTGGGAAGTGTGATGCAAGTACAGGTCTGTGGACACTTGCATTGTCATGTCATGGCTCGTAAATCGAGGTGACTTGTGGGAAATGGTCCCGAAATTGATTTATTAAACATGAGACAATGGTCTCATCAGGAAATGAAAATTTGATCTCGGAGGTGTGAGAGGTGTCTCGAACCAGTTCCGGGTGACTTTGGATTAGCAGTCGATGGTGCTACCCCTTATTTGTGCTGAAAAACATGGAAAAACAAGAAAAATAAAATAAAGAGACTCATTGGTGATGTTTAAGCATAAAATTTCTTGAAGTAGATCCCACTGCGGGGGTTCTCCAAGAGTTGTCCATCAAATTCAATGAAGAGGTATGCCCCCTTGCCAAGACGAAGGTCATTGGCAAGGCGGGGTGATGGAATCTAGTCTTTTATGGGAAAAATCGATTCCATACTATGGTTTAAAGGGAATGGGGTAAAACCTAAGGTGGTTTTACATATATCTCCATCATCGCGTAAGTGGTGCCAGGATAGATCAGGTGGATCTTCCATAGCCGACAAGGCGAAATGGAAACTGGTGCCACATATCATGAAAGTGGTATTGGTTATGGCTTTTGTGGCGTTGCCCCCAGTCTCTATTGGAGGAAGAGGGGCAGGCCTGGAGATGGGAGGAGTCTTTGATGGACCTGAAGGTAGGTGCTACATCATCTCAATTGGATGGACATGAGTCAACACATCCTGGGGCCTTAGAGGTAGGGTAGGTGGTTCAAGGTACCACACAGGATCTCCCAGTGTGAAATCTTGCAGATTGATGGTTGCCAAGGCAAACTTACTCACGATACCGGGTGGTAGGAAAAGGAAAAGGAAAAGAAAAAGGAAAAGGATCATGTTGAGTGGGAATGAAACCCATTGTTTCCCTAGTAACTGAGGTTGAGGTTGCAACTGAGGTTGCGGCTGCAACTGAGGTTGCGGCTGCAACTGAGGTTACGGCTGTGGCTGGGAAACAACAGAAGAGACAAGTCTGATGGACCGTCGATGATGGTGGAGACAAGAGGGTCTATAGAACTGGACATCATGTAGATGGACATGGTGTCTGATCAAGGAGGTGGTGGGTGAAATTCTTCGATCAAGGTGATCTCAGACTGAAGGGAATGTTGACGGAGGTCAGCGAGAGCCATTCGAAATTCGGGTAGGTCTTGGCAATGGTGGGAATAATGTCCATACATGCCACAAAGGGCGCAAGCATGGTTTGTCCTTAATGCCTTATTCCTGACTACTGGCGCAGTTGGGAGTTCAACCACGGGGATGTTTTCATTTGTATCCATGGCATCTAGGTGCGCACGGATCACTGGGATTTCAGGGAAATTCTAAGTTGGATGGCCCTATTGCTCACAAACAGTGCAAGGTGGGACTTGTCGTAGCTCTGCAGTGGCTTTGGTGTTCTTTCCCCTAGCCCTTTTGGGTTGGGGCGGTGCAGGTGTGGGTGTGGTGGTTGGCTTGTGCATACCGGGTGGAGGGTGGTACTCAATCGCGATAGGTTGCACCGGGGTTAAAACAACTTGGGGCATTGCTGGTGGAGCTGGTGGATCAAGATAGCACACCAGAATTCCCAATATAAAATTGGGTAGGCTTAAGGTGGCCATTACCGGTTTGCTCATGACACCAGGTGGGGGGAAGAGGAAGGGAATCGTATGGACTGGAGATGAGCCCAAATAACTCCTTGACGGTTGCATGTGGGGATGTGGTTGTGGTTGCGGCTGCGCGTAATGTTGTTTCTGCGAGTGATGTTGCTGCTGCTGTTGGTGTTGCGACTGCGGACGATGTTGTGGTTGTGGTTGGGGCTGCGGCTGCAGTTGTTGTTTGGGTGTAGTGGTGCTAGATGAGACCATGCACAAGTCCGCAATTTCATTTTGTGTCAGTGATGGTGACATTAACAAGAAAAGAGCCGTCATGGTGGGATCGGTAAACAACCCAGGGCCAACATTCAACGGTGCGGAGGATGGTGTGTTTTCAACCATAGTGTTGATTGCAGGGATGACATTGGCATGTGTGTTCGTCCCTTGCGGCTCAATGGTAGTGATGGTAGGGATAACATTGGCGGGTGCCGTTAACCCTTGGGGATCATGATAAGTGAGCTGGTCAACCGTCACAATATTCCCTTCATGGGGGAACATCATGAGACGGAAGACAGTTGATGCGAGTGCTCACTTGGAATACATGTAACTCCTTCTAAGGAGGAGGTTGTATTGCAGTTGAGCGTTGACGGCTTCTATGTCGATCAGCAATGTCTTCTCGGCTAATGTGATGGGGACATATGGGAGGATTCCTTGAGCTTTAGTGGGATGTCCATTGTAAGTCTGTAGAGTTGTGGAGGATGGTTGCAGAATTGGTGATCCAAGTTTCTTCCAAACCAAAGTAGACATGATGCACGTGGATGCCCCCTCATCGACTATGCACCGGTGCACAACCAAATTCTAGATGGACACTGGGATTTGGAAGGCAATAGTGGAGGGCATGTGTGGTTCCCCATTCTCTATGTCAAAGGTAATCAGCTTGGAGTTGGAGGGGTCTACTACCCCTAGGGCAGCTAGTAAGTCTTTCCGCTGCGTTGGGCATTTTTTAAGTACCTCAAGAACGGACATGGCAGTTGGCGTTTGGGCCAAATCATCCACAATGCTATAGCTGACTGCAGCTCTAGCTGTGGCATTATTGGCAACTCTGCGTATGGGGGGTGTGGGAATGGGGGTAACTGAAGAGGCAGGTTGACTGTCTTAGATGTGGATGTTGCTGATGAGTCGGCAGGTTCGGTGGTGCTACCGTATTGATTTCGTCTAGTCTGTAAGTTGACCTCTTCAGTGGTCATGGCTAGTAAGTGGTGAACACCTATTTCGGCTGTGGGCGGTGCCCCTGGAGCATTGGGATTGGCCTGGGGGGGGAGTGGTTGCCACAAATCCTTGGACTAGTAGTGGGTTTTGAAGCACCATGGGGGGAGGTCCTTGTGGTGATGGGTTGGGTTGGGCTTGATTGGCAGAATTGGCAGCCTGTTGGGCCTTGTTTTGAATGGATTGCTTAGCGCGAACCATGAGGGGACACTTGAACATGTAATGCCCATAAACATCATAGAGTGTGCATGGTTGGTTTGTGTGAAACAGATTATTTGTCTTGGCGCATTTTGTCATGGGTGGTTTTGGGCTGGCCGACTAGCCACGTCATTGTTGGGAGGGTTCGGTTGTTGACTGCCTCCTTGTGGTTGTTTATTGCCTTAGTTGCGGGGCTGGTTATTCCTAACTTGCCCTTGTTGATTGTTGGGGGCAGGCTGGTTGGGATGGTTTTTCTATGCGAAAACTTGTCCCAATGGAGCGGGTGGAGCAGGGGCGGGGACTTGAACTTGTTGCACTTGTGGGGCATAGTATATTTGTGGTGGTGGCGGTACCACAAATGTGGGCATTTGCCCCACATACTGCTGTGCTGGACAAGCCATGGCCTGAGCCTGCTACGGTGGTGCAGGTTGTGCGTAGGAAGTTGTTTCTCTAGACTAAGACATCACTCTTGCGTAGTCCGGAGCTTGGTTTTGGTAAGCAACACTAGAAATGTTGCTTGGTTGTGGTGTAACAGTAGGTGGTGTCAGTCGATGCTATGGCTGTTGGGAGACCAACCCTATGATGTTGTCCACAGCGTGGGATGCCCCCGGTGCGTCACGGTAGGAGGTACTCGGATAGGGAGCATCTAGAATGACAGTGTACAAGTATCCAGACTGAGCATAGATAAGGTCAAACTGTTGGGCCTTCAATATGGCCTCTTCTTCGGATTGGGGACGTTCGGATGCAACATCCTTTTCTATGGGCGAGAGCAAGGTCTTAAGGAACCAATCCAAGAATATCCTATCGTCAAGTTGGATTTTGCATAGACTGCAATGTCGCCGCCACTCATGGATATGGTCAGTTATATGAGTGGTAGTGCTTTGACGACAGGATAGTAGGATCTCCACCCCCTCGTCATATCTGATGGGGAGTTGGAAATACTATAGGAACATGAATGCTGAGTTAAAGTCTAGATACTTGGCTTATAGCAGCTCAATGTACCATTTGGCTGCAGCGCCTGTAAGGGTGCGTTAGAATAGCCTTAGCCTGATGGAGTCATCTACGATGCTGTTGGATGAGCACCATAGATGGAATGTCATTATGTGGTTTTGGGGACATTCTCCTACTTTTCCTTCAAACTTGGGGATGTCTGATGGCAGCTTAGTTGGCATGGGTGGCCAAAAATCTTGGTGGTAGATGGGGTCGTTCATTAATCTAGCCAAATCAGGCAAGTTAAGATGAACCATGAAGGGCAGATCTGACCCCAAGTTGATGTGGGATGGGGCTGCGATGGGGGTGGGGTTTGCAGGTGCATAATGCATCTGCACAACTGGGGGTGCTTGCGGTGGCACCATTGCGGATGGGCCAATGCCCCTAAGTGTTGTGGGTGGGATAATATGAGTGGCAGGAACATTGCCCCCATGTATGATAGTAGGGGCAATGTAAGTGGATGGTCCACTGCCCCCTGTGTGGTAGTAGGGGCAATGTGTGTGGAAGGGCCACTGCCCCTATGTGCTGCAAGTGGGCCAGCTTGGCTAGTCACTATAGGTGGTAGCAATTGACTAATGACAGTCTACATGACTGCGCTTGGGCCACTTGCCAAGATGTGGGTGACATGTTGTGATGTGGACATGGGTCCACTTGCTATGGGTATGACGGAAAATGTATCTGGATTTGCACTAGCCATGGGGATTGATGGTCCAGTATGGAGGTCTGGTTCAAACTAATATGGATTTGAATCAGAATCAAAGGCTGGGTGGCCCTCTAATGGTGTGGGAGATCACTAGGAATGGCTTCGATGGTGTCGACTGAGTGTTCCAAATGATGGTGGTTCACCTCTTAGGCGTGAGGAAGAACATGGAGGATCAATTGTGTTAGATTTTATGTCTGAAACTTGGTGGGAATGATATTTGGACCCCAGTTTTAGTGGCTTCCTATTGGCTGTAGGTGGTCACTCAGCCACCAAGACTGCCAGAAGACAGCGCTTGGCTTGTTCCTCACAGGTGTTTCTACTCAATCGGAAGGGGTCATTGCCTGTTTCGCTTGGCAATTCCTCTCAGTGGCCAACTACTTTGGGGTTCCTATGGTACTCCTCACAATGAGTTTGTAGGAAGAGCCCAAGTACTTCCCATAGTTGAAGCAGTCAGGGAATTATGTCCTCAAAGACTACAGAGTTGTTTGTACTTAGTGTAAATTAGTAAATTTTAAGGCTCTCTTAGCGTCATGAACTGAGTTGGGTTAATTAGTTGGTATGGTGTCTTTTTGTGTTTTTTTTTCTGGTATCTGGTTGCTGCAAATGGTTTATGAATTCATCATGGTAGAGTTCATGTCATTGTGGTTGTGTATGCAAGCATAAATAATCAGAAATTGTTAACAAATATAGTGATTAACTCTGAATGTTTGCTGGCCTAACTAGATGTCTACCTCACACTGATATTCCTTTTCAACCAAGAGAAGGTGTTGGGCTCTCAACACAATGGGACTAAGCCCATCCGTAGATCCTCAGGTCACCTCCCGGATGCTAGGTTGGTCAACAGGGAGGACGCTGAGCGCCGTGAGAAGCCCTCCTTCTCTACCCCCTCTACCTTCCAAGTCACCCAGTTTTAATGGTTTGGAACAATATAGTGGAGTGCCTAGATCTATATGAGCCTGCCCTTCGTCGTATCCCAGAATACCCCGGAGGGTGATGACTGGGTAGAGGAGGAAGGGGAAGCAAGATAGTATGTTTTTAAGTTGATTTTAGTTAGACTAGGTTCATTTTATTAAGCCATTAATGTTTACTTGGAATTTACACATTGTTCATGAAATAAATTGCTGAAAATAGAAACATAAACTGAAATTGAAATGGTGTGCTGGACAGAGGCGGCTGAGCCACACTAACAATCCCTATGAAAGCAAACAGTGGAGCCCAAAAATGGGTCGCGCACCTGTAAAAGTCTTGTTTTTGCGAAGTGGATTCTGATCAAATCGTGAGGAATTACCTCAAACGGTTGAAAACCCACTTCAGAAATGGGCCCTTTTACCCCTATTCACATGCAAATTCCCAAATGGCTCAACTGTTTGGGCAGAAAACGAGCCTTAACACAGGTAAATTTTCAGAAATTTAGTTTGGATATTTTTGCACAGTTGAGTGATTTGCAAACCACAGAATGGCCAACTGTAACTAGTACCGTGGCCAAATGGGCTTGGATTGGCCCTGAGGAGGCTCAGAAATAACTAGAAATATAAATAAACAAGAATCTAAGCTAGATTTAACATAAAACTAAACTAGGGCAAAAAACAGAACTAAAAACTAAAACTTTGAAAAATAAACCCAGGGATCCTGTGGGATCGACTCAGTATGGTCGCCAGTTCTGTAGCAGGGATTTATCCTTGCTACAGGGGTAGGAATGGCTCCCTTCTATCTATAGGATAGAAGGGTAGGTTCTTGGTGGTGAAATGCAAGAAAAAATGGACAGAAATAAAGAACAGAAAAGAAGAAGAACTATGGAATGGCTGGAAACCCCTCTGCAAACACTGTTAGGGTTTAACTCCAGCAACCTGCAAAAAATGTATCAGAAAACTTGAAGACCTGTAAGCAAACAAAGAATACCTGCAAGAACATGTTAGGCCATGAAACCTACAACCAAATACATGTTAGAAAAAACTGAAATAAACACAACAAAACAAAAAATATACCTTCCTTTGGTGGAAATGGGCCACCATGCCCTAGCTTGGAGGAGCACCTCTCTTGAGAATGGGGGAGCTTTGGCTCAATGGAGGAATGGAGGAGAGGGAGTGTGAGTGGCTTGAGATACAAATGGTCTCAAGGAATCCACTTAGGCAGCATAACAGTATGCAAGAGAGGAGTGTTTTGAGAGTGACCCCCCACCCTCCTTTTATAGCTTTTCCAAGGGGTTTTAGGGTTTTAAACCATTGGTCAGGGATTTAGCCCCTTTTTTGGGATTTCATCCCCTTTTGTCCTAACTTTATCCCCTTTTATGGTTTTATCCCCTTTTTGAGGGATTTAGCTCCTATGAGGCTATTTTGGGCTCTTTTTTGGGGGTTTTAAGCCCTTTTCTTCATCCTTAGGCCATTTTGAGGGTGTGGGGATTTAATGGAGGGTCAAATGGAGTGATATGAGGGTCATGAGATGGTGTCCTTGGGTGGTGTAGGCCATAGAGAGATATGCGGGGGATTTTTGGGTTAACAACTATTATTCTCCAATAATCCAATTTTTGGCGACAAGGGTCGCACTAGAAGAACTTTCAACAAGTCAAAAGAAGCATTTGGTGGTTAAATATTCTAATTGCCAGTTGATTGCTGAACACCTATATAAGCTTGGACCATATGAAATTTTACAGCTATGTGTCCTACCCCACGAGCAAGGAGAAATATTAGGAGAAGCACATGTAGGAGTCACTGGGGGACACAACAGGGGTCGCGCTATGGAAAGAAAGGTGCTTCGTGCAAGGCTTTGGTGACCCACTTTACACAAAGATGAAACATATTATGCGTGGACATGCGATGTCTATCAACACACTGGAAAACCATCACAGTGGGATGAGATGCCACTAGTACCCCAGGTAACCTTGCAGCCTTTTGACAAATGGGATGTGGATTTCATGGGTCCAATCAACCCTCCTGGGAAGAGAAATTGTGCGCAGTACATAATCACAACAACAGACTACTTGACAAGGTGGGCAGAGGCTGCACCAGTCTTGGATTACACTGCTACGACATCAACAAGATTTTTGTTTGACAATATCATAACGCGGTTTGGATGTACAAGGATATTGATGAGCGGCCAAGGTAGCCATTTTATCAATCACACAATAAGAGCGTTGACGGAGGAGTTGCAGATACAACATAAGAAAAGTAGACCATATCATCTGCACGTGAACGAGACTATCGAAACGTTCAACAAGATATTGGAGCATGCACGTATAAAGGTATATAGCGCTAATCGAGATGACTGGAATTTGAAGATTCCAGCAGTATTGTGGGCATATCGCACCACCTGCAAAAGATTAATGGGGAAACACCATTCAAATTGGTAATGGGAAAGAGGAAGTCATGCCTATGGAATACGTTGTTCCCAGTCTGCGCATTGTCGCCGCAACAAGCATGTATGATGAAGCAACACTATAAGAGCATCTGGCGTAGCTGATACAGCTCGAAGAAGATTGTTTTATCGCAGGTTTCCATCAGCACATCGAGAAGGAACGAAAGAAGGCTTTTCATGATCGCCATATAAAAAATAAATAGTTTCAACAAGGAAATTTGGCGCTGCTCTATGACAGAGTAAGTGGCTCTTCCGGTGCCATTTCCTTTTGCACAACCACTTTCTCTTGCACAACCACTTACTCTTGCGCTAGAGGAAGTGGTTTCGTAAGAGTAAGTGGTTGCACAAGAGTAAGTGGTTGCACAAAAGGAAGGGCATGCCAAGAGTAAGTGGTTGCGCAAGAGGAAGTGGCTGCACAAGAGGAAGGGTGCGCCAAGAGTAAGTAGGTATACAAGAGGAAGTGGTTGCACAAGAGTAAGTGGTTGCACAAGAGGAAGTGGCTATGCAAGAGCAAGTGGATGCGTAAGAAAAAGTGTCTATGTAAGAGGAAGTGGTTGCGCAAGAGGAAGAATCAGTAGTTCCGTTAAGAAGACAGACCTCGCCAACCGTAATATGGTGACCGGACGTCACATCAATACTCAATGACGACCGTCAAAGGAGGTAAATGACGACACTTTTCAATGTCACATCTAATGATAGAAGATCCAAGTGTTGTGTTGTCATAATCGATGACGTATTTTGGCTCGAGAATGAATGATTTCATCATAATGATGAACCTGATATGAGGATGATGACAATTGAGCCGAGTTGTTATTATAAGTAGATGGGATCTCGCTGAGAGGACACCATTGTGCATAGTTGAACTATGATAAGTTTGATTAGAAGGGTCCCTGAAGGAAGCTCCACTGTGTAAGGAAGTGGCTCCAACCAGACAAGGTATCATCTTTGAAAGAGGGCAGGAAACTCGATATGATATGTAAAGAATCCTTGACATATGGGGAGATTTTGCGTGAGATTGCTTCACCAGTTGCAATTGAAGAAGAAGTTGCAAGTATGTGGGCTAGCTCATCCAAGATGACAGTTCCTATCAAGGTCATCCTTGGCTATATCCCTCTTAGTTGGTCTGGGGAGAAGGCTAAGAAACCCACGAAGAATCCGAAAGGGGGCTGAGTTCTTTCCCCATTTGACAAATTCTATAGGAATAGGGAGTGGGATCAAATTCTAACAGTTCATCCTGATCCTGATTGTAAGGAATGACAAGGTTGTGAGAGCTGGAATGGATTTTAATGACTTTAGAATTTGCAACTGCAGACCATGGCTATGTAGCAAGTAGCCACCCAAGTAGTGGCAGATAGATGAAAAAATTTCAGCAACTAGTCTTTGTGGCCGGAGGAGAAAGTACTGTGCTGAGTTAAGAAGAAATTGAATGCAGAAAAGGCAATTGCAACAAAGTACACAGTTCGACAAGTTCCAGGCGGTCATCACACCACTATCTGTGAGCAGGTTTTGAGTACACCAGGTCCACCTGAAATGGCTCGAGGATGAGCCACAAGACTGTGTTGGGGGCATGTTGGAAAGGGATTGTGGATCGTTTAGTTGTGCAACATCACGGATGATGAGCAATCCCAAAAGACACCACACAAGACAAATATAGCGCGCAAGGCAGAAGATAGACTATTTTTGAATATTTTGTGTCACTTGTTGTATTTTTTACCATATTTTGTGGATATTGGTCATTAGTTGGTAGAATTAGTTAGGAGTTAATTATAAGTGGACCATGAATGTAAGAGTGCAAGCCTATAAATGGATGAATAATTGTGAATGAAATAAGGAATCAGGAGGAGCATCTATCGGTTATGATCATCGATTGTAATTTGAATCTTTTCTTTAAGAGTGAGAGTCAAATTGCTATTTGTTTTGGATCTATGATTTATTGTGCATAATTAATATGAAGAGATGTAAGTGGTTGCACAAAAGGAATGGAATTCCAAGAGTAAGTGGTTGCACAAGAGGAAGTGGTTGCACAAGAGGAAGGGCACGCCAAGAGTAAGTAGGTATACAAGAGGAAGTGGCTGCAAAAGAGTAAGTGGTTGCGCAAGAGGAAGTGGCTGCGTAAGAGCAAGTCGATGTGTAAGAAGAAGTTCCTATGTAAGAGGAAGTGGTTGCACAAGAGGAAGAATCAATAGTTCTGTTAAGAAGACAGACCCCGCCAACCACAAGACGGTGACCGAATGTCACATCAATACTCAATGACGACTATTAAAGTAGGTAAACGACGACACTTTTCAACGTCACATCTACTGATAGAAGATCCAAGCACTGTGTTGTCATAATCGATGATGTATTTTGGCTCAGGAATGAATGATTTCATCATAATGATGAGGGTGATATGAGGATGATGACAATTGAGCCGATTTGTTATTATAAGTAGAAGGGATCTCGCAGAGAGGACACCATTGTGCACAGTTGAACTATGATAACTTTGATTAGAAGGGTTGCTGAAGGAATCTCTGCTGTGTAAGGAAATGGCTCCGACCAGAAAAGATATCAACTTTGCAAGAGGGCAGGAAACTCGATATGATATGCAAAGAATCCTTGACATAGGGGATATTTTGCGTGAGATTGCTTCACCAGTTGCAATTGAAGAAGAAGTTGCAAGTATGCGAGCTAGCTCATCCAAGATGACAGTTCCTATCAAGGTCATCCTTGGCTATATCCCTCTTAGTCGGTCTAGGGAGAAGACCAAGAAACCCACGAAGAATCTAGAAGGGGCCTGAGTTCTTGCCCCATTTGAAAAATTCTATAGGAATAGGGAGTCGGATCAAATTTTGACAGTTCAGCCTGAGCCTGATTGCAAGGAATGACAAGGTTGTGAGAGCTAGAATGGATTTTAATGACTTTAGAATTAGCAACTGTAGACCATCGCTATGTAGCAAGTAGCCACCCAAGTAGTGGCAGATAGACGGAAGAATTTCAGCAACCAGTCTTTGTGGCCAGAGGAGCAAGTAGTGTGCTGAGTTAAGAAGAAATTGGATGCAGAAAAGGTAGTTGCAACAAAGTACATTGTTCGACAAGTTCCAGGTGATTGGCACACCATTATCTGTGAGCATGTTTTGAGTACACCAGGTACACCTGAAATGGCTCGAGGATGAGCCACAAGATTGTGTTGGGGGCATGTTGGAAAGGGGTTGAGGATCATTTAGTTGCACAACATCGCGGATGCTGAGCAATCCCAAAAGACACCACACAAGACAAAGATATCACGCAAGGCAGAAGATAGACTATTTTTGAATATTTTGTGTCACTTTTTGTATTTTTGACCATATTTTGTGGATATTGGTCATTATTTGGTAGAATTAGTTAGGATCAGTTAGTTAGAAGTGGACCATGAATGTAATGGCGCAAGCCTATAAATAGATGAAGAATTGTGAATGAAATAAGGAATGAGGAGGAGCATCTATCGGTTATGATCATCGATTGTAATTTGAATCTTTTCTTTAAGAGTGAGAGTGAAATTGCTATTTGTTTTGGATCTGTGATTTATTGTGCATAATTAATATAAAGATATGAGATTGATCTGAAATACTGTTATCTTTTTTTCTCTTTTATTTCTATTTCCGTAATCCAATGATGAGTATGTGTGGCATGGATCTATGATGCATTGTTTACTGCTTATGAATGATGTTATCTTTGTAGATCTGTGGTGTGATAGTATGGTTATTCCTGTGATAAATGAATGATGTGACCTAAATGATGAATGGTTATGCGAACAACTAGATCTAGTAGACAGAGAAATGAATTATTGATGCCCATAGTCCTCTTCTTTTCTACGGAAACTTGGTTTCGTCAACCCTTCCTTGAACATCTCGGGTGAGACTTCATCTATTCTGTGGGTGTTGCTGGATAGGGTAAAACCTTTCTGGGCTGATGCTCAGGGAGATCACGGAAAATTGAGTGTCGACAGAGTGGGACGCCTGTCGACTGGGTTTTTTTGGTTGGGATTGTGCCAACAACTTTTATATAAAATTAAATTCTCATTTTTATGGAATCATCCACCATTATCTTCAAGTTACTTATGAATTTTCATTCAAATTTAAATATCTTGGATTAATAGTTTAGCAATGGATGAATGTTTGTCATTCTTATAGATCTATAATGGCTTAATTGTAATCAACACCTTGGCTAGTGTTAAAGAAGGACCTGTATGAGCATAACCTATACATTTCTGGGATTTTTTCATTTCTCATCATTCAAGCATACAAAATAATGATTACCAAGTTACTATAGATCCATAATGGATTACCTTGTACCAGTCCTTCAAGTCCTTCAACTGCATTATTAAGTGCAAATATATGTTTGCACTTAATAAATGTAGTTGAAGGACTTGAAGGATTAGCTAGTACAAGGTAAGCCATTATGGATCTATAGTAACTTGGTAATCATTATTTGGTATGCTTGAATGATGCAAATTTTTTTTGAATATCATCATTGTCAGGCAATAACAACTTCTTAAAGAGTTCTAGCTCAATGGTAGAGCACCTACCTATTATAGGAAGGAGGTAGGTGGTTCAATTCCTTCGTGCCCTATCATAAATTTGTGACTAAGAAAACGACTAAATTCACATATATATGACTATTAGTAGCTAATTTCCAGTATCTTATAGCGCGACTAACATTTAGTCGTATTTAGCTTAGTCATTAATTGTGGCAATTAACGATTAAATCAATGACTAAATCAATGACTACATCAATGAATATCAATGACTAATAAGTCAACCAATTAATGACTAATTTAAATACGACTAAGTTAGTAAAACTATAAGATAGTGGAAATTAGATACTATTAGTCATTGACTCAGAAATAGTCATTTATATCCAAATTTTAGTCATTAATTCCTCATTTTGTACTAGTGTTTTAATTGAAGAAGATCCAAGCAACTGGCCGTGTAAGAGAAATTTTCCACCCTTCTGTAGGGATCAATGGAAAATACCACCCCCAAGCAGGGATATGAGTCCACCAAGGAAAAAGATACACCTACAATATTCTCTCTCTCAACCCAAAACCCATGTGGTCTTATGCTTAGCCAATCTAATCACTAATAAGCACTATATGCACCTTATTCATCCATACCAACCATGGAACTCTCTTTCACTTCTCCATGCTACAGAAGGAAGGCTCAATCTTTGTTTTCTCAATAGTACCATAGAGTACCCAAGCCATACAATGATTTTTAGTGTGTGCAAAAAGAGTTCAACCTATTGGATTCTTTTAGAGAACCTCTTGTAAAATAAATCTATGGATTCTCAAGCATCCTAGAGAAGAAAATAAATTGCAGGTAAATGTTTCTATCTTGCCAAACCTTTATGCTCACCTATAACAATGCTCTTCATTCTAAATTCCGTAATTTTCTTATCTCTATGCTAATTTATAGTTATTTTCTCAACATGGTAATTAACGACACGGTGAACAAAACATGAAGTCTACGTAGTATATGAATTATGCATGCAAAATAAATAAGACTCCAATGGAAATGAGAGGATTGGTGAAAATACAAGTGACATTGCCTCTGGCCATAGATGGAAGAATTACTCTTATAGTTTTCATAAACATATATTCATTCCATTCTTCCATAACTACATGAGAAGACCGACACGTGAGTCCAATAATTGGATTTAATAAGTCAAAATGAACGAAATGGTTCATTCAAGATACAAATGAATAAATGGATGAGTTCTAACATTGACATTTGGAAAAATAGGATTTAATCTCCCATATCCCCCCTTCCTCTCCCCCTCTAGTGCTCTTTACACAAACATATTGGAGCATTTTATTATTTTCCATCATAATATTTACATTGCTTTTGAGTCATCATGACAAGGAAACCACATGACCCATATAAAATATTTACAGTATACATTCTTATCCATTCACTAGTTGGGCCTTAGCCTTGAGCTCCACACTAGGAATCCATACTAACATATTTACATGTCATTTACATAATCTGGTTTAATACATTCCAAAGGTTAAAAGTGGAGGCATTACATTTTGAAGGTAGTCAACTTCACTTTTGAGTTTGTGTTCTACACTTTGTTTTATCATTTTCTTTTGAAATTGGAAGGGATTTTGTTACTATATCTCTCAAATAGAAAACACACTTTATAAGAACGAAGAAATACTAAATCAGAGAAGGGTTCTATAATTTATCTTCGATTCATAATCATTAATGCTTTAAGTTCAATTTCCTTATGAGATTATTGAATGAGGAACTATTACATAAAGTTAAAAACAATGTGTTGGTTAACTTTGGTTCACATAAGTAACTAAAAATATGATACAAGTACTCTTACCAAACATGAAATATTTGAAACTTCATCTATCATAATCACTTTGATCTATATAACTACTTTGTTTGCTTCTCTAACTTGTTCTTGAGCATGCCTTTTACATCCTCAAATGCTAACATATTCTCTAAATCAATACCTCCAACACACTACATGTACATGAAAGTATTATGAAGTGACCAAAGAGTTTTTCAAGGGATATATTAGACTAGAGAATCTGAAATACAATTTTAAAAGTTTGATTTTGTTACATTGAGGAGACTAGAGCTATTAGTCACAAATTCATTAAAAAAGGAAGTACAATCTACTTTAAGTAGAAACTCAATTTGGAATTTTATTTGTATTTTCACTTGAATTGGAACCATCTTAGAGGTTATAATGTGCAACCTACAATAACTAGAGAGGAGATGAATACATTGACATATGAAAGTTCGAAGGCTTGAAGACATGCCCAACAGTAATGCAAGAGAAGATGGAAATGGAAAGCATATTACGATGATATATGGATGGATGGACAATTGAAATGTGGTAGATGCATGGTGTAAGAGAAGATATTGTTTTAGATAAATTTTTACACCAAAAATTATATCATTTTGTAGGGAAAACAAAAGGTGTCTTGTAAGCATGACCATAATTATGCCTTGTATAATCTCAAATGGTATGATTGTGTAGAATCATGGGAATTGTAACCATATTAATTCACAATGAATGAGACCAATATAGTTTCTCCTTCAATTGTAGTTTGAAGTACTTCACAATATCGATGGAAACATGGATTTTAGGTTTCCATCCATTCAATACCACCCTTCCTTAGATATCTTGGGGAATCGATCCCTATCAACCCTTCCTTATATATCTTTGGGAATGGAGTTCAAGTCATAATGGGAAGGAATGCATACTTCACCCTATGTTTGAGATGGAGAAGAAAATATAGTAGATTAAGCAAGTGATATAGCTTGTCCTAACTTAAACTTAAGAAAATGCAAGTGCTATGTGCATTCAAAAACAAAATTGCAACACTTTCTCATGGGTGTAAAGATCATTATCTTAACACAATTGGAAATGCAAGCTTCTCTCATTATAGATGAAATATTCGAACAAAAAGGTTGTTAAATCCCAACCAACTTATCATTTGGTACTCTACAAAACCACTTATCACTGTTATTGTTTTTGATATTGTGTCTCAACAAGATTTGAAGTTTAAATTTTGATGCAAAATGACATTCATTGAGATATATGGAACTATATCGTATAATGGGTGCATGCTCACTAAATCCTCTTCAATGCGGAATTTTTTTCTTTAATTTTTATTTTTAATCATGAGAATGAGTATCTTGTTGGGATTACCTAGTGGATTATTTTTCTTTATTTTGAAACAAAACTATTGCAATGCAAAGACACATCTCCCCATGGATGAAACACCTCCTTGATATGCTTCACTACAAATACACAACTTCATCGATTTAGCATTTGTATTTATCTAACTTACCTACTATGATTCATGGATGTTGGCTTGTTGTGATAAGGCTTAAGGGTATATTACCCCTTGATTAGGACCTCATCTTGGATTTGTCTTCTAAAATCTTAATCTTTGTTAAGTCATAAGTTTCCTAATTGACAACTTTTAACACTAGTCTAAAATATATAGTAAACTAATGAAATTTTAACCTGGATATGCTCATGATGTGAATATTATTATCTTAACACAATTTGAAATGCAAGCTTCCCTCATTCTAAACAAAATACTGTAACAAAAGGGTTGTGAAATCCAAAACAACTTATCATTTGGTGCTCTATCAAACCACTTAGCATTGGTATTGTTGTTGATACTTTGTCTCAACAACATTTGGAGCTCAATTTCTATTTCGAAATGCATTCATTAAAATGTAATCAACTATAACTTATAATGGGTGCATGCTCCCTAAAGCCTCTTCAATGCGAAATATATTTTTTTATTTTATTTTTAACCATAAACATGAGTATCTCGTTGGCAAATGATTTTTTCATTATTATGCAACACAACTATCACAATGTAACAACACATCTCTACATGGATGAAATAAACTCCTTGATATGATTCACTACAAATACACAACTTCGTTGATTTAACATTTGTGGTGATCTAACTTACCAAGTATGAGTCATGAACGTTGGCTTGTTGTGATAATTAACACTAGTGAAACTAAAGAAAACTGAACCTTGATATTATGATAGTTTTATCCATTCTATATATTTTTAAAAGATAAACTCGGATGGGTATCCTAACTCGTCGGATGCATGCATCCAAAGTCAGTCCCATGTCATAAGGATGTGGGTTCGATTATGCTTGGGTTCATCAAAGTCAGGGTTTCACTTGCATTATTTGACAGCTAAAAAATGATTCCCCTAATATGGGTTGAACGTCCAACTTAGTTGTCTAAAAATAAAATGTTAAAAAAAATTAAAAAAAAACAAACCTTCATGCAATTTGGTTTTGGTTGTGGAGCTTCATATTCTATATTCATAGATGGTTTTGTTCATCCTTGTTTGTACCCGAGTTTTATTGTCCACTTGTTTCAGTAGGGGGTGTGGGGTGCAAGGGTGAAGCCCCCGAAAGAAAGTTTTGGGATTTTTGTTGGTCAACAGTTTACGATTCCATGGTATTGGGTGACCCGTGGTATTTTCCCATGGTACTTCTCCTATAAAAGGAAAGCATTGTAATATGACTATGTATTGTATTGTTTCATTGTAAAACAAATCTACGTGATTGTGAGAGAGAGACTATGAGAGAGTGAAGAGGAAGTGCAACAGGTTTGCTACAGGTTGTATCCCTTCATTTTGTTGGATGGCATAATAATAAAGGTCTTACAATTTCTATGTGGACGTAGCCCATCTTGCGTGAACCATGTTGTATCTGTGTCTCTCTTGTAATGTATTTAATATTTGCATCTTGTTTAATTGTTTAATTGTTATTTCTCTGCGATCCTATTTTCTAACATTTGGGTGAACCACTAAATGCCATTACTAATAACTATTAATAGGTGTCATAATTCCATGAAGGTCATCACCTTTCCCTTTCAATTCACAAGTGATAGTTACAATTTACATATTTTGATTATGGAAGTTTTCAAGTCTTCATATGTCCATGTTAACATTGACCTTCCAATGTCCACCATTTGCAAATCATATAAATAATTTTAATTAAAAACTGCGTCGTGTTTGCATAACCAACAACAATAAATGGCTAATTATGTAAATCCTAGGAAGCTATATAAATTGCCAAAATTCATCTAATATCACATGGAGCATAACTATACCTCATGTGGATGAACGGTTATGAAGAATATAGCACCATATTTTGTCATCAGATCTTAATTCGAATGAAGTAATATTCAAGGTGATGAAACACACAGTAGAACACAAAACACATAAAAAATATTGATGACAAACTAAATCATTGAAGGTCAAATAGATCATTGCCAGACTATTACATTTGTTGGAAAAAATCCAACTACCCGCCTTAAATTCTCCGTGGGTACAGTCTGCTCTAGCGGTGGCGTGTGATTGAATTCAAGCCTGCTCCATACTCTACATCCATGACAACTTTTAATATGAACTCATATTGCAAATCCAAAAACCAGATTTTGCCCATACTAAATAAATACGCAAATAGTAAATGCAATAAATTGATTTTGATTTTCTCTATTTTGTGTTGGAATTATATGTAACATATTGCTTCTATTGAAATCTTTAATTTATAAGAAAAACAGAGTAAAAGAAAAGAAATAGAGAGAGAAATAGATATTGTTTTTGGTATGTTGTACGCTACCATCAAAGGAACAAAGGAACATAGGACATAGGACTTTGTTTTTGGCTAAAGAATTAGAGAAGAATGGAGCAGTAGCTCTATTTTTTTATAAGAAGATATTGTTTATGTTTGATATATAAATATATATAAATGTTCTGTGTTCTTTCTTTGTTTTATCTTTGTCATTAACAACTTTCTATTATGTTTTAATTTTCTTCTTCCTCTATCCTTCACCTGGTATCATATCCAAGGTATCTTCAAGCAAGGCTTTTATAGCAGAAATCAAGCAGAATATTTCAAGAAGGAAAATATTTTTCACAAACATAATGGAAGCAAGCACAAGCTTAACAAACCCATAAATTCCACAATTTAATGGAAATAATTATGATTATTGGGAAATCACCACGAAAGCTTTATTTTTCTCTCAAGATATTAGGGATTGTGTAGAGAATGGATTCGTAGAGCCATCTAATGCAACAACATTCAATGCATTGACTCGAGTAGAGAAATATTTGTTGAGAGAAAATAAAAAGATGTATTTCTAGTTGGGATGTCACTTCATCAAAACAAAGCATTGGAGATTGTTCATTCAGATTTGTGTGGACAAATGCAAACACCCTCAATTGGTGGAAGCCACTACTTCTTGAAATTCATGTATGACTACACAAGAAAAACATGGATGTACTTTCTAAAGCAAAAGAATTAAGTGTTTGACTATTTTGGTCAATTCAAATCCGTTGTTGAAAAGCAAAGTGGGCATTATATCAAAACATTAAGAATGGATACAGGTGGTGAATACATTTCAAATGACTTAAGAAGGTTTTGTAAAGACCATCGTATTCACAAAGAATTCACCACTAGGTACACACTAGGGTATTTTTAAGGATTCTAATATTATACTTAAGTATAGTATTCTAGGCGATTGTTTTGGATTGAAACAAACATGTTTATAGATAGGTAGGTGAATATTAAATATGAAACATAAAATTAACACTGAAATGTGTAAATTTTGGCGAATATTATGATAAAAAAACATATTTTATGTAAATAGAAGTGATATTAGACACTAAAAATGGCCAAATAGCGAATTTAGTTTTTGAAAAAAACCTAAAAATTACCCTGGTACACACCTCAACAAAATGGTGTGGCTAAAATAAAAAATATAACAATCATGGAGATGGCAAGAAGTATGTTGAAATAAAAACACTTGTCAAATGAATATTGGGTTGAAGTTGTAGCATGTGCAACATATATTATGAATAGATGTCCCACTAAAAGTGTCATCAATACGATTCCATAAGAACCGTGGAGTGGAAGAAAACATAGTGTTTCTCACATGAGGGTATTTGGATGTGTAGTTGTAATATCCCGAATTTTTTGACCTAACACTTATGGGAATAAGTCCCATTGTTTATGATCTTGATTTGATGTTTTATTTTGTATATTGGGCATAAGACCCCATTGCACATGAACCTGATGATTTGTATGATATATTGAGCGTAAGAAAATTTCATATGTTTGATGTATATGATTTCATGTGTTGGGCATGGACCATGGAGCACATAATCGATGAGATGTTTTTGTTGAGTGCAAGATCTGAGGCACACGAGTATTCGATGTTTTTTGTTGAGCGAGAAGCTCTGGAGCACATGAGTATTTGATGTTTTGTGTTGAGCGAGAAGCTCTGGAGCACATGAATATTTGATGTTTTGTGTTGAGCATGAAGCTCTGGAACACATGAGTGTTTAATGCTTGTGTTGAGCAAGAGGCTCTAGAGAAAATGAGTTATGAAACCTTTGTGTTGAACAGAAAGCTTTGAAGCACATGAAAAGATAAGAATTAGAAGTGTTGGAAATAAGCCCTGGAGCATTCCAGGTTGATGTTGAGCATAAGCTCTGGAACACCGGATCCTTGGCCATTATATCCATAAGTGTATCCTATAAATACATCCTCGCATTAGTGTTGAGAGAGGAGCTCTGGAATTGCATTAAGTTTGTAGCTCCCTATTTCTTAGCGTTGAGTATGAGCTCTGGATAAATGCTAGGAGTTACTAAAAAATTAATATGTTGAGTGAAAATGACTCTGATAAAACATTGATCTCATGTTACTTATTTTTAAGTGATTAAATGAAATTTCAATTTTTTTGTATCTCATCAAAGTATTGAAGAACTACAATGTTATACGAGGGAATCCAACATGCGAGGAGGTTTAGAGTTGCCTAACCTAATTGACCTAACCCCTACCTGAAGACCTTATTAAAGAAAGTGACTAAGCTAAAAGAAAAGTGTCTTGTGATTAGGGATCATGATATATGATGCCTTAAAGTAAAAATGTTAACAAAGATATATATGAATATATATTTTATACATATTATGTATAGAGGAGTAAGCACAAGTAATAATACTAATAACTATGAATAATAATAAAAGGATGTATGTATAGTAAGTTGAGAGATATTCTATTAAAAAAGAAGAAAATGGTGGTACATACAAGGTTACAGACCAACCTGCTCAAGTGGAGTAGATATGGAGTTTCAGAGTAAGACTAGGCCCTCCCCGTGGGAAGGAAAAAAGGTCCATAGAACCCTCCCTCCTAGAGGGAAAAAAAACCTTCCAAATAAACATTAAAAAAACCTCTGTAGTTCTTGGAGGAAAAGGAAAAAAGCCATCCAGTTGACGGTGTAGAAAAAAAATAAAAAAAAACCTGACATTTTCAATATGAGCACCATGTGGCCAAGAAGAAACTTGAGTGTGAACCATTCTGCATGTAGACCGAAGGACATGTGGCCACTGTTCATGGTTCTTCCATGGTACCTCCTCGATAAAACAAGTGTAACCCAGAGATACTAGTTGTGCAGGCTCGTCTGATGAAGTCATCGAACTTCCACTAGATGTAGCCATGTCTTCATCATTGGAGCTGTTCTCTGATTCCACGGTTCCTGCAGATGGTTTTTTGGTGGGAAAAGGAGAGGTTTTCCTCGTGACGACTGGGTTGGATGTAAATTTGCATACAGAAGCTAGTGGATGGCCGACAATGTGGTGGGGGAATGGATCAGGGTGAAGGCACAGGGGCTTCACTTGTTGATGAATATCCTATCACATTAGTTCATATTGTGGGTTTTAAATTTATTAAAACTTGAACCAATATATTGTAGGTATTGGGGGGAATGAGGGGTTTAAGGTGGGGGTGGGTAGGGTGGTTTATAGGGATTGAGGTATAAAAAGGGGTGGGGAGGAGGTTTCAACAAGAAGAGTTTGGGTCAGTATCTCTGGAAATTAAGGGCATTCTTTAATATCCCACGATCACATGTGCTATGTCAGATGTTCACTAAGTGAAGTCCCCGTGGGTGAAGGAGCTAAAGTGGTGGCTGGGGCAGCAGGAGAACTAGGAGGAGCCTGTAGTGCAGCATCTTGAGGGCCAAGTGGTGCAGCTGCTTGATGAGTCGACGCCGGTTGAACAGAAGGCTCAGGGGGAGGAGCAACCAAGGGGTTGAATCTAAGGACGAGGCGTGTGAGGATATTTTTAAATATCTAATAGTTCTGTCGGCGCTCCACCATTCTTCCAGCTGCACCAAGTGCCCTGGACAATTCATCATCCCAATCTAAAACAATTTTCTGCACTTCCTCTGGAATTTCCAAGTCAAAGCCATTGTTGCTGGCTTGATCCGAGAGAGGTATTTGGCCTTCTACTCATGCATTATAGGTGCGCCCCCTACAGGGAGTGCTTCTTTGTCTTATAGGCATGGTTAGAGGAGCGTAGCAGGGTGAGGGAACTCCTGTGCAGGGTAAAGGCACTACTGAGCAGGGTTCTGGGAAGAGGGACTCGGGAGATGGAGAATGACACCATAGCATAGACCGGCAATGGAGCGTGAAAGTGGAAAGCTGAGAGAAGGAGATCAACATTGGGACTCAGAGAAACAATGGGGAACATGGCAATGGAGAGCCTCTATGGAAAGCAGAGAAATAGTGAGGAGCAGGTAAAACCCAAGAGTCGGCATCCTCCGTAATGAATGGCGCTTGAGAGAATTTAGGATGCCAGGAGGTTTATTAATGGCGCCTGAATAGAGATGAGACGGCCTAGTCCTATCGACTAACTAAGAAACAACCACATATGCCATGGCATTTAAGGCCCATTGTGACAGCATGGATGGTGGGCTATGCTTGGGTGGGAGAGGCCTCGTCAGCCTCCACATTGTCACGATTCACACCCGCATCCGAGGGATTTATATATTCTTATTAGTACTAGTGTTAATTAAATATTAAATACCTACAAGAGTCAAAGTAGGAACTAGTCAAAAGTTCCTAAGTAAAATTTAAATAAATATCAAAATTACCTAAATAAAGTAAAAAGGGTTATTTCAAGAAAACAAATGATTCTTGATTTAACTGCCCCTTTTCTTGAAAAGTTTGTCTATAAAAACCCAAGACAAAGAGAGGCTTGGGGATCTTTTGAAAATTCCAGAATTTTACCTGATTATTCTCAAGAGATTTCTTAGAGAACATTTTTCCTAAGAGGAAAAAGGAAACTGATATAAGACCTGTTATCCCAGATAGGGAATCCTTACCTTAGGATCTCTAAGCTACTTGCATGTTGGAACCAGCTCGGGGGATCGATATTTAAACCAAGAATGGTTTCAGGTCATCGTTGGGTGGAACGTGGTAGTTCCCAAGTTATTCGGTTATCTGAAAAATAGGTTAGAACTGTCTATGTATTTGTTAATATTGTGTGTTTGAGTGTGCAAGGTTTCTAGCCATCAAAATAACTTCAACTTCTAGGTATGAGGTTTCTTGATTTTCCCAATGTTTTATATAGGTTTCCTTAATAAATGAAAGGATTACATTCTGAAAGAATGAATAGAATCTCTTTGTTGTAACTAGGATTAGTTTGCTTACGTAAACTTAAAAGCAACTAGGTTGGTTTTAGTTTGTATGTTCCTATAAACCCCAGTTATAAAGATTTTGGTATAGGAGATTATAGATCATATTTCTTATTGAATAAACAGTCATATATGCTTTTATTTGTTTTCAAAACCACAGGAAATTATATGATCTTTATTATCTCTGTATTACTATTCTAGCTTTATTATTTCAAAATCCAATCTGTTCTAATGATGTATTCTTTCTATTGGAATCTAGAGTATTTAAGTTAGCTAGATTTTTTATTCTTGTCAAACTTATATACAAAAGTAAAACATAGATTTTAATTATTTAAAATCTTGCTATACATTTTCCTATGCTGGCATATTACATATTGCCAGTGGGCTTGTTGTTATTACAACCATCAAAACTATTACATATAGCCATAGCATAATTTCTATGCATAAAAATATAACTTAAATATCATTGTTGAAACTTTAAATACTATAACATTAAACAAGATAAACAGAGTTAACACATTTAAATCTACCAAACAACATAAGCAAACCCCAAACTATAAATATCCACTTTATAATGTTATCTACATATTATGCCTGCCATCGAGAACTGTCAAGGTCCGATCATAGGCATAATTATAATAACAAATAATCATACTATCTACTACCATGCTAAGATTGAATTCAAAACCCACACACTTTGGCGAAAAGCAAAACCCACACACATGACATTAAAAACCCAATCCACACATTTGAAGGCCCACGATTAAATCCTATAGGCTCGTGTTTTAAATTACAAAACATAAGCTATATCAAAACATGCCAAGAATCAAATCCTATAGGACTCGATTTGATTTGTAAAAAATGAAAATGTTGTAAAGCCATGCAAATTTACACATAATTCAAATGTAAACTACGGTAACAAAACTAAAATACATGAAGGATTAACCATTGAAACTTTACACAGGCTACGTATTTCACTTAAGGGTTTAAATCGCAGCGATCAATATCGAACCTAAAACCCTAGATTTAAATCGTAATCAAAATCATTGCTCTGTCAAATGTTCCACATTAAATCATACAAAATATACACGCTACATTTCATTATCAAGGATCATGGCCAAGAGGTAAAACCCCACTGTATTATCCATTAAAAACAGACTCAAATGATGTAAATACCAAAAGAATCCATTTAAAACCCTACTGCTTTCACTATCACAGCGACGACATTACAAATATGCAACAATAATCCAATCTTATGGCCATCACAATAAACAAACCCATGCATGTTCAATAAACCACTTATATCACAGTAATAAACATTTACAGGTAAGACTTTACACAGTCACGAATCGACAAGGGTGCCATTACAAGAAATGGAACTTCCACAAGTATAAATACTTCATTCAAAACCAAAAACGATTACAGAGCTAAGTTTAGATATATAGTTAAGGCCCGAGGGCGCCACACTTAAAAATTCATCAAGTCATATTTACATACGCATCTCAGGATTCCCATTAATGTAGAAGAACCATACAGTCGGACCCATAACCAAAACTTCAAAACTTTTGAACCTTTCAAACATAGAGCTCAATCTCTCTTAAATAGTAACATGTAGAGGTAATAAGCCTAAGTTGTGACAGAGCTTACCCATGGAAAGGTATCGTGGACAGTAGCAAACACCCACGACTCGTGAATGGAAGGCATGTCACCTGCAAATAGAAACATAGGCTTGTTAGAGGTATGGAAAACCCCCACCTGAAGCAATAATAATACAAACGCTGCAGAACCAAATAGAGTGCATACCTCCAAACATGCAGGGTGAGCCTATTTCCTTCACGTCGTAATGACACCAGACAGCCGAACAAAGAAACAACCCACATCAGTGAAATTGTTTTTCCAAACCACGACAAACCAAGCATAGGGTTCAATTTCCCCCCATCCCAAGGAGCATTAACTCCACCACCATCGTCGAAATATTTACCCTCATGCATATAGTTCCAAACACAACAACATGACTTGGTGTTAAAACCCCCATCAAAATGCTCGTTGGAATAGATAAGTGAAGGCTTCATGGAATATTGAATATGCCATGAATGCTTCACCATATTACCATATATTTTCAACCTTAATACTATATGGTTTAAGTCTTATGACTTAAGCCTCTAATACTTAGGCATAAAAATATTCCAACTATATGTTATAAAAACATAGTATAGGGATACAAATTGTCACAGTCACCAATCTACAATAATAACGTGAACTGTAGCAGTAAGAATAGTTAGGACAGGACTTTAGTCCTTTGGTATTTGATAAGCATAGGATAGCATAGTATGGGTAGCATGCCGCAGGATGTCAAGTTAGTTGTCGTAACTAGTTTTCACCTTCAAATAAACCTGCACAAAGAAAGGAGAAGTTACATTAGTTCAACATGAACTAAGTAAAAACCGTAATAGCACGTAAAACCAATTACCCCTCCAAGAAGTCCCATGAGGGATACAAATCCCGCCACTCCAACCCTTGACAGTTAAAGATAAGTGAGGACTTCCCATAAACAATGACCAAAACTTATAACCAAGAAGTAAGATATAACTGAACAAACAAACGCACATGCATGATAAGTAATCATAAATACGAAGAGTAATCATTTAAACCAGTTCAAGTAAAATAAACATAATACATAATTACATCAGTAACTACATAGAAAAAACACATAGAAAGGGTAAGGATAGCTTACGACACTTCAGTGTAGAAAACAATGACCAACATATTCCGCAGAAGATGAATTAATGTCCAGAATGGGTAGTAATTAACTAGCCTACAATTTTATTTTTTTCAAATTTTAGGGACATTACAAGTGGTATCAAAGCCCAATTTCAGCACTAAGAGACCTAATGGGCGTACCAAACATTCATTGCAGAAAATAAATTATGTTTTTGAAATTTTGCTAACTAACAAAACTTTTTCCTGTTATTAAATTTTTTAACTTGGAAGATTCAAAGAACATTTTAGATCATGAACACAGAAGAAGACAACAACCGGAAAGGAAAATTGAATACCCCTACATAGAAAGCAGAACTGGGGGTTGAACTAAATTCTGATATACTGAAAAACATACAAACACTTCAAGCAGATTTACAAAGTTACAAGGATGATAATATGAATGAAAGAAAATAACAACAAACAATTAATGAAGCTTTGTTGCGAAACATGATGGGAGGAATCCCATAGGGAAAACCCACTCATTCAACCAACAAGTTCAAGAAAGAGTTCTTCCATAAACGTGCCAGCAGCCCAAAGGAAGAAGGGAAAGAAGAACACACCCCTGAACCTCGAGAAAGAGATTATCACCATCTTTCTAGTGATGATTCTCTTTCTCCTTGCATAAAGAAATAGATAAATGATGACAATCTCTGGGGAGAGTTCAAAAATATAAAAGCCCCAACTTATGAAGGAGAGATGAACACAGGGGAGAAAGCTGAAGAATGGCTTTTAGGTATGAGAAAATATTTTCGAGTACATAACTACTCTAGCGAAGTGAAATCCTGTCTAGCCATCGATAATTTAAAAGGAAAAGCAATTAGATGGTGGAGAGACCTAGAGCACACCAAGAAACATGACGTAAGAGAAATACGATGGAGTAACTTTCGTAGAAAATTTCAAGAGAAATACATGTCAGAAAGGTTCTTCGATAGAAAGGTAAAATAATTTCACGAGTTAAGGATGGGTTCCATGACTATGGATGCTTTCATTAACAGATATATGGATTTGTTACATTATGTGCCTTACATAAAGGAAGAGAAAGTGAAAATACAATAGTTTTTAGGATATCTTCCTCCCAAATTTCAGGAGAGGATTGAATTAGACATGCCTAAAACATTGGACACCACCTTTCACAAAGCTAGGATTTTCTATGAGCATAGACAATCGAGGCAAGAGAATATCAATAGAAGCAGAGACAGGTCTAGGACCTTCTCAGACAACCGTAAACCAAGTTTTAATCCACCCCCTTATAGAAAACAAAACAACAGTTTTCCACCCAATAAAGAATTCAACAAGACAGGTACAAATCCATATGTACCAACACAAAATGCTAATAAACCAGCAACAAATGGGGGATCCAATGTTGCCCTACTACAAATCAAATGCTGGAAATGCCAAGGGCCCCATTATGCCTGAGACTGTAAGAACCAGAACAATGGAGTCTTGGACAACTTACAAGAACCAATGGTAGAGGACAAAACTGGAACACCGAAGATATATGCAGCCTTGGATGGATAAAAGGAATACCATCATGCTACCATGATTGAGATAGAAGGTAAGGTTTCTAACACTTCTGTTTCAATATTTATTGACCCCGATGCTTGCCGAAGCTACATATTGCCTAAAATTGTTGATGTATGTAAACTAGACAAAGTTAAACATGTGAAACCCTGGTTGGTGCAATTAGCCACAGGTATGAAATGAAATGTTTATGAAATAGTTAGATATTGCGAGGTAAACTTGAATGGTTTTTCTGCTAGAATAAACCTAAACATCCTACCCTTAGGATCCTATGATATACTTATCGGCATGGACTAGTTGGAACAACACCATGACATGCTCGATTGTTTACACAAGTCAATCTTTTCTACAGATAGCCAAGAGAATTAGGTGAAGATTCAAGGCATACCTAAGAAGGTTTCTGTAAGGAAGATATCCACTTTACAAGCAAAGAAGTGCTTTAGGAAAGGATACAAACTATTTGCAGTAAACATCTAGGACATAGAAGCTGAGAGAAAACAACACATCGAGGACTTCCCAGTTCTTGTAGACTTCATGGATGTATTTATGGAAGAAATACCCAGATTACCACCAAAACGAGACCTAGAGTTTTCCATAGAACTGACACCAAGGTTAGCTTCGACTTCAAAAGATCCTTACCGCATGAGCGCACCAGAGTTGGTGGAGCTCAAATTGCAGTCGCAGGAGTTTATTGAGAAGGTGTTAAGATTCTGTATGCTAAGCTAGATTATCAGTATTCAATTTCAATTTCATAACAAAAGCATATAGACAGGATCAATGAAACAAACAATATCATAAGATCAACACAGATTTACCCTGGGAAAAACTCAGCAAAAGCTTCCTCAATATAGATGATCCAAAGATAAAATATTAAACCCCAAACTGATCCTTCTCCTCCTTCTAGATACAACTATCTTTCTCTCTTATGTGCTACACAAGTGAGTGTGAGTGTTTATAAATGAGGAGAGCCTCACTTCTATTTATATTCTTCCATTCACTTGATTTTCCACTCCAACAAGTCGGCCCCACTAAAATTGACTGGGATGAATTATATGGGACTCTAACAACTTAATATTGTATTAATTAGGGTGCTAATGAACTGAATTACAACAGAGGGAATTTCCTCATGACTCTTAGTGATTCTCCCGATAGGAACATCGAGGTATAATGAAATACAAATGATTCTCCTAATAGGAACATCGGGGATAATAAGTAAATACACTTCAAAGTTACAATAATTCAACACTACCCCTTAACAAGAAGGGTATTCTACAATGACATCAACAACAACAGTAGGAGAAGGAGAGAGAGCATCTTCAACATCATCAAGGTGATACATCTATAGATCATTGGAATCATTTTTCAACATCTTTGACATATAATATTCATTTTCAACTTCAATGGCAACAACATCATCGTCAGCATTTTAGTCTTCATCAATTAGCAACATCATCATTAAAAATAATTTGACCTTTCGATCATCATCATCATTAGTAGCAATTCTCTGAGCAACGTCATCATCAAACTTTGATCTTTTGATCATCAACATCATCATAATCATCATACTCCGATCTTTCGATCAGTAACATCATCATCATCATCATCATGCTCTAATATTTCGATCAATAACATCATCATCATCATACTCTGATCTTTCGACCAATAACATCATAATCAGTAGCAACAACCTGCAATCCATAATACAAAGACGAGAGTCTTCGGATAACTTTTGGAATTAAGTCCAGGGATGATACAATCCTACCACATTCTCGACGACCGAAGTAACCAGATACAATTAAAGGATAATCACTCCCTATCACTTTAGGACTAAGTCCAAGGATGATGCAATCCTACCACATTCTAGAGGATCGAAGTCACCGGATCCATTTTGAACAAATGTTCAGGGATGATACAATCCCAACACATTCTCGAGGACCAAAGTCACCGTATTCGTTTTGAACAAATGTTCAGGCATGATACAATCCCACCACATTCTCGAGGACCGAAGTCACCGGATCTGTTCTGAACAAATGTTCAGGGATGATACAATCCCACCACATTCTCGAGGACCGAAGTCACCAGATCCGTTCTGAACAAATGTTCAGGGATGATACAATCCCACCACATTCTCGAGGACCGAAGTCACCGGATCACTTTAGAACAAATGTTCATGGATGATACAATCCTTATTCTTTCTCAGAGACATAAGTCTACGAATAACTTTTAGGATAAATTTCCAGGGATGATACACTCCCACTGCAACATTACTGCTCCCCCTTTCGGGGAAGGTCTTTCCGAACAACACCAAGCTTGTCTCAAAAGTATTCAAACTTTACTCGAGACAAAGGCTTCGTCAACACATCAACAAATTGTTCATCGGTAGTCACATACTGGAGCTTTATGTCCCCCTTATATATCATATCTCGAATGTAGAAATATAGGATTTCTATGTGCTTTGACTTATCATGGAACACTTGGTTTTCTGTCATCTTTATACAACTCTAGTTATCACAAAGAATCACAGTGGTATCTAACTCGAGGTTGAATAAACCTGACAGCAGCTTTTGAATCCATATGGCTTCACAACTAGCAGAGCAAGCTCCTGTATATTATGCTTCAACCGTGCTAAGAGAAGCACTGGACTACTTCCTGCGAAACCATGAAATCATAGCAAACCCTAGACTATAACATCCACTTGATGTACTTCTTATGTATGAGACACTTCAAGCCCAATATGCATCTATATAGACATACAATCTGTAATCATGGTTTCCATCATAGTATAGACCAATGTCTATAGTCCCTTTCAGATTTCTCAACACATGTTTTGCAGCTATCAAGTGAACATGTCTAGGTTGAACTAGATACTAACTCATGGTGTTCACATCAAAACAAATGTCTGGTCTGGTGTTTGTTAGATACATCAATGACCCAATAATATGTTTGTATTGAGTCACATCCACCAATTCTGATGAGTCATCAGCCAACAACTTTAGGTTGGTATCCATGGGTGTGGACATGGATTTACATTCCAACATATGAAATCTTTTCAATATTTCCACTGTGTACTTTCCCTGATTGAAAAAGATTCCTTTTGAGTTCTGCCATACCTCCAGACCTAGGAAATAATTCATTAACCCAAGGTCTTTCATCTCAAATTCTTCAGCGAGCTTCTTCTTGCATTCTATAATTTGTTTCTCATTCCCCGTCAGAAATAGGTCATCCACATACAATAATAGTATGACAAGTTCATCTTCTATAACCTTGTAGTAAAGGTTAGGATAGTCTTTACTCTTGGTAAATTCCAGGCTCATCATGAAACTATATATCCTTCCATACCAAGCTCTAGGAGCTTGCTTCAGGTCGTACAAGGCCTTCTTCAACTTGTATACATGAGTCCATCTGTTTTCAACTTCAAACCCTTGTGGTTGTTCTATGTATACTTCTTCTTCAATCACACCATTTAGGAATGATGTCTTCACATCCATCTAGTGTAAGTCCCACTTCATCATGGATGCAAGTACCATGATAGCTCTAATCGAAGTATACCGTGCTACCGGTGTGAATGTTTCTTCATAATCAATTCCCTCTTTCTGAGAGAAACCTCTAGCCACAAATCTTGCCTTGTAATTCTCTATACTTCCGTTAGCTGTATGCTTTATTTTGTAGATCCATTTGGAGGATACTACATTCTTTCCTTCTAGTTTGGGAACTATATCCCAGACATCTTTCTTCATTATTGAGTGGTACTCTTCCGTCATTGATTCTACCCATTCTTTCTTCTGTACAATTTCTTCATAGTTTGTAGGTTCTTGATCTACAAGATAACACATCAAGGCTACATAGTTGGAAAATGTGTTAGGATTCTTGCTTATCCTTGTGGAGCCTTCAGTAGCTCCATATCTTTTTGCTTAGTGTATAATTTCTATTGCCCAAGTAAGCTTTCTCTTCCATGATATCTCCATCGTAGGGGTTCTTGTGGCTCTGTCATATCATGATTTTCAGGTGCTTCATCGTCAAGGAGAAATGTAGCCTCTACATTTCTGGGAGGTGCATCTTCCTCATAAACTTCTTCATGTTGACATTTTTTGGATCTATTGATATCTGCTTCTTTGTTGAATATTACATCTCTATTTATTTCCATGTGATGGAATCTAGGAATGTAAATTCTGAATGCCTTGGATACTTCACAGTATCCAACAAATATTCCCTTCTTTCTGGAAGGGTCCAACTTGGTTCTTTTCTCTTTCGGTATATGAACATATACTGGACAACAAAATATATTGAGGTGACTTACCTCATGCTTCTTTCCCATGAACATGTCTTCTCACTACAACAAAACCATGTGATTAGTGTCTCTTTTAGCTTCCTTTTTAGCATCCACTATAACTTTTAGTGTATTTTCCATCATTTTTTGGACAAAGTGGACGCTTTTCCACAGGATGGCGCTTTTAATGGCATCATTTGCGTCTCTTTTTAAAACTTGGTGCTATTTTGGATGATAATTAGCATCCCAATTAGCGTCCTTATTAACGTCCCAATTAGCATCCCAATTAGCATCCCAATTAGAATCCCAATTAGCGTCCCTTTTTAAAAGTTGGCGTTATTTTTGATGCTAATTAGCATCCCAATTAGCATCCCCATTAGAATCCCAATTATTGTTCCAATGAGCATCCCAATTAGCGTCCCCTTTTAAAATTTGGCACTATTTTGGATGCTAATTAGCATCCCAATTAGCGTCCCAATTAGAATCCCAATTAGCATCCCAATTATCGTCCCTTTCTAAAAGTTGGCGTTATTTTGGATGATAATTAGCATCCCAATTAACGTCCCAATTAGCATCACAATTATCATCCCAAATAGAATCCCAATTAGCATCCCAATCAATGTCCCAATTATCGTCCACAAAATCATCCCATATAACGTCAAGAATAACCTCCAAAAAAATGCACTTGATTTGTACTGATTTGTTCTAGATCCACTTGGACTAGGGAGATTTGGCTTGAGTCCGTTTGAGTAGATTTATCCACAAACAACATGGATCCAAATGGTGAAGAATGATAATGAACCATAGTGGCATATGCGTGACCCTATGAATGATGATGGCAATGATGTGGCTGATGATGTACTTGTTGATGAGGACGATGTTGACCATGATGTTGTTGATGATGTAATTATTGATGTTGATGTTGATGATGATGATGATGTAAATGATGATGATGATGCAATGTATGATGCACTTGATGTCAGCATTCACTTGTCCTTGACAACATTTGAGTGACCTTAATGGAATTTGAGTAACCTTAATGGCACTTGTCCTCGACAACATTTCAACGATAAGTTGGATGTGGTAAATTTATTGCAAAATATTAGCTACTATATATAGATAACCACATTAATTGGAAACATATTATTGATAAACTAAGTTGTCTGCCTTGTCAACATTGTTCATTAGTGCAAGATGGAACATTACTATAGTAAAGTTCATAGAATTATTCAATAGTATGCATAATATTAAATAAACAATCATTGACATTTCATTATTAAATGCATAATAAAAAAGGGGAACGCATGTGGTTAAAATAAATCGAAACAAAAATAGAAATTGCTAATCCCATGATAAAATGACTATTTTGAACAGTGGTTCCATGTCCATTGAAGTATAGAGTCATTAAGAAGCAACCTTTTGAAAAATTCTAAATCAAGAAACTAATTCAAAATTACTAGAGCCATGTGATAAAAAAACAATTTCAAAACTTTGGACATAAGATCATAATTATTTAATGTCCATTTAAGTATACAGTCATTAAGAAGCAACCTTTTGAAAAATTCTAAATCAAGAAACTAATTCAAAATTACTAAAGCCATGTGATAAAAAAACAATTTCAAAACTTTGGACATAAGATCATAATTATTCAAGTAATATATATTAGAAATCCTGTAAATAAGAAGTCTCCATTTACATTATTATCAACATATATGCCATCCAATGCTTCCTTATCAATGTTGATATGTTGATTGTGCCTAATGACATGATGATGATGATGATGATGATGATGCATATCGACGATGACAAATATGGCAATGATGATTTATACAATATTTAAAAGGATGTTGTTGCCAATGATGATGTCAATGTCAATAATGATGATGCATGTGAGTATAACACTATTTGATATTGATTGGTCCTAATGACGATGACAACGATGATGACGATGACAACGATGATGATGATGATGATGATGATGATGATGATGATGCAATGTATGATTGCGTCGAGAGGCGCTCTACATCCCAGTATGGGGGATATCTTGTAACGTTACGTAATGTTATGTAACGTTATTTTTATTAATAAAAAATAACTTTTTTAATTATACGCCAAAATAAATGTCAGCCAAAAGAACATCCTAATATGGGGGAGATGTTGTAATCTTCCTACCTAACATAACAATAAAAAATTAAAAATTTAATTATCCGTAAAAAAAATGTGGGTCACGAAAAAACACAATATGGGGGAGACGTTGTAATGTTCCTATCTAACAAAATAAAAAAATAAAAAAAATTTGAATTATCCTCAAAAAAATGTTGGCCTTGCACATAAGCCATGTGCATGGTTTTAAAACTATGTGAACATGGTTTTAAAACCATGTGCAAGGTCTTCTAAACAACCCATGGTTTTATTGTACATGGTTTAGGAGGGCCTTGCACATGGTTTTAAAACCATGTGCAAGGCCTCCTAAACAATCCATGGTTTTATTGTACATGGTTTAGGAGGGCCTTGCAAATGGTTTGAAGACCATGTGCAAGGCCTCCTAAACAACCCATGGTTGTAGGAGGGCCTTGCATGTGGTTTAAAACCATATATGGGAAAATGTTGTAATGTTCGTTTCTAATAAAATAAAAAATAATAAAAAATATTATATGTCGGTCATAAATAATATTAATATTAATAATAAAAATATTATATGTGAACCTTAAATAAAAAGATGTGTCTTTTGGTTTGAATCAAATCAATGGATACCTAAGAAGAGATTTGATCCCTCTCAGTGCTTGATAGAGCCTAGGATTTGGATCTACGCTGGTGTACTTGCCAATGACATTCACTTGTCCTCAACAACATTTGAATGACTTAATGGCATGAAGAAAAACCAGTGCCAATGGTTTGCAATATGTGGTATAAAGAAGTTTTGTTTGTTGGTTAATATTCTAAATTGAAATCCTTGTTTAGACCTCCATTCCACGTAGACATAGTTTTTATTCTATTTGAGTTCAATATATGTAACATATTCAAGATTTGTCTCACTGCTATATTGATTGATTTAAAATTAAAAAAACTAATATATATTTATTTAAAGTTTGTTTTTTTATTAAATCTAAATAAAGAAATAAAGAAACCAATATATATTATCATTACACAAATTTATAAAAATCTTATCAAATGCCTTTTCATAAACAAAGATAAATAAAACAAGAAGAGTTGTTAATGCAACAAGTCCCTGCTGAGCAACTTTGCAAATAAAGATATAATAAGATTTGGCTTATTAAAAAATACTGAAAATAAATGGAGGGGAAGACCTTTAGATCATTGTCCTTGTCTTGACACATTTGATATTTTATGGTTTCCTCTACGATTTGACCCAATTGATATTAAAAGGCTAGGATGTGCAGTTAGTTATGACTATGAGGTGACGACATGTATGCATTATAATCCTTAGTTATGACTATGAGGTGAGGACGTTCATGCATAATAATCCTTAGTTATGACATTGAGGTGAGGATTTAAAGAGAATAGGATGTAAATTCATGTAATTTTTATACATGTTTTGGTGGCGAGTGTCGAGGACAAATGTTGTGAGAAACCACAAATGTTTGGAAGGACGGAATGAGATTACATCATGATCATGCCACCCATAAAATTGAAGGTTATTCTTGAGCCAAAAGTTTTTTTTTAATTTTATTTTATTAATAATCATGGTGCTTCTTTGGTCAAAATGTTTTTTCTAACTCATTGTTTCTCCATATCATGTTCCCAATGACCCCTCTCTATATCAATTTTGCATGACATTATTTGTAGTTGCATAACATTATTTATGTTGCATGCCATTATTTGTACTTGCATAACATTGAGTGTTGTTTATATAGTACTTGTTGTGAGTCCATGGTATTCATGCAAGAAATGAAGTCTTGTAGAGGATGTCTCATAAAACCGACCATTTGAATTTCATTTGATGAAGAATGAGTGGACATTGGCAGCTAGGTTCACATAGGTAGTAGGCACAAATTTTTGGGCTTGTTTCGGGCCTAGTAGTAGACTAGTAGCTATTATGCATTGCTACAAGCACAGTTGTTGAGACATTGTCACACCTTATATTCTAACCCCAAGTGACTTCAAATTTAGGGTCACATCGATGGCCAGTGCCTCGTAGTGGTCATTCATCACTCGTAATCTTACATAGCTAAGCACAAAGTGTGTGACGTGAGTGAATGCGTGATTATAATTTATGATATTTCCAATATTTTGAATTACAAGTCAAACTTTATAGCATAGGGATTTCAACATCTTGAGAAATTTACATAGATGGGTAATTTCCAATATTGTTCTTCTTTTGAAATGTTGATATAAATTATGCCCTTAATTGGAAGGGTAAATTCATATTTTAATTTTTTTTGAAGGACAGCTTTTAACTTTACACTCCTACGAAAGAATAAAACCACCTTTTGGAAGGATTTCAAATTCAAACCGTGAAGGGAACCATAGGATAAGTGATCCAAAGGATATGTTACTTGTTTCCATTTCAAAATATTGCAAAAAGATGGAAAATACCGCCAAAGCTAGTAGTCTTCACATTTGTTGAGATTGAGGAAAAGGCGCATCAACTCATTCTCCAAACTGGGGCAGAAGTCCAAAAGTCTGAAGTGTGATGGGACCGAGGAATACAACCGACTAGATATGCAACCTGCAAGAGTATATGAAAGGTTGATATTTATGCTCAAATATGTTGTGGTCTAAGATAAGAAGGCAAGGTGAGTCCACTCTAAACCTGGTCTCCATATCTGCTTAATCACAAGCAATGGGGTTATTTCTAGGTTTTTTGAGGTAAACAAAATTTTAGGAGATTATAATTAGTTTGTCTGAAATTTTTAATCCAAGCATCATCACATACTTCTATGCATTTTTTGACCTCCAAACAATAGCCTCCTTTAGTGAGAGGTTTCACTTTTCAAATCTTGACAGAATTTTAGGTCTTTCAAGAAAGGTCGATCCACATTCCTACAATGGTCGTTTCAAGTTCCAAATCTTGGAGATGCCTTGTCCCAAATGCCTTCTCAATCTCAAATTGCAGTAACATGACCATCGTCTGTATCTATGAAAATACATTCAGCATTTTGATTGGATGCATCACATAATAGGGGGCAAGGTTGTATGTTATGCATAGCCTCTGCAATGGATCAGAGTTGCAATAATAAGAATATGGAACCGGAGGAATAATACATGTTTAAGGACTAGTTTAATTAAATTATATCAGTGTATTTATATCTTACAATTGATCCATCATTTGCAATGACCCCATAATGATTTGGATTGGTCCTGAGTGCAACCTGAACGAATAGCAATTTTTTATTTCATCATCTTATAACCCATGAGTTGTTTTTCCTATACCCAATATGTGGAGGATAAATGTTGCAGTGGAAGAACCCTTGATTTCTCATGTGAATTGACTGAACAGTTGGGAACACGATGTACAACTTTCATTTCATGGCATGGTTTTCTTAGAGTTGTGGAGAACGTCGAGTTACTAGGAAACCTAGATGCCTTATTTTTTTTATCATCGTTCCATTTGATGGGATTCCCACGTTTGGGGGTGGTTGGATTATTCATGGAACAATGGAGGAGTAGGGAGCGCTTAGAGAGAGGGAATTTTTCTAGACCCATTGCAAGGTTTTGGGAGGGGAATGAGAAGGTACAATGCAATTATTGCAACAAATCCGTTAGTTGGGGTAAAAATGGTCCAAATTAACATATGGCTCAAATACATGGAAAATATGTAAGTATGTACTCAGTACATAGCATATATCTGGTGTAGTATGTACTTAGTACATCAATGATCCAATAGTCTCAAGGTACAAAGTAGGATTCAAGAAGCTGACACATGTAGCTTCTTTAGGTTTGATACTATAGGTGTGTTCAGGGCTTGCAGTATATCATCCTGCATATTTTAGGAGCTCAACTGTGTGCTTCCTTCCTCAAAGAGATCTTTCCTTAACTCTGAGATCAATAAGAAGCTACTCCTACCTTTTCCATAATAGTGTAGCAGTTACTATCTCTGTACTGGAACACCAAGCTCCCTCTGCCTCTTGAATCCCTCTCCAAATGGGAATCCTGCATCAAACTAATTTTTTTCTTTCTAAAGTGAGCTCCCTCTTACACTGAGCTTGATAGTTGTTTCTCTTTAGTAAGGAACAAGTCATCAACATCTAAGAGAAAGACTATAGGATGGTTCTGAATAACCATAAGATACAAGTTGGGGTTAACAGCAAGCCATGAAGGTAACTGTCAAATATTGCATGCAATGTCCTTGGAGTACACATGGAAGCTTCTCTTTTGTAATCATATGACTTAGCTGACTCTATTATGCTGACACTTAGGAGGATGAACATTTAGAATAACTAGTCTTGCATCCTGTGAGGCCTCCTTCTCCCTTTGTATCTGAGCACTCAACTCCCTTTGGAACTGTGCATCCAACTCTGAACATAAATAGGATCTAAAAACTTCATCACTTGTCCTTTAGAGCAGGTCATATTATCCCTTCTCTTGTAGGTATTTCCTACAAGTTAAATTCAATCTGATAGTCAATAATAACCAAATTTTATTGCAGTATCAATTTTCACATAATGACATAGTCTTAGCATCCATCCATATACTAGGAAGCCATCTAGATACTATCAGTCACACATATATGCAATATTTCATCAAAATATGTTTCACCATAAAACATGACAATTTAGAGAATCAAACATAGGTGGTATAGAGAGTCCTCCCTCTTAGATTGTGTCTCCATGCAAAAGTCACAGTCTTGTCATGATCAAGTGTCTTTGAGATTTCTTCATTCTAAACTAGTGTCCTTTAGATCTGAGCTTGTCAATGTATCGTACATGCACCTCTTAAGTGTGTATTATATAATTCGTAAGATCTCATGTATAATCACATATTTATTAGCATATTCTTGGTAAGATCATAACCTTAGATATGAAAATTTTAACACATCTGGTCATGATTATTTCATATATCTACCGAGGTAACTAAAATTCTTTTCACTTGCATACTCTGATCACATTGTTCAATGAATCACAAAGCTCTTTAGAATGTCAAACTTACATAGTGAAATGATCAAACTATAAGATATCATGATCATGATGAGAATATACACAAATCAATATCCAAACACATGAAGAGTTAAGAAAGCTTCTTAATCACCATAGAAAAACATACCTCAGTCAAAACTTCTAGGATTGCTAGTTATATTTGGCATACCTCTTCAAGGGATCATCAAGTCCATAGCCTACCAATTCCATCATCTCTTTTTTTTTATGTTACACCTAGGGCATAAAACAACAACACCACTAGAACTAATATCCAAATATGAATGGTACACCATTCCTTTTGGGAAACAGATATCTTTGTTCCCTTTGATTATGAAGTATCCTACAACATCAACCAAGTAGTCACCCTCTACAAGTAGCTCCTTAGTAGTGAGGCCATATAAATGGCAAATACACTGGAATCCACAACCTTTAAATCATTGGTTAACTCTCCTATGCCACATATTGTAAATTTAAGTTGATTTACGGTCCCTTTACTGATGAATTCAATTGTAGTCTCTTTAAAATGCAAACTTTCCAAGTTCTCTACTTCCAAAACCAACTTTTCTAAGCTCACATTTTCCACATAAAATTTTAAGTCCCTTATGTCGTGTTTGTTCAAAAAATGGAGAGCTTGTTTTCTACGTCCATACTGAGCATAGCCAAAGATCAGTGTTGTCCATGAGATCACATATTGTTAGATATTTCTTTAAAAAAAACATTGTAGGGTTCGTCAATGTCTCCACACTTGGAATACATGCCAATGAGAGTAATTCCCACATCTACCCATGGCTTAAATTCAATTTTAATGGAGTAGATGTGGAACTGCTTGCTCTGGTATAGAAATGCTATACTAACATATACACTAATAATGTCGACTTGATGGAGGAGTCTTGAAGCTTCCCCACCTATCCCATTTTGAGAATATATACTTGTTGTTTGTGGGTGGTATTTACCTTAAACTGTATTACTAACTTCAATCTAGCTCAGTCAAGGATCTTATTTCCTTGATTTTCATCATACTTCTTGTTCGTGTTGCATATACCCTGAAATGGATAAGAACCGTGAGTTGGTGGTGTCAACAATAGATTGGAACCCTAAGGATTAGATATGAGGAAAATAAAAACTCTAAGAATTAGACTGAGTAAAATTGAAACCCTGAGCAGACTTTAACACTCATATTTGGGTTTTGTGTATGCTTATTTGATAATACATAACTGTGAACAACCTTCACACACTTAGATCCGAACTTTGTTTATGCTGATATGATAATATGGAACCCTGAACATCCTTCACAAACTCAGATTGGAACTCTTTGTATGCTGATATGTAACCTTGAGCGGCCTTCACAACCTGATCAAATCTACCTAAGATAGGAGAGAGAGAAGATACTAACATGAAACCCCCTGAAATTAATTTTTGGATTAGAGATGAATATTCCTTGTATCTTATTTTTCAAATGAGAGAGCCTCTCTATTTATATTTTACCTTTGGGAGTCAAATCCTTAGTCTTAGGAATAAATAAATAGTAAAATCCACTTATTTAGGATTATATTATTTTATTTTCACTTTTTAACCCTTCACAAAAGAATTTGACTTTTATCTTGGACTTTTGGCCCTTCACTAGTGGGATCTCGGTATTTCACTGGAGTTCTTAGGATTTCAATGGGGTTTCATAACCACAATAAGTCATCTGAAGAATTCTTCTTGGTCTTCATGGTCCACATGTTCCAACTCAAAGTATATCATCATAAATAAGGAATATTATTCATTGTTATTCTTGTTCTCCTCACTAACACCAAGGTTATGCGCTAGGCACTTCAACAAGGGGTGTCTAGTCCCTTGAGAAGGTCCCATATCCCACTATCTAAGGAAATAAGTACATCACTTTCCCTAGGTGCCCAAACCCATGATGCATCAAGTTGACCAATGTCAAGTACTTGGTAACTATCCAAGTACCTCCATTCTCCTGGAGAATGGTTCTTATTCCTAGGCTGAGATTCAATCCTAGACTAGTATCCAATCCATGGTAACTGACCACATGCCTCCATTCTCCTAGAGAATGGCTCTTAGGCCCATGCTGAGCTTCAATCCTAGACTTATCCAAACCCTGGTAATTAACTAGGTGTCTCCATTCTCCTAGAGAATGGCTCTCATCCCCAGGCTGAGATTTAGTCCTAGACTGGTATCCAATTTCTGGTAACTGTTCAAGCACACCCCCATTCTCCTAGGCTCTCGATACTCCTAAAAAATCAACAACGTTAAAGTTGATAAAGATTCAACATTAACAATGTTAGTCCTTAGACTACTGCAGCTTTACCATAGGTATTGTAATGTAATGCTCCCTTTAAAGACTTGGTTGATGATTGAGTTTATATACACTCAATGAATTCCAGTTTGGATTGTGATGATATTAATGGTGTTTCTAAAAATCATACTTCTCATTTTAATAATGAGACCCCCTCTACAAGTAAAGCAAGAATTCTTGAAAATGCATAGGACGAAAATGATGAAATACATGATAGGAAAAGAAGGTCGTTTGTGAAATTTGTCGAGGTATGATATGTCCTCCACAATGCTATAATGGAAATGCACCAATGACTAAGTTCTCAAAAAATAATAATCCCACTTCTTATGGGTAGGCTAAAGGAAAGGAAGAATGGGAAGAAGCTATGCAGGTAGAAAGCGATGCTTTGATGAAATACCAAACTTGTGAGTTAGTACCCCATTACAAGAGATGAGAACCTTGTTGGTCACTTGGTTGCAACTAAATTTATTAAACAAAATTAAATTCAGATTATGACATAGAGAAGTTAAAGGCTAGAATATTTCCTAAAGGATTCAATAAAAAGAAGGCAATTCCTATGCAGAAACTTGTGTTCTAGTTGTTAAGATAAACACTTTCAAACTCATTTCGTCTTTAACAACTAGTCTTTGGGGGGAATATCCACCAAATGGATACAAAAATCATCTTTGCAAATGGGTTCTAGATGAATACATATATATGTAACATATACCATAATTTGTGGATCAGAAGTATCCAAACCGTGTTTACAGGTTAAACAAGTCACATTATGGTCATCACACTTAAGCAAGCACCAAGGGTTGGAATGAAAAATAGATAACCATTTTTTGAACTGTGGCTTTAAATAGATACACTAAGAAGGTTTATGGTGATATTTTTGTTTTTATTTTATATTCAAATTTGGTATTTACAGGTTCCAACTTGGGTCAATTCCATTATCTTCTAGGCATGCAAGTTTGGATGTTAGAAGATAGTATATTTATTTCACAGCTAATGTATATGAACCGTGTGAACAAAATTCTAAGTGGACCATCTCAATGAGTAACTTCCAAACATGTAATATCTTTATTAATATCTTTAGTAATAACATGTAAATGATTTTTTTTCGTTATTAGGGATTAGCAATGGCCAAGGTAGGGTTTGAAATGGTGGAAGGATATTCCAACTATCCTCCATATAAGCATATAAGAAACATGTTTGGTGTCACCAGTATATGTTATGTTCACAATGCTCTGAAAAAGGGTATATTCCATCAAATACTCTACTCATAGCTTTTCATGATGCAAAGGCTTTACTTTCCCCAAACACCCTATTACATGCATACAGGATGCTCAAATGATGAGAGAACAGGCTGTATTTTCTACCAGAAGGGGATATGAAAACCTGCTCCATACTCTGACCCACCATGGTGCTGAAATAAGGGTTTTGTTGTCTAACAAACATTGATCCCAACGATATCTTGATTATTTTTCATGAAATTATTTTATAAGTTGTTCTACACTTGTGTTTGGATGTGTTAAAACCTATGGTTTCTACACTTTCTCATCCTTTTTTTCTCTTTTATAATGCCTAGAAAGCCAAGCCAAAGGGGATCTATGGTAGAAATTCCAAAAAAGTCTCATACTAAAACACTTGAGTTGGGTCACAGATTTCTTTACCTGAATAGTACATAATGCATGGACAACTTTCATTGCACGTTTTGGGTTGTGTATGGTTTGTAACCATGCAATAATTTGTGCCAATATCTAGTTCGGCACCATGGGTTTCCCATATTGCTGGCAATAGAAGGATGTAACCCTCTTTGATATAGAAGGTTGTACTCTTCATGCATCTTATACGAAAACCTTATATATAGGGCCAAGACAAGTGTACCAGATCTATAAAATAACAATGTGAAATTTGCACTAAACTTGGAACCTCCCAAAATGAGTCCAATCTCATTAATGTTGAAATCCAAAACTCGTGGTGCATGCATTAGTGCATCTAGGGCAAGTCCCTCTTCTTGGTAGAATCCTTTGATAATTGGAGTAAGAGTCTCATCAAGGTCAACTATCCTTTTGTTACAACCTGCTCAACAGTGGAGGAACCCTTCTCCATCATGCCATCCTGTTGTACCTGCTCAGTTGGATTTACAAAGAGCCTGTACGGCCATTTTCTTGCACTTACCTTGGCAAAACTTGACCATATCCATGTTTGTTGTCTTTGAATGGTGACTTGCAAACCGTCAAGCTCAGCAAAACACTGTAAACCATAAAAGAAATTATGTAAGTCCGTCTTCTTTCCCTTCTATGGGAAAAACTTGACCATATTCATGGTTGTTTTTTATGGTGACTTGCAAACCATCAAGCTCAGCCAAACACTGTAAATCTGTTATACAAGAAATTGAAAGCAGACTATTAATTAAATGAGGAACATTTAAGACATAATCTAACTCAAGAACATCATCTGAAGTCAATTGGAAATGTCATCATCACCCAACTCCACAAAAATTCCTCCCTCTTGCTCTTGAAACATGTCGAAGATCTTTTTGTTGTAGTTGTATGTCTCAAAGCTCTACTATTCACATACCATCCACAAACAAACTATCCAACTCTTGAACCTCTAGTGGGAGCATTGGACATCATGGCTAATTGGGTATCTAAATTAGCAATGGAGTTATCCAAATTGGAAGCATCTGCACTAATTGCAAATTCCAAGTTGGACTCTCTGTGTTGTAGGCTTCATCACTTAGCTAGCTACTGTATCTGTCTTGCACATGTAGTTTGTGGTGATCTTGTTCCTCAGGAAGATCTTACTGCATATGTTCACACTCTGGTAGAGGGTTTCCAAGGCATCATACATTTCCTTGGTAGTTCTCTACAACAATATTAGGCATTAGATGATGCTTCACCCGAATCTAGCAGGGATCTCTTTGCACTCACTGCATTCTTATTGTACTCTTCCATATTTTTTGGATTTGTAGGAGGCTTGATATCCATATTTAAGGTACCAAAGGTTTACTGCTTCCAAGAGGTTCTACAATCTGTACTTCCATGCCACAAAGTTAGAGGCACCTTCCAACAGGCGACTGACACATACTAGGAATGGTCATTACTGCAAATCAATGAACAAAATTCAATGTATTCATTGTATTAACTAGGATTTTACAGCCCACATCCCTTCTTAGGTTAATGTGTCAATCATTAGTACATATTCTCTTATGTCATTGAAGTATGGACATAATGCCAACTGAAACCCTTCGGCATCTCTCTTTCCTTGAAGGATGATCTCTCTATGGATGGAATTCTAGAAATATTCATATTTTATGATTTATAATCTATCTATTTAGGAAAATAGGAAACCAAAATCTCTATAAAAACTACAATCTGAAATCTACTAGAGATTGAAACACATCCCACTGGAGAAAGTAATTGCAAGTGCACAGATTTGAAACTCAAGTCACGACACTATTTATTACTCTTCAAAATAGGAGATTCATGTAAGCATCAAAATCTACCATTCACCCACTGTCTCTACTCTAAAAAATGTATAGAATAAAACCTATACCCTTTCCTTCTCCCTTATAGATTATTAAGGTACAACGAATCTGATTGCATGCACAACAGGGTCTTAACCGAAATAATCTAAGTATTAGATTTATTCCCAGCCTTGGGATTAGCTATCTCAAACTGCATGGAAGATCTATTCCTTGTAAAGTGTATCCACTAGGAGATAGTGCAAGTGTACATGCATGCACCATCTATTCTTGGATCTGCCCCACATGCAAAGTACCCTAATTAACTCTGCATGTGACTACTAATTAAAGCCAACTTAGAAATAGAGCTGAACAGATAACTATGGAACATCATCTAACTGGGGCAGGACTGATGTTAGCACATTCACTCTCTATTTCTCTATTCTTCGTAAATTCCCCTGCACCCTCAAGACCCCTGAATGGAACTACTACAGAAGGAACTATTCTGCTGCTGTCATTAACGCTAATGTACGAAATCCTATATGGGATCTCTGATTGAGTATGATCTTTGAATGCACCGAGATCATCTCTGCTTGCTACTGCCTTCAATGGATCTTAGCTGGATACTTTTCAAGGTACTAAAAATTAAAAACCCTATAGCTTTATGGTGTTAACAATTCAAAGCATAGGGTCAGAATGAAGTATCCTGATAGTTATGCTAACTACTTAAAGCAGGTGGGGCTTCAACTTGATATATAGTTGAAACACCCTTGATAATTAATACCTCAGGCACATCTTATATTCCTCATTATGTCAATTTAATTCAAGGTATGTAAACAGAATGACTCTCAACAAGGTTCAAGGCTGCTAGTGTAGGGGATGCTAGACTAGCAGTTCTCAGCTGATGAAGATAAATACATAGGCTTCATTAAGTGAATGTGTCACAAAATTTCATGTTGGTGTTTTATTCTCATGGTTTCAAGACATTTTTAAAATGTATTTTATTCTTCAATGGTTTTGGTATTAAGCTTCATGGTTTGTAATTGCATCTGTTTGGAGACACAGTGATTGCACCCTTTAGAACATGATTTCTATTTCAAATTTCCCTGCCTAGTCTATTTTCTTTCATTTCCATTGCAGATATTTTATTACGTTTCTAAATCATCTACAAGATATAATGGGGAGCATGCCAGTGATTACTGCTGATAAAATTGCATTGACTGAGAAAAATATGGACATGAAACTAGGTAGTGTGCATAATTAACAGATTATGCTGTGTTGAGCCTATCCAATTTGAAGGTAATCAATTGATGCATTGCTCAATGTTGGAATTTATTTGGGAAAATGCAGATGACATTATAAATATGTCAAAGAAAACCAATCAAAAGACTAGGAAGCAGCAAACTTCGGTAGGTACCAATATCGTGTTTGTGTTGGTTTTATCACGTGAAATTTATGCTGATGTTTATAATTGGCTTCAACTACTATAGTACTGAGAACCTATGGAATCTTGTAGAATAAGAGCCAGTGTGCATTTGCTAACAAGAATGGTGCCACAAACACTGCTTCTAAGGCCTGTCTCCAGCTAGCTGTGGATACCATGTCATTAGCACTAAGACAGGTACAAGGAGACCCCTACGTTCATTTATTATTACATTCTTTATATATCCTATCAAACTTTTTGTTATTAATTTATTAAATGTAGTGATGAGAGATTGTGTGCCTTGTTGTAGGGAAAGCTTGCAGAGTTGAGGTCTACAAATGGAACTAATCAGCTTGCAGCAGTAAAGGAAGCAACAAGGAGAGCAGTAGTTACACCCATAAGGACAATACCTATTCCATGGAAGAAAAGAAGGTATTTCATTCTACATACAATGTATTCTGACAAGTTTGCTTTATTATGTTAATCTGAATGCATTTTTATCTCACATGTAATATTCTATCTGCCCAGAAGTACTAGTAGATGGGAAGTCTATAAACATTGTGACACTTTTTTTAAATTAAAGTTGGAAGATGATTAATTGATAATAATTGTTCGCTTAATCAAAACACAACAGTCTAGTCACACTACAACAACATCAAATGAGTATTCTGCATTCATGGGGGATTTCTCCACATGCACAGGAATCGCTACCTTCAAGCCTCGTTGAACTTCTTTGCTTTAGTGAATCTACACAGAGGAATGGATCTTATCATAGCTTCATCCATGCCATATGATTGAGTAATTATCTGACAGCCTTCTAGTTCTTGGAATCCTTCCATTGAATAAGGATCGACTTGTATATTCTCTTCAGAGTCCAAGCTCCTATGTCTCCTCTTGAAAAAAGGTCTCCATCGAAAATCTTTGCAATACTTGGAAAAAATCTTGTAGTAACTTACTACCAGTAAAGCGTTGCCTAGAACTACAACAATGGCTATTAGGGCAGGTCTAATGGTGGTGGTGGCATAGTTGTGATTGGTGTGTTCTTTACTTATGGTTGCATCAGGTGATGCTCCCCATCCAAAGTCATATCTACCTGGTGAAATTTCCCTTGGACGGGATTGCTCTGGAGGCAAACTCATGGAGAATTTCTTTAATAGATCTAATTCAAACCTTGTTGAAACTACATAGATGTAATTAGTTACTATGTTCATGGAAAATGAAGGATAATAAAACTAATACAAAATCATAAATAATGCCACTACAAATTCAGAGTGAATTGATGTAACTACACAAAAATGATGAGAAAACTGCAAATCACCTCACAGAAGACATATTCATGGTGCGCCAATCTCTGCAAAATGAAGGAATAGCCCATACATTAGGAAAATAGACTCCATGGGTACAATTTTCATGAGTTTTTGAGCTAGTTAACGTAAAACCAACACATTATAAGGAAAGTACCACATAAATGACCTGACGTGATAGCAATACCACTTCTAAGGAAAGTACCACCTACCATTATTAATCTGATTAGAGCCCACCTGTCTTTATGTTGTGAGTCATTTACTAAGATTAGGAAATTAACTAAGCTAGAGATGTAGGATACTGCCAATGGAACAAGACTAAGATTCTAAGCTACTAAATATTGGTAAAGAGAGATGCTCCTACCAAAGAATGAAAATTGGGCTACTGCTATTGCTACTTAATATAGCCTTTACTAGATTTCTCACAATTAGAATCAAACCTACATTCTTCCAGCTGCGTATGAGTCTTATTAGTAAAAAAATATCCCTAATTTGTGCTAGACTACTAGGTTAACCAACACATTCTAAAAATAGATAGTGTCCTATCAATCCCAACTAGGATGTACAACTATGTGGCAGTACTGACCTTTGCTTCATGGAGTATATCTTTGCGTTTTCATGGGAGATCGATCCTTTCTTCCTCCTTTGGTCGTATGGTATGATGAGGTAGTGATAATTTATGCGTCCCAACACTAAGAATAATGGATGACTCAATATCAATTGAAACAGTTATGAATTGCATGCTATCTTTATGTGTCGGCGTGTGCTACCTATACTTGTTAGCGCTGGGATTGATTCGTGTCTAGCCCAAACAATTTTAATATGACTTTTGGGTAAACCATGATAGTTTTAAAACAATTTGGATATGTGTAACTTTTGCATTAGTACCAAGCCTTAAATGTTTGTTCAGTTAACTAAAGGTGTTCATCTCTTAGACTAAATTAGGAGTGTGGCCTCTCTTTCCTTTCATAGCACTGAAACACAACTGCACTTGAATGGTCTAATTTTGATCCTAAAATAGCACAGTTAGTTTGACTGAGAAAAGGCGCCCTTCTTGTTGACTATAACAAACATCTTCTTTTCTCCATGCATGTGCTCCCTAACTATTGTGTAAGTGTCGATATTACCTAGCCTTAATCACTATCTTTCTCGAATTTTATCACATTAGCATGCACATGTTAAAACTACTATGTTTTTAGTAGCATGTTTTACTTGTGCTAATTTCTATCCACCTCAACCACTAGTGCAATATGACTCTTAATTTTTGGATGCCCTGCATAGAAAGTTTTGATCGACTAGGTTTTGTGCCTTGCAACCTTTTCTCATAAAACACATGTACCTTTATTCTGTATATTAATAGAATAATGACACATTTTATCAAAAATATTACAACAATGCCATACATTTGTACAACTTGTTCTAAATTTATGTATTTCATTTTAAATCTTATTAATTAATATTTATTGAATATAATGTATCCAACACTTCTCTATGTTTGGGTTTCAACATACCAACCATATTTAAGTACAATGCAACCTTGATGATTGATATGGTTTACTAATCCCATAGATGACACAAACATATTCTGGCTTACACAAGAGTTACTTTGTTGACTGTGTTGAAACGTGAACATGGCTAGTCTATAAGAAATCTCTATCACTGCCATCATTATAGCCTAAGTCCTCTATTTGGAAAGCATTCACAGTGCTTACATGGAATTCCAAGCATGTGTAGTTAATTATAAATACTTGTAAAAAACATAATTGACTAGTACAAAGAAGTGATGAATATTGGGAAACATTATTTGGGACAAATCTATGTTAGACAAAAATGTTCAATGGTAGCTAGTAGTATAAGTGTAAGGAATGCTCAAGGTGGTACCTAACCATTATAACATTTAGAAACAAATCTCAAATATCAGGCTCTTAGCAGTACATCTGTTGGGCCATGGTGCAGTGGCAAGAGTATCAGCTTACCACAATGAGACCCATATTGAAAACCTGGAAGACAGTGCCCTAAATAAGCAAGATTGATTTATACAAGTCCCTAGTGATTTTGATGAAATAAATACCTGTCAGACGCAGCTTTTAAGCCAAAGGAAATACTTCACCTCATGTTAGAGGTATCCTCATGTTCAAGTGTGCCCAGAGGAAGGTTATTTCTCAAAAAAATAATTTCATCTAAAAGAAGGAGTAGGGCTACTTATGGATATTGACTGTCAAGGGAACAAAATTGCAAAGTTTCCATTATGAAATGCATCCTGGTAAACCCAAAATAAAATTTGTCTTGAATATCTTCTCAAAAGATCATGCAGATTATGAAGAAAACTTTAAAGAATAACCACGTGTTCTAATAATTCAGACTCCAGAGGGTAGAGTCTACAACCAACTTAGTGATAGAACTGTTTTCCCAGTTACTCATTGCATCATATATAGATATAAGACTTCATTATCAAGAACTGTATCCAACAAACTATACTAAAATCCTCAAGTTTTCATCGTATATCTAAAATTGGATTATAATATTCTCCTACTATTGCATCTAGTGACTTACACAATATGCCCGTGGTTCTATAACTGCCCCATATTCAAAATCTTGTTGTCTTCTTACATCAATTTTTCTTACTGTCACATTTCCTTCATTGTATAATGCATTCTCAGATATTGCCTATTCCCATCACTACAGAATCCACTACTAAATTCACAACTTTACACAACCCATTGATGAAAAGTCTCAAATGTCCCTATTAACGTCAACCAAATACTACAGAATTGTTGTATATAAAACTTCTAAATTCATAGCTAGGAGGCCTGGACTAGCATCACTACAGAATAAAAATTAGGGAAAATATTAATTGCTTAAGCTCTCCATCCAAGACACTAGCTCCTTTCAAGTTGAGCCTATGAATCACATCATATGTATGCATGCTCTGTTAAAAACGTAAAGACTTTATTTATGAACAAATAGAAATTACTAATTAGTTGTTATCGTCAAAGTACCAGCTTCACCAAGGAAACAAATACATTTGGATTATAACCTTCACATGATTATAGTAAAGCTAAAAGTTTAAAGTCGAAATAATTTCTAAAAAAAATGGTGTTTTCATCCTAGTTTGTCCAAGCCATGCAGAAATCCACACCACCCCCAACCACCCTCAAGAGGATGTATAATCACTATTGACTGATCTAGATCCCATATTTGAAGGGGATTTGCATGTGAATTGCTGACATACAACCACCAACTATAAGGTGCCCCTTTTGCAAGTGTATAATTCAACCTAAGGAAAAATATGCTACAAGAACTACACCTTGAAGTGCCAGAGATCCACTAGAGCAACCAGGACTTGCATATTGCTTATTAGACATCTTCTATAGGAATTACACCTTGTATTTGATTGATTTACCCATCTGAGTGCACTGTAAAAGATTGTGTAACCAGACCAATCTTTGAGGAAAACTTGCGGCATAGATATTTACTATTTTCTTTCTTTGTGATTCAAATGAGAAAAAATTATCCATATGTTTCTTCAAATTTATTATTAAAGAGAGTGTCATCCCAAAACTGGGAGCTCGCTTTCGAAGGAAGTGAGCTTTGGGATCCGGAGTGAGGGGGTGGGGGGCTATGCCACGCAGCATAGCTCTAGAAGACTTTTCTGTTTAAAATCAGCCATCTTGAGGACAATAGGAATCAGCTAACATTCATTAACATCAATGGGTGTGTTGCTCATCATTGTTTCATTGAAACTTTAGGTGTCTTTGTGTTGCAACGTCCCGTGGCCACTATGGTTGTAGCCTTAGATTCTAGAGCATTAGCTTCAGTGACCAGGGCATCTGTTGAAGTGTTTTCTTCCTTTTCTTTTATGTCATGATCAATTGAAGTGTCCTCCAAGGAAGATGAATTTGCATATGTCAAAATACTAGAATCTAAATGTACTCCCTAAATTATAATAGCTTTTCCGTCCTTCATATTGCCTTTTTAAAGCTCTGGCCAAACCATCTTGATAATTTGACACACTACCAAATTCTGTGACATGCTCTTCTACGGAACTGAATCACTATCCCAAACAAGGTTTGAATCCAAAAAGTGGACCCCGTGGATTTCAAGAACCTATATATTGCTTTAGGGACCACAATTATCATCAAATCATTCCCAACATTGCTTCACTGATGACGCCACCAAGCGTTCCAGAAATGGTGATTGAAATCATCCTAAATCTGCCTTGATTTGATAAACAGGCCAACATCATGAAATACCAATTAATATGTTGTTACCACTCATTATATCCTTGCTGTCACTATTCTTTGTATGCCAGTTCCTCATGTACTAAAGATGAACCAATAAAATCTATGCATCAATTCATGTATGTCATGCTAGGCTTGCATAACAACAGTAACTTTATATTTGTTGTAATGTCTCTTCATGTTTTCTGTTAGAGTTATGTTACTGTCTCCTTACTATTGTATTTACTGCGCATATAGACTATGTATTTGGATCAACTTCATCAGAACATTCAAGATCAGCCTCCTTGTAAGAGATGGTACCTCATTAGCAAAGTCTAGACATATGCACACTGAGAAACTCTTAAATATCATCAATCTAAATTAACACCTCATTAGCAAATACACATTGGGGAAAATTTTGTTTTAACAGGTCCATAGTTGGAGCAGAATTAATTCTACTCACATCAGGTGCTATGACAGATCGAAAATAATGTGCCCAACTTATTGAAGAGATTGTTCACCGTTCACTATCTATTCTACTCACACTAGGTGCTATGTCCGGTAGAAAATAATGTACCCAACTTATTGAAGAGATTGTTCACCATTTACTATATAATATGCACCCAGTGGTAGGGGGTAATTTGCTCCACTGTGATATTAACAATAACAAAGAACTCGTGCTTGGCCTTGGTTTGAAAATATATTCTTATCATAGAATTCATATGGACTATGGTAACTCTCATATTCTGTCATTTCTTTTAACCATTTTTTTATATAACCTTGTCAACCATATAAATTTGTTAGTGCTGCAAAAAGCTGATGCAGATAAGGGAGGACTAAAAGTAGTATCATTTGGAGCCATTCTATCAACCAATACCAAAGATTTTGAATATGTTGTCTTACTAATGTGATTTTTACTATCAATAAGAGCATGGCCTCATCCTATTTTTTTTCTGTTTTCCTCAATATGCTCAGGCACCTATATTTTAAGGACTCTTACTTACATCTATTGAATGCTCAAAAATTCTGTGCTAGTCCTTGTTGAAATGTCATCCACCAAGCACCGTACTCAAGATCTTAGTTTCTAGTTTGTATAATTTAGTTATCTAGATGTTTTGAAACCTTACTAGAGCCATTGAAATATCCTACCCACTTTTGATTTTGTTGGAATATAATCCGTCAGGATTATACGTTAGTGTAAATAATAGGAAGATGAAAAGACTCTCGGATGTGTGATACCAAGAGTCATTGTAAATGTATAAATAAATGCTTTGGCTATTAATAAATTGAATTCGGGAGTTATTTACCTATCAGTGGTATCAGAGCACCACCTTCCATAACTCCTTCCTGCATGCCTGACAGTCTGCCTGCCAGCCTGATAGTCTGCCTGCCAGGCCTCCGTTCTGACCTTTGTCAATTCGTTTCTCCTACCAGCCTGCATACGTTCATTGTATGCGTTACAGTTCCAAAACAAGGTGCTTATTTTCTGTGTAAGAACGTTTCATATCCCTCAATCTAGCCATTATTCTCTGCCTGCAATTTGTTTCAGGATGACTGCAATTTGTTAGAATGCCTCTGGATTTCTCATAATCCGGTGCTATACCTATACCTAACCCTAATATGTAACCACGCTCTCTCTTCTTATCGTTCCATTCATCATTATGTTGTTGCGAAATAAAATTCTCAAGCTGTTGTGAGAATCCTCTTGAAAATACTATAGCTACGATTCTCTCTTTGTGCCAGTACTGAGATCGTGACCTTCTAGAATCCAGATGGTATGAGACGTGATTTCATGAGGGACTATTGTTTCTGTTGCAATGGCTTTGAAGATGATGAGAATACAAAAACCCTAAATTTACCCTAGACTGCTGCGTGCGTTGAAGACTTCTCTGAGTGAACACGTTGGAGACTGCTGCGTGCATTGAAGACTACTCTGAGTAAACATGGTGGAGACTCATGCTCCCATACATTTGCATGGAGACTCAAATCACACGACTATAAGATGAAAGTATGAGGTATGTTGAAGATTGTTGCATCGTTGTGAATGCGTTGATGTGAAGATTGAGCTGAATACCGACTGCTGTGAAGATTGAGATGAATACCGACTGCTGTGGTTTGTAGAAGAATTTGAAATGACATAGATTCTGGTGAAAATTGAAGTCGAGCTGAGTATTATTGCCTCAGGCTCATTGAAAACCAATGACTGATAGTTGATAGTTGTGGATCATTGAGAGTTATCAACCTGCGTGAGACTCTACTATCGTGGAGGAGAGGTGACTGAATATTTATAAAAAAAAAGATTCATGCCTCCTTAGACCACGTGGAGATTGAAGTATTCTTGCTGAATATCGGTGATTGCAGACTATTGTTAGAGACTCACAATTTCATCAATTGCGTGAAGGAGTATATGTACGCACCAGAATCTAGAGACTCCTCCAGTCCACGACGATTGGGCTACACGAAACCTATTTTTTTACCTAAGTCTGTGCATTGAGGGTTGTGAGCCAACCCTTGCTAACTCCAGATGATTGAAGAGACTGAGTGCTGCGTCTAACCAAGAAGAGATCTCAGTAATCAAAGCTGAGAATTTGTTGAATACTGAAGATTGTTGGTGGAGAGAGATTGTGCAGCTGTGAAGTATTCTTTGAGAGCTGCGACTTGTCATCTCTGCTGAGATTCGGTTGAGAAGTAAAGTTGTGCATAGTATTTTTTCAAAGTGCGTGGAGGTAAAGTGCTATTGTTATAACTTCTTGTGACCATTGGGAAACCTAATTTTGCCTTAGTTTTATGCATGAAGTTTTTTATGACGATTCTACTGTGTATATGATGCGGCCTGATCGTTGTTTATTTGATGAAGTCGTGACTGCTATTTGATGCGTTGGAGAAATAATGTATGCATTGGAGGTAAAATGTTGATGTTGTATGCACTTATGACAGTTGGAAGTGCATAAAACCTAATTTCTACCCTAATTCCTTTGCGTGGAGTTTTTTGGGAATGTCTGCAAATATTTTCATATTTATGAATGGTGAGGCTGTTGTATGAGCCTGAGCTTGTTGTATGAGTTATGATTGTTGCATATTTGATGAGCCATAATTGTTGTGGGATTTGAAGCTCGTGACTGATATATTTAATGTATTGAAGAAGCCTGTGTATGCTATGAACTTGCATTTTATTCCCTTGGAATGGCTACGCTTTCTTCCTAGAGCTGCAAAATTTGAAGCTGCATTTTAAATTTGAAGTTGTGCTTTGAGCTTGAGTGATAGATACAACAGAATACTGTTGGTGTTTGTTGTGAATCGCTTCCATTTTCCTGAAGCTGCTCATATCCACTTGAATATTATAATCGAGCTAGTGCTCTCCCTCACCACAAGACTGCTCATATCCACTTGAATATTGACATTGTTGTAAAGCTTGAGAAAGGTGGCAGAGACTTAGACCTGCACCTTTACTCTTTCATCTTTTTCTCCTATTTTTTTAGTTGCATATTCATCACAGAAGATGGAATCTATAGCATCTATAGTTGGTGCCTCTCTCTCTGGCAAAGACACTTATCCAGAATGGTGGAGGAAGAAGAGAGGCAGAGGAATAATAAACTTCAGAGGTAGAGGAGGCAGAAACAACTCCAGAAAAAGATCAGATTTGTAGTGCAAGCATTGTGGAAAGACTGGACACACAGCAGATAAGTGTTGGGCTCCATGGGACTCCATCAAAGATAGACATAACCAAAAGAAAGATGACAATAAAAACCAAGATGCTTGTAAATCTTCTAATTCTACTCATTGTAATCTTGGTATTAATGAATTGACATCACTTTCATCTTACAAAGATTGTTGGCTGCTTGATACTGGTGCAACATCACACATGACTTTTAGAAAAGACTGTTTTGAAGAACTTAATGAAACAATAAATGGCATAGTTTACTTTGCAGATAAGTCAAGTCTTAAACCAAAGGGAATGGGCAGCATTCAGCTGAAGATGCCTAGATTCCCCGATTTCTTGTTGAAGAATGTTCTTTATCTTCTAGAGTTGCAGAGAAGCCTGCTGTCCTTGGTGGAGATTTGACAGCAAGGCCATTCCACCCACATGTTTGATGGAATCATAGAAATAAGAAAGTCCTCTGACAACCAAATCATCATGATTGGATACGAAGATGGGAAGCTGCTGAAGCTAAAGGGTTCATCCGCAAGAGTTCAGAACTATGCCTACCTCTCTCAGCATGGAGAAGGTAATTTGTCATCAAGTTTATTGTGGCATGCAAGATTTGGTCATTTGAATTATAACAGTCTTCATTTGTTGAGAAAGAATGGTGTATTTGGTTTGCCCACCATTCCCAAAGAGAAGAGCAAATGTGATGCATGTATATTAGGGAAACACAGTAAGCTGCCATTCCATGAATCTAATTTCATAGCAAGTAGGAAATTAGAATTAGTGCATTTTGATTTATGTGGCCCAATGCCAACTCCTTCTGCTCATGGGAATAAGTATTTTATGACCTTTGTTGATGACTACTCAAGAATGTGTTGGATTTACTATTTAAAGACAAAAGCAGAAGCATTTCAAACATTCAAAGACTTTCATGCATTGATAGAAAAACAAGCACAATCAAAAATTGGTACACTTTGTACTGATAATGGGAGAGAATACACTTCAAATGCTTTTGAAGATTATCTTCACCAACATGGAATTGCACATCAGACTACAGTTCCCTACAATCCTCAAAAAAACGGTGTAGCAGAAAGAATGCACAGAACCATAATGAATATGGTTCGCTCAATGATGTTTTTTGAGAATGTAAAACTAATGTTTTGGGGTGATGCAGTAAAATGTGTAGCCTATTTGAGAAACAGAAGTCCCTCAAATGCTCTTGATAACAAGACTCCACATGAAATGTGTGTCGAGTCTCAAAAATGTCCCTTTTTCATCCACTTTATCTTCCCTATTCCTTACATTTCATCGTCCCATTAACCTTTTATCATACCATTTCCATACATATATGTGGGTTTTACATTATTATTTTCCACTTTATTCATTTTAGTATTATAAGTGAATTTATGATTAAATATTAGAAAATATACATGTTTTTCACATATATATCTCAATTATGTGTGAGCTTTGTAATGTGTAGGAATATGTAAATGATTAATCCAAAGAGACTTCTCTAATATCTCTTACACCATTCCAAAGGAGATAGTATTCAAGCCTATTCTTAAGGAGAAGATCATGGAAGATTTGGTTGGCATATCTTATCTAGGATTTATGAGGATTTGAAGGAACCATATCTTGTAATAAGAGGAAAGTGGTTGAGAGTAGTTGAGAGAATAGTGGATTTGTTCTTATCTTTTTCTTAAGGTCTCTCATGTATAAAGGAGAGTGTTCCCTCTCCATTCCATTAAGCTATAATTAGGTTGTAATTAAAGTTGTAATGAAGTTGTAATTAAGTTAGATTAATCTTGTAGGAGGGTTGTAATGGAAGGGGATTGGATTGGATTTTGTACTTGTTAGATTAGTCTTGATTTGAGACTCTTAATGTGATTCAAGCTTTCATTGTTATATTTTCATGGTTGTCATTTGATTATTGATTTGTGTATGTGAGCTCACTTATGTGATTGTTGTTAACTCTTCACATGTTGTATTTCTCTTACGCAATCTCAATGCTTTCCTAGTTAGTGTTTCAATGCTTTCCTAGATTAATTTGATTTCAGCAAATTAGACTAAGTTAGATTAGATCTACTTCAATCCTGCACAAACAGTGCACGTGCTTCGTCAGTTTACGTACCCCGGATTGATAAATAAATAGTTGGGCAATTACTGCAACAGAATTAAAACGACATCAATTTCGCCTGACATTTTGGCGCCGTTGCCGGGGAAGCATAAGGGATTGAGGTATTAATTTATTTTTCATGCAAGTGTGATTATTCGTGCTCCTAACTCTGAGGTGACATATGGGTAAGGGCATGAAGGGTGTGTTTCAATTTCTGCAAATTAGCATAAGTTTCAATTTCTGCAATTTAGAGTAAATTTCAATTTCTGCAAGTGTGTTTCAATTTCTGCAATTTAGTATAAATTTCAATTTCTGCAAATTAGTGTAAATTTCAATCTCTGCAATTTAGCGTAAATTTCAATTTCTGCAAGCATGTTTTTGCAATTTCAATTTCTGCAACTGTGAAGAGGTTTTTATGTGTTTTAACAAGAGTGTTTTGTTTTCAGCAAGTGTGATTTTCAGTTTCAAATTTTGATTTGGATGATGTAAGAACCCATTTTACAATATGATTTAACTATGAGTGTCAGCTTGGAACAACTCGCTCACATCCTTGCAAAAATTGGAGTCTCCTCTTCTCTAGAAGAGGAGATATTGAGAGCAGCCGAAAGTTTAAATACTCCTTCAGAAACGAACAAGGAATCAGCATCTGAAGACCCCTGCATATTTGATGATGAACAATCATTCAAACAAGAGATTGAGGAAGATGACAAGGAGCTGCAGCATGATCTGAGTGAGGGAAAATGCGCTTACGAAATCCATATCGAAAGATGGTTCCAGGTAAGTACACAATTAGATCAATTTAGTTTTTCTTTTTATTCAGTTAGTTTGTCGTTACAGCAAGAAGATTCACTCATTCTTCTAAATTTTCATCTTTCATTTGAGAAATTACCACTGAACATATTAATATTGCTGTTGCGAGAATGGCTCCATTGGAAATCTGATTACACGTAACCAAATTTTAATTTTTAATTAGCATAGAGTAGGTAGATTTTTCAGTTTTCAGTTTTCAATAAGTATGCTCTCCTCCACGCTTAGTGCGATCGCGAGGATCAGAAAGTAGGATGATATATACTGATTTCAGGAATAAATAAGTTCGTGCAATATGCCTAATTGATTCATCTTTAATTTTGCATATTTTGCTCGAATTTTTTTTAGTACATTTGCAAAATGAATTCTTTTTCCGCAACATAAAAAGAAAAAATATATGCAGTCATAATAATAGTTTTTGTGTCCCATTCTTGACCTGCAAAATACACACAATAAAACGTTAAGAGAATAAAAATCGAACCAAACTTTTACATGCTGCAACTGTACCGTCATGATGAAATTATGTGTCATGATTCTGGTCGATTGCACTTTGTTTGATTGCACAAGCTCTCTTTTCTTGTTTCCGTCCATCCTTGGTTTGGGTTGCACCTATTGCCAACTTCTATATTTTTGATCTGGAACCAAAACCTGCAATGAACAAACAAATAAAACAAAAATCATAAAAGGAAAAAAAATTATATATATAACGAGTCAAATCCCCTCTGTATGCATTCATCATTTCATAACCAAACCTGCAAAGTAATAGATCATTAAGTTATGGATTGATCCATTCAACTATTGCTTATCCAAACTGTCGCCCTGCCATTGTCACTTGGACCCTACCCGATTACACTAAGCTAGTTTTACAAAATTGGAAGTAGCGGTTCATCTCATACTCAGCGGTAAGGATGGAAGCACGTAGAATTAGATCTCCAGAGGAGGGCATGATCTCTCTAAGGATTTGATCCAAAATTCAGTAAGCATTCTGGTGTTTTCGACAACTATGTTTGGTTTGATTCCAACTTCTGTGATTCACCTCCCGAGATCTTTGCCTTGATTTTGCTCCATCTTTCTTTCTATAAAAAGAAAAAAAATAGCAAGCATTCAACAAACCGTTATTCCATGAGAGCAATAATTTTCCTATGTTTATCTTCTTACCTAAAAAAAAAATGGCCGCGTAAAATCAAGGTACTCAGGTCAATTAGCTGGCACTTTAAACAAAGACAAACACCAGCCCGGCATCTATTTCCTACTATCTATTGAATAAATCTGTCGAGCGCTCCTCATTTTCCTCGAATGACAAAACCGGATTTGACACAATGCAGTCCACTATGTTAGCGCTGTTTTCTTCACATTTTTCTAACGCTGATCTTGGTTTCTTTTCACCTCCAGTTTCAGCCGAATATTGGCAAGCAGTTTCGTGTGTAGAAGTGCTATTATCCTTACAGTTGGCCAGGTATTACGAGCCTGCACAAGTCTCTTTGGAGGGTATGGGTTATTAAGAGGAGCACATCCAACCCCTAACCAAACATACAGTTTGGATGAACATGCACCTATGAAGGCTATTGATTTTGGGCTCTCTGATTTCATCAGACCAGATGAGAGACTAAATGATATAGTAGGCAATGCATATTATGTTGCACCAGAAGTTCTTCACCGATCATATAATATGAAAGTTGATGTATGGAGTGTTGGGGTCATAACATACATTCTATTATGTGGAAGTCAACCTTTCTGGACAAGGACCGAATCAGGAATTTTTCGTGCAGTTTTAAGAGCTGATCCTAATTTTGATGATGCACCATGGTCGTCGGTGTCTCCTGATGCAAAGGATTTTGTGAAAAGACTTCTTAGCAAAGATTTGAGTAAAAGAATGACAGCTGCGCAGGCCCTTACACATCCGTGGCTTCGGGGGCAATATGCAATTCCATTGGATATTTTGATTTTCAGATTAGTCAAAGTGTATGTTCTAGCTTCTCCATTGAAACGGGCAGTTCTGAAGGCAGTGTCAAAGTCGCTGACAGAAAATGAATTATTTTATCTCAGATCGTCCTTGATGAGGAATTCAATTGAGGCTATGACGGAGTCTAAGGTTCTCGATATTCTATTTCAGTTGGGAAACTAGGTTTTCATGGGTTTACGAAGTTTCTTCATGGTGTAACAGTGCGCTCAAGTACCAGGCCTCAATAAATGCTTCACAGGAGGATATCTTGCTCCTATCACCTAACATGATGGGATATGTCGAGGTGTTCTACATTGAATCATAAGTCACATCTACGACCACGACCATCAGCCATCATCATAAAGCGTCGATATCGGCACGCCATCAATACATAGTTCAGTGCCTCCCCCATGGGCCAAGACTAATCCATGATATGAAGTTTCTAACTCCATGGTATCGTATAGCTCAATAGACACATCATACACATAAGATGTTTCTTATTCTAGTGCTCATACTCCGCCGATTCCTACACCATCAGGAGACAATGCCAGCAATTCGAGATCAAGATTGAACTACCTTTTGACTACTTTTAGACTGGGCAAAAGCAGGAGTTTCAGCAGTAGCGGTTTATATAGGAGAAACATAAGCAATCGAGCAAGTTGACTCAGAACCAGCATCAACACCCGCCCATTTCAAATACTATTTCTTCAAAAAAATAGCAACCAAGCAAGAGCCACCACCTCGCAAAGACCGAGACGAAGGAACCGGAGCAAATCCATATGTAAAGGCAATAGCAAAGGAAGGAACAGTAATAGACCCAACAGATCGAGATCGAGTTGACCGGGTTAAAGCACCAGTAGCAAAGGCAGTTTACATCGTTTACCCAATAGCAGTCAAATGCATCTGGAACCGCGCGAAGGGAAGTTTGTGACTGGGTCTGATCTGGATAGATTTGGTACTGTAGGGTATGATGGCTCTGTAAGGTATGGAATTCAAATCGTTGTTTCTATCTCTCATAAATCTTCATGATTGTCTGCATCATTTTGAAACACTTTGTCGTTACTTTGAACACTTTAACATTTTGGCCTTGAGATGCTGGATGAACAATGCACGATTTGTGTGAACAACGCGTAGCTGTGCGTTGTTCAGCCAAGACGTTATTTCCGCTCGATAGTTAAGTGCTAGCTCTATCTTTGCCACTCCATATTATAACCTGGGTGTCGGCCAGAATCTTGCACGCTGCCCTTTGTCTTTCCATGTATTGCATTCATTTCCTTTTTCTTGAGAGAGTCAGTCAAATCCATTAATGAGAACGACGAGAGTAGTGATAAGCTGAACGAAGATGTTCATAAAGGCAAGAAAGTAATTAAAATCTTTGATGCTCGTGCGAAAATTGTTTTATTAATCAATTTGTTGTGGGCCCTGACTGCGCATATCTTAGCAATTTACAGCACGTTGCTTACTGAATGCTCCATGTCAATATTTGTCAATGATAGCTTTAGATACATCGTAGTTCACCCGCCTGGTCTGTTCTATCTTTCTTGGGAGATACCTAATTACTTGAACTCTGGCATCTTTGACCTCCCACGTAACTACTATTTGGATCTATCCTGGACTATTTCCTTTTGNTACATCGTAGTTCCCCCGCCTGGTCTGTTCTATCTTTCTTGGGAGATACCTAATTACTTGAACTCTGGCATCTTTGACCTCCCACGTAACTACTATTTGGATCTATCCTGGACTATTTCCTTTTGCTTGGTCACAGATGTTTCCTCCCTGAAATAAGATTTCTCAGTAATTGGACACTGCCTTGCCACGATCAATTACGACCCCATCAACTTGGAGAGAGCTGGGAGATGGATCCCTGGGGAGGCAGCATTTAGTCTTCTCCATAGGATTTGATCCCCTGCTACCTTGGAATCCAACACTAGCATGCTACGATTGCAACACCCTTTACAAGCTTGAGATAAGAGTGCAGCCTCTCCTTTCACCATAAAACTCTAGATCTGGTTCAGATAGCGATACCTGAAACAACATGAGATAGGTAGCTACATTATCGACTGGATTCCAATAGTTTTCCAAAATGTACAAGCCATACGACCATCAGCATGAATAAATTCTGCTGTTGGAGATGATATCTTTCACAGGTTTGTCGGCAATCGCATGATTAAATTCAACATACAAATCTAAATTTTTACACGAGCCAAGGTAGCAGTCAGGGTGGGCGACTTCGCCAGCTCCACGAATAAATAATTGCCTAGATGATGGACACTAGGAATAGCGACGATTATCTTCTGAACTATGGAGCTTACCAATTTACGTTTCAACTGCTCTATTAAGACCTGGCCCCCAATGTCATGGATAATTCTAACGCTAGCAAGAGCAAGATCAAGTAATTGAATTCGAAAGAAAACGGGCTCGATAAGATACACTTAGCAGATGCACAAAGGGTGCATCTTGCAGCTGAGAGCCACATCTCCTTTGCTGTATCAACACCCCTTGTTTCTCATTCTCTCGAGAACAGATTTACTAATGGATTCACACAGTCTGAAGAGGAATCCAAGGCATCAGAAGATCTCAACAATTTTTCCTTCTACTGATCATTTTGGGTATCTGCTTGAGGTATTGGAGAATAATGAAGATGAGCCCAAGCCCGAGGACAATGACGACCAGGAAAGCTATGGACCTTCCAGAGAGCCATTTTCAAATCTTAATGGGACTAAAACGTTATTATATACTTCAGAATTTAAAAAAGCTGAAGTTGGCGACTGAAAAGCTGAAACTTGAGACTGAACTGATGGAAGTAGAGATTAAGCATAGGGAATTGCAGATCTTTCTCCTTGGGCAGCTCATAAAGGGGATTCACGGGTATATTGATATTTCTTGTGTGTTAAACAGGCAAAACAATTCCATTGCAACCTACTCCAAGAATATTTTATTGCCGACATATCAAAAACAAGCCGAGCAAGGTTGGGCGGAGCTAGGATAGAGAAGGAAGATCTCTCCAGTTATGCGGTTAATATTTCTTACCAGGAAGCAGGTGAAACAAGATCTCCTTTCTCTTTCTTTCCAAACTATCTCTGCGTTTCATGCTACAGGTTTCTCAGGAAGTATTGACTACTATTTTCAAGTGTGAGAGGCGCTGTCATTCAATTGTATAATGCTGTCATTCAAATGCAGAACACTCGATGAGGATTATCTTTTTGCATCACTTCCATATACCTGAAGCAATTTTCTTGCAATCCCCGACAATACTCCTTTTACGAGCCTTGAAACAAGATGTCGAAGCATGCTGAAATGATGATTCTGATTGTGTGTCTTATTTTCATGTGAATGATCCGAATAAAAATAATTCCATACAAATTATAAAACTATGAATGGAAAATACATACAAATTGTAAAATTATAAAAATTGCAAATGGACATTTCATTCACTTTCGAAATGCATGTTTTTTTTTCATGCTTCACGTCAAAATTGCTTTTCTGAAGTCACTTCCTGCAGCAATCGATGATTCCACCTGCGCAACGGAAAAGGTATGCAAATGAGTGTAGCTGCGCATTGAGCAGCTGTGCATTGAACAGTTGCGCATTGAACAACCAATTGAACAGCTGCGCGTTGAACAACTACATGTTGAATAGCCAATTGAACAGCTGCGTGTTGAACAGCCATTTGAACAGTTGCGCATTGAACAGCCAGTTGAACAGCTGCACGTTGAATAGCCAATTGAATAGCTGCGCGTTGAACAACCATTTGAACAGCTGCGCGTTGAACAGCTGCGCATTGAACAGCTGCGCGTTGAACAGCCATTTGAGTATAGCTGCGCATTGAACAGCCTTAACAAAAAAAAACGCATGCCACATAAGAACACCTTGATTCGCGTCTTGATTTGCAGGCGGATGGAAATGAATCTCAAAAATCCGAGACATGGGTTTTGTGCGTAACATCCTCATTTATTTGACTCTCAAAGAAATGGCCAAACAAAGCTACGGTTTGCGATATGCAGGTGGTTCTTCGAGAAGGTATTTTCCATATTTGGTGTTGCGGCCGGTTCCAAAGTTGCCAACAGTTACGGCCGTGTTCCAGCTGTTGCAGATCACAAGTGGGGGCTCAGTTCTTCATTCCCATGAGATAATTTTCCAGCAATTACGATTAATGCACCAAATCAGTGAAACTCCTCAGCCACACAGAGACCATATTGCTCTTACAAATTGTAAAACTAATGCAAATGGACATTCTCTAATTCCTGAACGCAATGTGCTTAATCATAATTTGTCTTTCTTAAAGTCACTTCATGCAGGAATTGATGATTACACGAGCGCAAAGGAACTTGTATACAAATGCATTTTATTTTTATTTTTTTTTCGCTTTGCCCCATTTTTACTTATTTTTGCATTCTATGATGCTCTCATGACGTTTAAGTGCAAGATTGGTACTAAGTTTGATTGCAGGAACGAAGACGCTCGCATTCCATGATGAAGTGATTTTCAAAAATCACAAAATCTTTTGAGAAACATGCTGTGATAAGCCAGCTTGAAGGAGCTGTTACACCTCATGAACATCATGACGCTTGCTGTTACACAGAAACCTTTCATAACCCATTTGCGTCATGTATGTTTACCCCCATTTCTCCTTCAAACACGCGTTAGTCATCCACATTTTAAAGTCCACTCTCCCTTGCCTTCTCCTTCCCGACTTATCGCACATCTATTTTTCTGAGCAGCATACATCATTTCCTTTATCTTTTCAGTTCATTTTTGCCTTCTTTCTCTATGCCAGTTTGCCTTCTGAATAAAACCAGTCACCTCCTTTTCCACAATTACACTTCCTTGATTTCATTTCCATAAACCCTGTCACTACTGAGATCTTTGTTATAGTCCTACCAAATCTTTTCATAAAAACTCGCGTTGATTGACGTGGGATTCCTTAAGGCCCACCTTTCAACAGTCTTGCCCCATCGACATCAGCACATCATCTGGGATATAGACTAGAGTCCATTTTGAGTACCTAGAGGCTTGCATGCCTTAATGGCAAGTTCTCTCACTGGCGATCATGGGAATACATCAATGTCCCTTGATCATCAGATCTTGCAAGTGGCTCGACATCAGCACATCCATTCGCACTTCGCAAGATGTACTCGGGTACCTTGGCACTCATTGACATCAATGGTGAGTTGCCTCGCACTGGTTCACGGAATTCATCAATGGTCGGTAATCCAGTGATTTCTCTTCATGCTCGACATCAACACATCCATTCTCATGATTATAATTGTACCATCGGGTTTGTAGTGGATGAAGACTATACACTTTTTCCTGATTCCCTAAGCAGTTACAGCAGCTTGCATTCATTTATGAGAGCCTGACAGTTCCACAGCACCAGTTCAGATTCCTCCACTTCCCATTCTCTGATTCAGCAGTGATAGCCGTTGCAGTTCCCGCAGTTGCTGTTACAACCATCATTGTTATAGTAGTCGCTGCTATCGCAGTTACATCAGTTCCGACAGTTGTTGTTTTAGCAGTGCCAGCAGTTGTTGTTACAGTAGTGCTGCTACAGTAGCAGTCACCTTTCACATGTTCCTACAGCAGTGCCATATTTAATGTTACAGCAACGACGTCATTCATAGCTACATTTTCATGATCCTACACCAGTGACACCTTCCATCTTCCAGCAGTCGCAGTCCCATATCCTTTGGCCAGCCGTTACAGTAGTTGCAGCTATAGTACTAGTCATGATTTTCTGATCCAGCAGCCGCCACAGCTACATTCCTATTGCATCGTTCATCTACATTTTGGGTGAGTGGAGGTATGTTGTTTTCTAAGCTTTAATCATGAAATTCCTTATATGATAACTTGAATATTTTGGAAAATCCCCTCGCCATACTTTCCTTTTTCCCTTCCACGACCTACACTATGTTGCATGAGGGCATGCAACCGATTCAGTTGGGGGGGAGGGAACTATATTCATAGTCACCACATATTTACTACTATCACCACATTTTTCCATTATCATCATTCCATTTTCATCCCATTTACCATTCCCAAAAATTTCTTTCCCAATGATCCCCTGATGCACTTTACTTCATGCATTGATATACATTGGCATGATTCATACCCGATTGAGAAAAGGCTTTCTTATACTCAGTGATGCTCTCTTATGCACATTGATAGCTTATGATTTCCAGTGAAGTGTGTGGTTACAATTATTATCATAACAGCAAGTACAAACAAATATAATGAAATGAATGTTGTTAACACAAGAACCAACATTCTTATATTCATGGTTATCACACAAGAACCAACCATAAGGAAAATGTGAGCTGTTACTCATGCATTTCACATCATGAAATGAATGTTGTTAACACAAGAACCAACATTCTTTATATTCATGGTTGTTACACAAGAACCAACCATAGGAAAATGCCAGCTGTTACTCATGAGCTGTTATATCTTGGAAACATTCATCATTAAAAAGGCATCATCATTCAAAGCCGAAGTTTAGATGCCAAAGGTTCTTCAGAAGATCCATGCATGGTTGCATGAGGACATGCAACACCTTGAGTTGGGGAGAGATGTCGAGTCTCAAAAATGTCCCTTTTTCATCTACTTTATCTTCCCTATTCCTTACATTTCATCGTCCCATTAACCTTTTATCATACCATGTCCATACATATATGTGGGTTTTACATTATTATTTTCCACTTTATTCATTTTAGTATTATAAGTGAATTTATGATTAAATATTAGAAAATATACATGTTTTTCACATATATATCTCAATTATGTGTGAGCTTTGTAATGTGTAGGAATATATAAATGATTAATCCAAAGAGACTTCTCGAATATCTCTTACACCATTCCAAAGGAGATAGTATTCAAGCCTATTCTTAAGGAGAAGATCATGGAAGATTTGGTTGGCATATCTTATCTAGGATTTATGAGGATTTGAAGGAACCATATCTTGTAATAAGAGGAAAGTGGTTGAGAGTAGTTGAGAGAATAGTGGATTTGTTCTTATCTTTTTCTTAAGGCCTCTCATGTATAAAGGAGAGTGTTCCCTCTCCATTCCATTAAGCTGTAATTAGGTTGTAATTAAAGTTGTAATGAAATTGTAATTAAGTTAGATTAAGCTTGTAGGAGGGTTGTAATGGAAGGGGATTGGATTGGATTTTGTACTTGTTAGATTAGTCTTGATTTGAGATTCTTAATGTGATTCAAGCTTTCATTGTTATATTTTCATGGTTGTCATTTGATTATTGATTTGTGGATGTGAGCTCACTTATGTGATTGTTGTTAACTCTTCACATGTTGTATTTCTCTTACGCAATCTCAATGCTTTCCTAGATTAATTTGATTTCAGCAAATTAGACTAAGTTAGATTAGATCTACTTCAATCCTGCACAAACAGTGCACGTGCTTCGTCAGTTTACGTACCCCGGATTGATAAATAAATAGTTGGGCAATTACTGCAATGGAATTAAAACGACATCAATTTCGCCTGACAATGTGGTTTGGTCATCTCTCTTCAGTCAGGCATCTCAGAGTTTTTGGTTCCACCTGTTATGCCTTGATTCCAAAGGAGTAAAGAAACAAGCTTGGTGTTCAAAGCAGAAAATGCATTTTCCTGGGGTACGAAGAATACTCCAAGGCATACCGTCTATATGATGAGGTAAACAAGAAGTTTGTTATTTCCAGAGATGTCATTT
>LPNX011057834.1:332100-365471 GCA_001517045.1 Pseudotsuga menziesii
TATTTGGAAGTTAAATTTCGAACATTTTGATCTTGATGATGCAACACTGTTTATAAAGAAAGTTGGAATATATTTTGTGTATCTTGTGGTGTACGTAGATGACCTTTTGATGACAGGGAACAATGAGAGCTATATAGCATCCATAAAGAAAGATTTGAAAAAGATCTTTGAAATGACAGATATGGGACATCTCCACTATTACTTAGGGATTGAAGTCACTCAACATCCTAAGTACATATTCCTATCTCAGAAAAAATATGTTGGAGAACTACTAAACAAATTTTGCATGACAGAATGCAACCCTATCTCTACTACAATGGAACAGAAAATGAAGCTCACGTCAAGCGAAGAAAAATAATTTGAGGATGCGACCAAGTATCGACAACTTGTAGGAAGTCTTATCTACCTTACAACAACTAGACCAGATATTTCTTATGTTGTTGGCATACTTTCAAGGTTCATGCATAAACCTTGTGAACGACACTGGTCAGCTGCAAAAAGAGTTCTAAGATACTTGAAGGGGACTCAAGACGTTGGACTCAAGTACTCTAAAGTGGATGAATTCAAACTTATTGGGTACTCAGACTCAGATTTTGATGGCGATAAGGAGACAGGAGTATCAACTTCTGGATACACTATGAGTCTTGGATCAGCAGTTGTCTCATGGAGATCACGCAAATAGTCAGTTCCAGCAGATTCAACAATAGAAGCAGAATATGTGGCTGCAGCTGAAGCAACGAAAGAAATAGTATGGTTCAGGAAGATACTTGAAGATTTGCAAGAAAAACAAGAGAACTCCACTCCATTATTGATCGACAATACTTCTGCAATCAAGCTGGCTAAGAATCCCAGATTCCATGATCGAACCAAACACATCAACACAAAGTATCATTTGATTCGACATCATGTAGAGGCCAAGACAGTCCATCTTCGACATTGTTCCACAAATGATCAAGTTTCAGACATCTTCACCAAAGCGCTTGGACGAGAAAAGTTTGAAAGATTCAGAAACATGCTCGGACTTACTATCACCCCTTCGGATTAAGGGGGGGATTGTTGGAATATAATCCGTCAGGATTATACGTTAGTGTAAATAATAGGAAGATGAAAAGAATCTCGGATGTGTGATCCCAAGAGTCATTGTAAATGTATAAATAAATGCTTTGGCTATGAATAAATTGAATTCGGGATTTATTTACCTATCAGATTTTAATATTTTGAGGTCAACCATCAAATTCGATGTGCATCCTTTTATATCTTTTCAACTTGAGTTGTGTTAAGAAGGTGAATATTGGAGAAGACGTTGGTCTAGTTTTGCTTTAGTCATGGTTACAATAGCTCTTGCTAGAGTCCTTCAACAACTTATATCCATAATAGGGCCAATAGGGACTTGTGATCGAGGAGCTACCTAAGGACAATAATTCTCTAGCATCTGAAACTAAACCTGCTACCACATAACCCATCATTGAACACCCAGATGATGATCCCATTCGAAGTGATATAGAGCATGAATCAAGAAGTATTAGATACCAATTCTACCCCAGTTTACATCTCAGGCATTCAACGACCATATATATTCAATCACTAGGCTTGAGGTTTTCTATTATATGTCTTAATCTAAAGGGATAATTGATCCAATGGAATAATCTTATGGGATTATGATTAAATATGTGATGTATTTTGTTCGGATGTTCATTCTTTAGAAGGATGTTCTATTCTGTTTGTTTCCATTATAGTCTCATGTTATGTTTGTCCTTCACTATTTATAGTTGCACACTATTTATTGGCTGTTACTACATGGTTGTGATGGTGCATCTGCTATTAGGGCTCCCACTTACTCTTATACAAATTGAAAATCCACTTGGACTAATTATGGCACATCCTACTATGGATTAGATATATAATCTTCTCCAAGCTCTTAAATCCTCTTTCTTCATATTCCTTGACCCCATTACCCTTTGGATCGTCTTTGGTTTTGGTCCACCATCCCATTTACTTCATTAATCTAGTGGAGTGCAGAATTCATTAATTCAGTTTGTTCCATCATGAAGCATGTCTATTATGGAGTTGGTGACAAAGTGTTGAAATCTACTGGAGGCAGTAATTCATCTACTCAAGTTGTTGTACCACCTCTTTATGATGCATCAATTTCAATGATTGTTGAAATGGGTTTCTCAAAGGAATGGGCTGAATAAGCCCTTCAAAATGTTCATTCAAACCATGTAGAGATGGAAATGGAATGGTTATTTACTCATCCAAACAAGCCCTTTCAAGAAGATGATGAACTTGCTTGAGTGTTAGCTCTGTTATTGGGAAGTACTGAATCTCCAGCTAAGGAAGAGATGGATACAAGACAAAAGGATATTCACCAGGAAGAGGATTTGGTATAAGTTCCTTCTATTGATGAGATATTTTCCACTTGCATTAAGTTACTCATTAATGCTAAGGAATATCTAGCTTTTTCTTTGAAGGACTTGCCGCAAACATCATGCACTCAAAACGATGGTCAAGCAAGAGCCAAAGTTATTGTTAGCTCTCCAAGAAACTACCTAGGGTTATAGGCTAGGTATGCTTGGTAACTTAAGAATTCAATACCTTTCAGTAAGTGGATCGAGGGGATACTGAGATGGCACGATGGAAAGACTGCTAATCCAAATAGTTTAATGAGCCAGTGCTCTTAGAAACTATAAATCAGATGATAAATAACAGAAAAGGCATGCAGAATATTGCTCAGACAACCAAATACATTAGATTGCAGGGTTTATACAACCAAGTACATACATAACACAGGGTTACACTAAGCAATAAGAAGTTCCTCCATCAAATCATGAGCATAAGCTAAGCTAATTCAACAGAGTGCAGAATAATGGTGGATGAAAAAATCTGATTACAACAACAAGAGAAACTGTGATTTTATTAGAATAGCAACCAAAACATAGGCCAAGTTTCTCCAAGCTCGAACCCTTTTTCCTTTGAGTTCTTAGGCTTTTAAAGCCTTTACAAATAGTTTCCAGATCCTAAAAGCATGGATCTGTTGAGTTTAACTAAAACATTAACTGACAGTTAAAAGCAAAAAGATAGGAACTGATCTCTAAAATCAAGGAAATGCTGATATGGAGATCTCCTTCAATAGCTTGGTGGTTGAGATCTGGGCGAAAATTTAGAGAAAAATTGCAAAACAGGCTTTCGGCAGCTCATGTTTTTTCTATTAACACCTTTAGCTGCCAAAAGCTGGCCTTTTTGGGAGCTAATGAGCACTGTGGTAGCTCGCCTAAGCTGCCGAAACCCGTGGAATTCCTAAAAAAACTGCCTTTGGAAAAAATCAATTTTCTCAACCGTCCAATGTCCGTTTTGCATGTTCGAATAGTCGATTTTGATCTACAGATCATAAGCTATCCACTGGTGCTTCCAGATCTGAATTTGGATTTCGGGAAGGCCATCAAAATTTCCCCGCAATATCACGCGATTTCAGCAAAAATATTCCTCCAATTTCCATTCAATGCTCTGTGCAATAATTATTTTTTGCCAATTCCTTGACAATTCTGCTGCTTTTAGTTCTTTAGCTTTACTGGTCAGGATATAGCTAGTAGTATTTTTCCAGAGCACAATCTTTTTTTAAATTTACACATGGAAACATTTTCGGCAACTAAAATCATTCTGGCAAACCAAATTAGCTGATGAAACTGGCCTGTTTCGGCAGTTAAGTAAACTTCCACAGACTTAGTTAACTGCCGAAAACTGAGATTTTGAATTTTGAAGGCCATGACTTATAGAAATAAAGATTTTTACCCATTCTGTCATCCAAAATGACGGTGGTCAATTTGGGAGATAACAGTTATATTATTTCTTGTAGAACAACTGAAATATTGTAATTGGGATCTTGGATAGGACAATAGCATGTTGTCCCTTCCATCTCATGTTTTGGATCTAATTTACATGAATACAATACAACTTGTGAAATTGATGATGATAGAAACTTTACAATCGTAGGAAAATGATATACAGAGAACCAAGGAACGTAATCAATCCCATGTTGAAGATAATACACTATATCATCCTTTGTCGACCATTAGATACTCAAAGTTGTGCATTGATTTTTTTTACCATTATATAGGACTCTGTAAGTTAGGTTCCCAAATTCTTAAAGGGTTCTAGCTCAATGGAAGAGCGCCTGCATTACAAGCAGGAGGTTGGTGGTTCGATTTCTCCATGCCCTAATGATATTATAATATCAGTTAAAAAAAAAATTAGTAAGAAAAAAAAATATATCAGTGACCAAACAAAATGACCAAAACTCATATATTAAATTACTAAAAACGACTAAATTAGTGACCAAAACATGAGAGATGCGAAACTAGGCATTAAAAGGATGCAACACGTGGTGCTAATGATGAAGACAAACATGGCGTTGATATGGTAGAAAAATAAGATGTTACATTAGATGCAAAACATGGCGCTACATGGGAAACAAAATATGGTGCAACAATAGAAGAAATATTTGGCGTCATTTTGGTAGCAAAACACGATGCAAAAAGGAAGCAAAAATTGGTGCAAATTTGGAAGCGAAAATTGACACATATTTGGAAGCAAAACATGGTGCAAAATGGGAGGCTAAAGTGGTAGCTAAAATGGATGTTATATTGGATGCTAATTTGGATGCTTACATGGTGCTATTAAGGATGCTAATATGGCACTAACGAGGGTGTCATTTAAGAAGAAAAAACTGACACTCGCTAAAAAGCAAAATATGATGTTATTTAGGAAGCAAACCTCGACGTTGTGTAGGAAGCAAAGTTGGACACTAATATGGAAGCAAAAAAAGATGTTTTTGGAGACGCTTTAAGCTTTGTCGATGATGCGTCCCACTTAGCGTCTAGTTTGACCACTCAATGTAAAAAAAAAATTACACTAAAAAGGGACGCTAAATGGGAAACTAATTCCAGGATTTGTTGTAGTGTCTGGAGTATTGAATCCAAAAGCACTGTGAGATATTATATTTTGTACATAGACAATAATTATTGCTGCTTCTGCCCATAGATGCATTAAAATATCTTGATCATATATCATTGTCTTCGCTGCCTCCATGATGGTTTTGTTATTTCTTTCCACAACACCATTTTGTTGAGGATTGTAGGGAGTAGTTATTTCCCTCTTGATTCCATCATCTTTACAAAAGGCTTCAAACTCTTTTGAAGTATATTCTCCACCATTATCTGATCAGAGTGACTTGATTCTTTTGTCTGAAATATTCTCTATCAAGGCTTTGAATTCCTTGAATTTCTCAAACACCTCGCTCTTTGCTTTCAAGAATTATATCCATGTCTTTCTTAAATAGTCATCAATAAATGTAATATAATATTCAAAACCACTCAAAGATGTAGATGGAATTTGACCACACACATCTAAATGAATCAATTCCAACGTACCTTTAGTTTTTGTTTCACTCTTTGGAAATGGATTCTTGATATTCTTCCCTTTCACACATCCTTTGCAAATACCTTCATGGTTGATATTCAAGTTTGGTAACGCCGTCACTAATTTTTTCACATGAGGTAGTGCTTTGTAATTGATGTGGGAAATCCTTCTATGCCACAATTCACTAGGGTTAGTGGAATCATGAACAAGGGTTGTTTCTGAATGTCCCTTGAGTTTATACAGGTCTCCTTCTTCTTCACTAATGACAACTGCATCTTCAATTGACTCTCCTTTGGGCCACATGAGTACTTGGCCATCTATGAATGCAACTATGAATCCTTTCTTGTCTAAAGCTGAGATAGAAAGTAAATTCTTTTTTAGACCTGGTACATATAAAAATTCCTTCATCTTTAGGGGATTTCCTGAATCAAGCTTGTAGCTTGCTTCACCAATTCCTTTGATTGGATATTGATAGTCATATCCTAGAGATAATTTCTAAGGAAATTTCTTTTCTTCAAGTTTTGACAGAATTTTCTTTTATCTCGTCATGTGCTTTGAAGAACCACTATCAATAAGCCAAGTGTCTTCTCCAGGTGTTATAGACCCAAAGAGTGGAGAGAATAGTACATACTCTTTTGCATATTCTTCTCTTGCTTGATTTCTTTGATTTCCTTCCTCTTCTTATTCTTCATCCTCATCTTCAGCTAGATGTGCATGATGTATTTTGTTGTTGTTTTTCATATTCTTGTATTCTTGTCTCTTCAAAGGACAATTTCTAGCAATGTGTCCTATCTTATCACAATGAAAACATTGAAAGCTGGAGTAGTCCCTATCGGGGATAATTTCTCTTGTTCTCTAGAACCTGTTGTGAGGTTGAGACTCCTTGGGGATTCCCTTATTGAATTTGGGTTGAATTATTCTTATCTTGGTAAGGGTGGCTAGGGCTTGATCATCCTCCTTCAGTAGAGCTTCTCTATTTGCCACTCTAGTATCCTCCTGAATACAATCTTCCAATACAATATCAAACTTCATGCTTTCCTTCTTGGCACACATCATTTGGATAAATGACTCCCAGGGTCTAGTGAGACCATTGAGAGCAGTCATAACCAACTCATTTTCATCAAGTTTGTCTATAATGGCTTCTAGTTGTTCCTTGAACCGGGAGACCCTTGTGAAGTAGTCCTGGATGGATTCTCCATGACTCATCTTGGTGCTCTTCAATTGAGCTCTTATATTCATATTTCTATTGATGTTTCTTCATTCGTACATTCTTGCTAGGGGATCATACATTTATTTTAGAGTCTTCTTGGATGACACTTTAGAGATCAAGTGATCCTTGATGGAGTCAACAATAATCATTTGTTCCCTAATAAGATCCTTTCTATGCTTCTCCTTAGCTTCAACCTCTTAAGGTTCTGCAACGTCATCCTTGATATATTTTTCAAGATCATTCTCTTTGAGAATGAGGCCAACTCTATATTTCCATGCACTATAATTCTCTATGCCTTCTAGCTTGTCCTCAAGCTTGGTGCTTAGGGCCATCTCATCAGAAGATCACAAAAATTGAAATTATGGAAAATGAGAAATTGATCTTACTAGGAAATGCACTTGATTGAGGCGAGTTGACTGGTGTGCTTGGTTTCTGGAGATATTAAGTCTTCACCTTTCAAATCGGACTTGCGAGATTCAGCACTGGAGCTTCTAGAAATTTTCTGGTTCACTAGATTTCTACAGTTTTCTGGTGCAGTGTCAAACTAGGGTTTAAATTTTTGGGAAATCTACTCCTCCAAAAACTTTGATCCTAGGCTCAGAAGATGTGCTCTAGGAGGGTACATATTTTCATACAATCAGTTCTTCAAAATTCAAAATTTTCTCGAAACCCTAATTTCTCATCGAGGAGAGAGAGAGAGGGATTTTTCACCTTGTGAAAGCTGTCCTATTCAGGTTAGCTCTGATACCATGTTAAGATTCCATATGCTAAGCTAGATTATAAGTATTCAATTTCAATTTCATAACAAAATCATATAGATAGGATCACTGAAAGAAACCATATCACAAGATCAACACAGATTTACCCTGGGAAAACCCTAATGGGAAAAACCCAGCAAAATCTTCCTCAATATAGATGATCCAAAGATAAAAGATAAAACCCAAGATTGATCCTTCTCCCCCTTGCAGCTATAGTTATCTCTCTCTCTTATGCGCTACACAAGTGAGTGTGAGTGTGTAGAAATGAGGAGAGCCTCACTTCTATTTATATTCTTCTGTTCACTTGATTTTCCACTCCAGCAAGTCGACCCCACTAAAATTGACTGGGCCAACTTCTCTAGGAGGACTCTAACAACTTAATATTATATTAATTAGGGTGCTACTAACTTGAATTACAACAGAGGGAATTTCCTCATGAGTCTTAGTGATTCTCCCGATAGGAACATCGGGGCATATTGAAATACAAATGATTCTCCTAATAGGAACATTGAATATAATAAGTAAATACACTTCAAAGTTACAATAATTCAACAGAAAGGATATATCCAACCGAGTGTGTCTCCTTGGGGAGCACCGATACTTTTCGTAAAGAAGAATGATGGTACGATGCGGATGTGCATCGATTACTACTAGCTTAACAAGATGACCATCAAGAATCGATACCCACTTCCTAGAATCAATGACTTGTTCAATCAAGTAGGAGCATCCAAGATCTTCTCGAAGATCAACCTGCGATCCGGGTACCATCAACTATGGATTCGCAATGAGGATATTCATGAAACCGCCTTTCGTACGAGGTACGACCACTACAAGTATGTAGTGATGCCATTCAGGTTGACCAATGCACCTACAAACTTTATGTGTATGGTGAACAATATCTTCAGTAAATACCTAGATAAATTTGTTTTGGTCTTTATAAATGGCATCCTAGTTTACTCCAAAATTAAAGAGGAACATGAGGAGCATCTCTGCATAGTGCTACAGATGTTACGGGAACACCAACTCTACGCCAAGTTTAGTAAATGTGATTATTACAAACCATAGATATAGTACTTGGGTGACATAATCTCCGAGAAGGGGATAATTGTGGACCCATAAAAGATTAAATCCATAAAGGATTGGCCTAGCCCCACTAGTGTAACTCACATTAGGTCATTTTTTTTATTAGCCGGTTACTACCAAAAAATCATTGAGAATTTTTCACGGATAGCTTGTCCCATGACTGCTTTGCAAAAGAAGGCGAACAAGTTCTTATGGACAACCAAGTGTGAGGAAATTTTTTAGAAGCTTAAACAAGTTTTGAAAACTGCACCATTACTACAAATTGCGGATCCTAATGGGGATTTCATTGTTTGCACAGATGCAAGCAAGGAAGGGCTCAGAGGAGTCCTCTTGCAGAATGATTAGGTGATATGTTACAGATCCTGAAAGTTAAAAGAACACAAACAGAACTACCCCACCCATTACCTTGAGTTAGTATCCATCATCCATGCCTTGAATATGTGGAGGCACTACCTCATGGGGAAGAATTTTATTCTGAAAATAGACAATATGAGTCTGAAGTATTTATTTGAGAAACCAGATCTGAATTCTAGGGAGGCCAGATGGTTGGATTTCCTTAGCGAGTACCATTTCGAGCTAAAGCATATAAAGAGAAAATAAAATAAAATTGTTGATGCTTTAAGCCGACAAGCTCATATGATATATGTGGGGACTTTAAGTCAAGACGATTCGTATTTACACGAGAGGATTAGAATGACCAACAGAGTTAACCCTTTCTATGTTGAAATCCTCAAGAAGGTCCAAGAGGACAGGTTATTTTTGCAACAAAAAGAGTACAAGGTAGATGAAATGGGACTGCTATGGTCCAAAGAAATATTGTACGTTCCAAAAGGTGGGGACATTAGGTCCATCATCCTCACAAAATTTCATCGGACAAACTACTCAGGGCATATGGGATATCAAAAGATGATATCCGCAGTAAAGAAACACTTTTTCTGTCCTAAGTTAAAGGTCTACATAGCATTGTTTATCACAAAATGTCAATAATGTCAGTTGGTCAAAGTTGAGCACTAGCATCCTTCAGGGCTGCTACATCCATTACCCATTCCGCAATGGAAGTGGGAAGTCATTAGTATGGATTTTATCATGGGTCTACCAAAGAGTAAGAAGCAAAATGATTCTATCTGTGTAGTAGTTGACAAGTTTTCAAAAGAAACACACTTCATTCCAGTGATGTGGACATACGAGGAAGTACACATTGCCGACATATTCTTAAAGGAGATATTCAGATTACACGGGATACCCAAGGCAATAATCTCAGATTGAGATACAAAGGTTACCAAAAAAATTTGGAGATCCTTATTCTCTTGATTAGAGACGCAGTTGAACTTTAGTACTGCTTACCACCTGCAGACAGAATGAGTAAACCAGATTGTAGAGGACATGCTTAGGATGTATGTCATGAACAATCCCACTAAGTGGGAATATTACCCACATATTTTAGAGTTTGCATATAACAATAGATACCATACCTCCTCCAAGATGAGTCCCTTTGAGATACTCTATGGATGGAAGTGTAGAACACCAGTTACTTGGGATATCCTGGTGGATCAACTCATGTTAGGGCCTGACTTACTAAAGGACTTGGAACAATTGGTTACCAAGGTCCAACTGAACCATAAAGAAGCAGAAGACCGCCATAAGAGTTATGCGGTGAAGAAAAAAAAAGATAAAGATTATCAGATAGGTGACCATGTTTACTTGAAAGTAAAAGCAAAAAGAAGCTAGTTGAGCTTGGGAAGGTGTGGTGAGTTAGCACCTAGATTTTGTGGACCCTTTGAGATACTGGCCAAGAGAGGTACAATGGCGTATGAACTAGATTTCCCTGCTCACATAAGAGTTCATAATGTTTTCCACACATCCTTAATAAATAAATATGTTTATGATACTAAACATGTGATTGGTTGGTCCTTGTTATAGGTGGAACCTGAAGGGGAGTTTGCACCTAAACCCCTTCATATACCAGAGAAGAGAGAGGTGCAACTCAAGAAGTGCACCATATTCCAGTTGAAAGTTCAATGGAATCACTTCGAGGCCGATGAGGCTACTTGGGAGAATGAAGCCACCATGATAAAGGATTACCCCAACTTGTTTCATGATTTCACTCTGAGTCCCTAGAACACCAAGGACGATGTTTTTCTAAGCAGGGAGGGATGTAATATCCCGAATTTTTGGACCTAACACTTATGGGAATAAGTCCCATTGTTTATGATGTTGTTTTGATGTTTTATTTTGTATATTGGGTATAAGACCCCACTGCACATGAACCTGATGATTTGTTTGATATATTGGGCGTAATCCAATTTCATATGTTTTATGTATATGATTTCATGTGTTGGGCATGGACCCTGTTACCACCTAAGTTGTACTTAGTGTTTTTTTCTCAAGTGAGCCTGGTGAACTGGACAAGGATAACTTGTTCGGACTTTAGAAGACCTTTGGAAGTACTTCTGGGAGGTGCTTGTTGTACTATACCACATGTTCATACCCCATGGGGGAATTGTAATAAATGTTCTAGAATGATAGTGTCTGTAAAAGACTCAGTCTGTTAGTCTTTATTTGTCAATCCGATCAGCCCAGGGTGTTGTTTCCCTTGGTTATTATTGGTTGTTGAATAAACGACTGCTAATTTCTGAGTTTTTCACTCCATACCTCCAAAGTTGGGGTGGTCGGCTTGGCATTTAGGACTATTGAGGTTATTAGAGTCTATGTGTCAATGTATAAACATGCTAGACATCATGATTGAGTCATATGAACATGTCTAAGTCCCCCTAGGTTTTTTCAATTTTTCAATTTTTTTAGTTTTTTCAGTGTTTTTTATTAAAAATTTAATTTTCCAAAACTTAAGCTATTTTTTAATAGTTTAATTGGAAAAATTGATTTTGTAATAAAAGTGGGCCAAATAATCAGTTTTAGTCATGTAGGTGCTCATTTTCAAGCTAAGAGCACCATGTAAAATCATGGACCCACTATTTCCTAGTTTTGAATAATTTTCCATCACTAAGGTCAGAAAGCCCCAAAAATCAATTATTGATTATTTTAATTAATAAATTGATGAATAATTGAGCAAATCCAAAATCATAAATCAATGGATTCTCAGCCGATTTGATTCAAATCAGTCAAATCTGAAGCAGATTGACTGGATCTAACAAATCCTTGACTGAAGGAGGTGATTAAATCAGATCCAGAGTTGATCTTCAACATCCTTTATGGGGAATTTCACCCTCCCTCTCTCCTCAACATGTTTTGGCTCATCTGGATGAGTTTTGGTGGATGCTTCAGTCAACAGGTTGAGGTGTCAGTCAGATCAGCTCTTCGATTGACAATTGCACTCAGTGAGACTCAGATCTGGCTCAGTTAGACACAGATCAGGTATTGATGGACTCTCCATTAGCATATTTTGTCTATATCCTTTGGATTTGTGCCCCCCCTGGGCTGGATCTCCTGGTTTTTGTATATATCCAAGCACAACAGCCTCTTCCAAGCTAGTAAGAGCTGGATTGAAGGGATTGCTATTGTAATTGTGTATTGATCATCATTTGTTGAAATAAAGAGAAGCTTTGGAGGATCAATTATGGAGTACATTTCATGTGTGGATCATCATTATCATGCTGCATTTGAGGTGAAACTGCTATTTTTTCAATTTTTTGCACTTAACTGTTGTCTTCCTGAATGGTTATTGAAATCATAGGGATAGATCATTGTAAGTAAGCTTAATTCTATTTTTTGCATATGTTTGAATGAGCTAATACCTATATGCTAAATAAGATTATTTGCATGCTGTATCATCTACTTCTCATATGTATCTTCAAATTTAATGGTTTTGTTTGCAGGATTTGTTGTGTAGCTTACAGGTTTGCTGTGATTGGAAGATATATGGTTCAGGTTTGATTCCATTGGTGTTCCAATATATATTTCTAATATTGTGCCCCTCGGTGCTTCACTACCAAGTTTCATTTGCAGATCTGCTTCAACAACAAGCACTTCTCTTCTCCTTTTCCTCCTTCAAAATCAATCTTTTTTTTACCTGGTTACTTTGTTCATAGCTTTGATATTGTTTAGATATATTATCTTAAAGTAAATTTAACATATATCTATCTCCTCAAAGCACATAATCTAGATCTTGTTCTTAAAAGGTTTCATAAGCATTCTAGATCTAGATTCAAGGAAATCGTCCTTTTTGCATGGAATTTTAAAGAGAATTTGTAACTTGCATGCATTAGATTTCTGTTTTCTGTCATAAAATTTCATATTATGCAATAAAATTGCACATATTATTGGCTTCCCAAAAGGAAATCCAAGATCCAAAGAAAATCCTGCTTTCCTTGGTTCCCTCTTACCTTTTTAACTAGTTTTAACTTAGTTTTTTTTAGATAAAAGTAAGCTGACCCAAAGGTACTTTCAGAGTGCTTTTGGGAATATTTTATTATAATATGCTTGCTGTTTTTTAGAAAGTTTTACAGAAAATAAAGGAATCTTCTGTTCGAAAGTGGCCTCAGGAGCGTTCAAATTCCCCCATGGGTCTCCCATTTGACTAAAACCTTTAATTTTCGCACTTTGTAAGTTCTTGATTTCACTCCATATAAGGATCAAGAAGAATTATATCAGTTCTCTAATATTGTAACTGCTGTTAATAAAAATAATTTTTTGAATAGGCTCTTTCGAGCCCATTCCCCAACCCCCCTGGGGGGATTTGCGTCGGTGTCTTTTTTTTGGCTTTTTTGTTCATCCCTTTTCAAACTAGCGTAGCTCTAATATGAAGGGTAGTATAATTTAATTCATTATCAATTTCATATTCCATATTTTATATTTCAAAGTAATCTTAATACTTACCCCACCACTTTCCGATTGACCCAAAAGGGGAAAGAGATTCGTGGTAGGACTAATTAGAAAACTAGAATTGTGTATATGTTTTCTTTTCTATCATTTGTTTTTCAGCTATTATAAAATTATCCCCTCCTTGATTCCCCGATTGAGATCCACTTGGATCGAAAGAGGTTCTTGGAGGGTTTTCTTTTTTAACAAGAACACCCATCTTTAAAATTTACTAAAATTGACAAGACTCCGGTGTGTATGCCTTGCACTTGGCTGCGGTTCATTCGATCAGTCAAGTTGTATCAAAATCACTTGAGTGACTAGTATAATTGGGACTCACTCTCCCAAATTGACAAACCATCAGGTGAAAATCCAACACCTAGATCAAACCATCACGGTGGCAAAATACCCAAAAGAAGCGGGAACTTCTGAAAAGTGACCTCGGGGCGCCGATCTCTGTCACACCCTAACGGGTGCGTTATGAACAATAGCCCCAGAGACTCCATTCAGCCCACATAATCCTTGCGGGTAGTCGTGAAGGTTTAGTTTTGGACATACTCCAAGTACTCTTGGGTATATCTGGAGTCCACCCCTTCGCCTAATTTTAATCAACTCACACCTCAAATTGAACTTAAAACGTACCAAGAGGCAATTGCAAAACATTCACTCCAAGCACATGCAAGTACATTGATTTTATTTTTTACTCCATTCTAAGGCACTGGTTATTTTCTTGCTTTATATATATATTGTGTCTCAGCATTGTGCTTTCGTGTGTTCATTTTTGTATCTTGTCATCTTTGATTGTCTATAGTTAAATTTCAAACTCCTAAGTAACTCATTTAGTTTAACATCACCATACTAAGTAATTATCCTTAGTAACTTAATAGGGTCTACCCCCCTTGGCTTCGTTAGGAGTTGAGCCTAAACGGAGGAGTCAAGAACAAGGTGACAACCTTGACTCGAGACTTGCCCCCAAGGACACACCGAGTGGCTTGAATATTTTTGCCACGTGACCCAGGTGTGTGAAAGGCAGCAACAGACCCTTGACCACATAATTAATGAGATGTTTGTCTTGAGTCCAAGATTCGAGGCACATGAGTATTCAATGTTTTTTGTTGAGCGAGCAGCTCTGGAACACATGAATATTTGATGTTTTGTGTTGAGAGAGAAGCTATGGAGCACATGAGTATTTGATTTTTTTGTTGAGCGAGAAGCTCTGGAACACATGAATGTTTAATGTTTGTGTGAGCCAGAGACTCTAGAGCACTTGAGTTATGAAACCTTTGTGTTGAGTAGGAAGCTCTGAAGCACATAAAAAGATAATAATTTGAAGTGTTGGGCATAAGCCCTAGAGCATTCCAAGTTGATGTTGAGCATAAGATCTGGAACATCAGATCCTTGGCCATTGTATCCCTAGGTGTATCCTACAAATACATCCTAGCATTAGTGTTGAGCGAGGAGCTCTCAAATTGCACTAAGTTTGTAACTCCTTGTTTCTTAGCGTTGAGTATGGGCTCTAGATAAATGCTAGGAGTTGCTGAAAAATTAATATGTTGAGTGAAAATGACTCTGATAAAACATTGATCTCATCTTACTTATTTTTAAGTGATTAAATGAAATTTAAAATTTATGTATCTCATCAAAGTACTGAAGAAATACCATGTTATACGAGGGAATCCAACATGTAAGGAGGTTTAGAGTTTCCTAACCTAGTTTACCTAACCCCTATCTGAAGGTCCTATTAAGGAAAGTGACTAAGATAAAATAAAAGTGTCTTGTGATGAGGGATCTGTTGGCACCCCAACAACTCCCCTTGATTTTTTGAGAAATAAATGGACCCCTATGTTTCACATTATAAATTTATGAACATCCTGGTAGGTCATGATTGCTACGTTCGAGCCTAATTTTGTGATTTTGATCCACGTCCAACAAAATTCTTTATCTTTGAAAGTAAGCTTTCTCAAATATGGATGATCATTGATTTTTATAAATCTTTAAGATAGTGTTTTTCTTTTTCTCTCTTTTCACATTTTGTGTTTAAATCCCTTGATTTAATACTAATTTTAATTTTGATACTAATGATATTAATCCAAATATCATTTTGGAAAAGTATTTAAAAAGGAAGGACCATATCATTTTTTTGGGAAGACACATTCATATCTTTATGTTGTTTAAAAATAAATTTAAGAGTAACGCCATTATTTGAAAATTGCCCATTTAAAAGAAAAACAAAAAAATAATTTGTTTTTATTTAAATTCCATTTTAGTTTTGACACTTTTATAAATATTTACAAATAAGTTCATATGGTCATGAGTTGGAAGCATTGTCAAGCTAAGTTGAACAAAATAATTGAATGTGGATTATATGTCATAAAAGATTTTGAATAATAAAATGAAAACATTTCATTGTTTATTACCAAAGGAATCATCACATTATTGATGTCGTTAATGACGGTTGCCTACATCATTTTGTTTGACAGTGAAAATGAACAATTTTAATGCAGTATCATTATATTTATTTATCAATTTTAACAATAGAAAACTGTGAAATCGATTAAGGCGGTAGAATTTTGCATTAATGATAACACATGAACATCGTACCAATAAGATAACAAACCACCGGGCCATTGAAATAATATTCCTGCTGATTGCTCAAGTATTTATATTTGATTTATAAAAGAATAAACGTAAAATTTGTCCAGTTGAAGGAAGATAAATTTTATCAAAGCATATTTCTCCACTTGTCTACCAAAAAATTGTGAGGAGAGGTTACACTCCATCAAGTCTCGGTAGATATTGTTGAGTGAGAATCGCAAAATTTGCCACACTTAGTTGCTACAATATCACAGGGACACCCATTAAGCTTGAATATTTCCAGTGGTCTTTTACATATTCATTTGATTAAGCCATTAGTTAAGGAAAGATCGCCTTATTTGCAGAGATAACAATCATTTGTCCACACAAAGCATGGCACCTTTTTCGGGTATTGAAGAAACGGTTGTATATATATTCCAGCTCATATGATACATGTCCATACAAGATTACATCAAGAGAATCATTGTAATCCTGTCAATTGGTCGTTGACATATCACTTTACTTCATCACCGAAATATATGAGAATCAAATATAGTTGTGAAAGTAGCTGTCATGAATTCTGAGAATCATACGCCAAAAATATTATCAATTGTCGGAGCATTCTTATCTCACTCTATTTACGTAGATTTTTCACCTGTGTGAAAAGGAAGTCAAATATCTGAAATACTCGAACATAAATCTATCTTTATTTTATCACTTTGCCATTTTTTATGGTATGCATTTCATATTTGGGATTTTATAAGATATCGTTGGTTTTTTTTTGCAGGTAATTTTTGTAATTTCTTTCAAATTCATTGTAATTCTCAGAAATGTAATATTGTCGACAATAAGAAGCCTCGGTTCACTAAAAACTGGGAGTTTAGCGTGCCTAATGAATCAACTCAGCAAAAGAGGAGACAAAGATCGAAATATTTCAGTCGAGTTCTAGAAGAATAGATGTTAAATTGCTTAATGAGGAGCACATAAATCAATGAGATTCAAGGTATTTTCCTATAAAAGGAACTACGATTTCCAATTGAGAAGAAAGGGGGGGGTCTCTGTAGAATAGAGGGACGATGTTTGCCTTTATTCTATTTTCTATTTCTATTTTTTACATTTACAAAAAGAAGAGTAGACGCTGCCAATAAGAGGAATTTTTAGAGTTTTTTTAGAGAATTTCATATGTTGAAGAAAAGACTTATGTTATGCTGAGAATGTTCTATCGAAGTTTTCTTTCATGAACATATCCAAACATACGTTTCATTATTGGTAACATTTTTGTTACAGTTCGAGACATATTAATATATATATAGTTTCATATATGATTTATTCTCAATAAGTTTACATGTAATTATACTGTGTTGTGATCTGCATGTATTCCATACGAATTACTCTTATCACTAGTCGTTTATATGTTTGATGTTAATATTATATTTTTATTTTATTAAGTGTTCTTAATAAGATTTTAAAATATAATATTCTTATTTAGTAGCTAATGCGTTAAAGTATTTGTATTTTCATAAATATTTTTAAGCAGTTAGTTAATCATTATTATACTCAAATATTGAAATGATAAATATTAATAATCTTTTGATAATTATGATTTTATGATAGTGAAATAATTTTATATTTCATTAATCTTTCATCATAAGATTTTATGAAATCAGAGAATATTATAATTTTAATTCTGATAAGTTATCTTTCTGGGTTAAAGTTATCTCTTTTCTTTGACATACATATGATCAACAGGTGGTTAATTTAATTAAATAAACTTGCTCTCAGCTGAGATAGGATAGTTAGTTTAAATTTTAATTCCAAGTTTGTTTAGCTTAAATTTTCATGTTAAATTTTAGCAGTTGTTAGATAGGTTTTAATCAGATTTAAATTTTTGAAAAAGTTCCTTAGTCATAAATTTAAATCAAAAATCCCAAAAATAGGATACTTTCATCAAGAAAGCACTTTAGGATTACTTAGATCTAGAAATTGACTTTAGAATTTACTTTAAACAGTATTTTAATTAGGATACATTTTTGCTGAATTTTTACATTCCCCTTAAGAGAATAAATTCAGTTGGTAGCAGGACCATAACATGTGAGGTTTTGCTATTCCAAACACACCGGGAGCTGTTCCAAACAACTTATGTGGGATTAATCTCCTTAAGTTGGCCTAGGTCAAAAAATCCAACCAACAAATGGCACTAGAAGGAGGGCTGATCGACAAGTAAGCCATTTTGAGCTATTTCTTTTTAAATTTTGATCTATTTTAAGATGGCTCTTATTACTATTTTAGAACAAGCTTTCAGCATGCCTGGGCCTGTTGGAGGTATTTATGAAAGTGCAGTAAATCTCTTGCAAAGGTTAATTTTTGATGGAGAAGGTAAAATAACTGCTTTGAAACATCTCACTAAATTTATAGATATTTGTAACCATTATCGTATAGTGTGTGAGAGTAAGATTTGCAGGCTTTTTGCTGTCACTTTCAAAAGAAGAATTCGAGGTTGGTTCGAAATGTTACCAGCTAAAGCCATTCATTCATGGAAACATTTCATGGAGATGTTTATTGATGCGCATGAGGATTATAATTATCAAGAGTTGAGGTATGAGATCGGAAATATTCGCAAACAAGAAGGTGAATCTACTAGTACTTTCTTTTCAAGATTTATGTCAATTCATTTTAGATTCCATGAGAAAGATCAACTTTCTGCAGAAGAAATAACATATTTATTTTTATATCTTGATTCTCATTCAACTTTACATGATCAAGCTAATAATGATAAGCTTCAAATTGATGATATGCATGTTGATGGTTGCATCACTTCATCGGTTAATATTGATTCAAGGTCTAATATTATTGGTCCAAATTCTGACACTAAAATTGTTGAACATCAACAAATATTAGGATCTTCTAATATACAATTTCAAGAACAAAAGAATTTGAATTCAACACTTCCATTAAAAATTCATTCTTTTGTTCAAACCATTATAGTCGAAAAGGAATCGATGATTTTAGGACCTAAAATCGAATCTTTGGATGATAGTTGCATAAATCATGATTTTTCATTTTCTTCTTCTCAAATTGAACAAATTTATCTCATTCCTTCACAAAATATATAAACAAATAAAAATATGGACAATGAATTTTCTCTTGAATCAATTAATCAAGATTGTCCTATGAAAAGGGGAATATCTAATTTTCAACGTTTGGAAAGTTATCATGCTTTATATCCGGATCTATTTACTGATTATAGTTCATGTCCAGATACTAATATACAAACAAATTCTTCACTATGGTCAGTTAATATGCAAAGTGATTTGTTGTATAAGAATGAGGAAAATATTTATATTCAAGATATTGACAAGGAAAATAATTTTATAAATATCGCTCATGAATCTCATGCATACGATAATATTGAAGAATTTAAGTTAGAAGATAAAACCATTTCTTATAATGTTTTATATTTTGGCGATACTAATATTTTCAATTGTAAATTAATTGAGTCGTCAAAATCTCATGAATTTCAAAGGAAAAGTGCTTACTCTAAGGTAATGTCAAAATTTGATTTTCAATTCTATGATGACGATGTTTCCTCACAAAAGATATCTTCTACTTTAACTTCTCTTGGATCCTTTATCATAATCTCGACCTGTCGCTTTTTTATTACTATCCTGATGAATTTGCTATCACACATTACATTGAATCTTCACGAGTTTTAGATCTCCTCCAATCTTCTTTTTATGATCTAATTTATGCATGGTTGGAAGAGTCATATTTTAAAAGATTTTCATGTCATCTTCTTCTTCCTTTTGTAAATATAAGCATTGATTTAATACTTTCTACTTTTCAGTATAAAGCATTTCGATTCTTATTACTAATGTTTGACATATTTTATCTTATAGGAATTAAAATGTTTCAATGGCTTCATTGGATTTTTTAATCTACCTTATTATGATTGTATATTTGATTTTAGTGTATATAAAATAATACTAGGAATAAGATAGAGTAGTTTCTTTTTTTTGCTTCTTAGTTTTTAGTTTTGATTTCACACATAGTAGTAAATACGAGAATGTATACATTTATCAATAAGCTAAATAGTTTTATGTTGAGGATAGATTGATCTCTACTTAATTTTTGGCCAGGTACACTTGGTTGGATTGACAAGTTAGAAAGCGTTTTGAAGAAAGTAATACAATCGGGAATGCATGAATACGAGTATGGCCTCACATCACGGAAGTGAATTCTTTATCTTATTTTCATTTCAAAATTTGTATACTTGTTATTTATCTTTTTAAACTTTGAAATATTGTAAAGTTTAGATATTGAATTTTGTAATTAACTTAGAACCACAAACTCATCCTCTCATGCTTGTTCTAAGCATTTTGATATTGATATTTAAAAAAAAAAGTATTGAATTTTGAAATTAATTGTGAGAAATCATAAATTTACAATAATTGAGTAATGATAAATCTATTTATTAAAAATAATCATTAGGTTATTTTACACGATTGTGGGATGATGTCATTAATTATACACTTTTGGACTATATTTAAATTATTACATTGGCATTCATCGATTTATTAGACTAGCCTTATGGTTATTTCTTTTATCATTCAAATTTTCATTAAAAGTTTGATTTTCTCTTGAAATGAGTTTGCTAAATCAACTCCTTGAAATTTTTAAATCATTCATGCCAATTCTTGATTTTGCACATAAATATTGTTTTGATGAACATTTCTCTAAATTTTTGTAATCGATCATTTTTCAAAATTTATAATTTAAGATTTTCTATGAACACTTACCATATTTATAATTAAGTAAAAGTCTTATTTTGATCTTGTCTCAACCACAAATTAAGATAGATATAATTAAGGGTATGGAAAATTGTTTTATAATTTCAGATCAATTAAATCTGTGTAAAATATTATTACATGTTGATCTTCAATTTAAGAATTTTCTTTTATTCGATTATGATGCTTAGCGAAGTTGTAACATGGAATTATTAATGATTTGCACCAATTAATTTAATCATCAAAGGAAATTAATATTGAGTTTGGTTTCACTTGATTGCTTGTCATTTTCACTTTTGAGACCTAGGTAATTAGATTTCTTATCACCTCAACTTTGTACACATTGACTATATTTTGAGTTGATATCTTACTTTTTGAAAGAATTGGTTTCTTACAAGTCTTCTTTATTTCTTTGATTATCTTTGATTTAGAAGATTTTGTTATGACTATTTTCTTTTAGGTTTTTCATTTTTATTTTTCAAAATAAAGAGTTGTAATCATTGCATCTTGCTCACTTTGTAATTAGTCTCACAAAACTGTACAACTTAGACTTTTCATTTTTTCTTTTGTAAATAATGATGAATAAAAGGATTCGACTTACTCAATCTTCTCATCGATTAATTAAATGAGTCCTGAAAGAATGAAGAAATATTTTAACAATTGAATAATTCTGCAATATTCAAATATTTTCGAAACTTTACATCAATAATAAGTTTATGATACCTTTTGTGAAAATCACCATTTTGACATACATATTATATTTCCGTCTCCTATTTTATATTTTATATTGACCTTTATTTAAACCTTAAATCTTTATATTGTGGTCAATTTTAATATTAGGAGATTTGTCGTTATTTCTTACGCATGTTATAATTTTGTGATTTTTACGTTATTTTGTATAGCTCATCACATAGAGAGTGATCATATCTTAAAATTTGTTTTTTGAGCTTATTTACCTTTTTTGACTCTCAGTTAAAGTTTCGATAAATTTTTCTTTTGGATTTCAATACATACCTTTTGGTTGAATTTTGGATTTGATCGGATTCTATCTTTTTGAGTGTTTTTCAATTAGTGATTTTTATTCTTAAAATTTGTTTGGTTGATTGGTTTCAGTAGGGAATTTAATATTTTTCATCTTTTTTATTTTATTATTTGTTTTCAAGGGAGCATTGTAGATAAATAATACCATAATGATATGTGTTCATATGTTTCTCTATTAATCAAACTGATATCTTTAAGGGAAACCATTGTAAGGAGTTTCTTGCCATATCAAATGTTCTTACTGTGATTGAATCACTCCTAGCCTCGAAATATTTCTTATGAACTTAGCTAATCAGTCAGTTGAACTCATGGTTATTATTCTTGGACTTTATTTTGAAAATGATATCATTAGCTAAGAAAATTAACCTGTCGGGAAACTATTCTCTAAGAATCTTTATGAATCAATGACATTAGTCATCTTTGGGCCTTCCATATTATTATAGGAGTATTATCTGGATTTGTTTCCCATACATTTATAAATATTATTAAAAACTTTGATTGAAGAATAGGAGGTCTCAACACAAGCCGACCTAATCATGATCATCAGCCCTGTCGGGGATAACATCATTTCTGATCACCAGGGTGATGGCTCTTGGTCATAAGATCAAGGGACAGGAGGTCTCATCATGAGCCGGCTTGTTTATCTCTAATAGTTCTCGTGAATGATGCTATCAAAATATGGTTACCAGGCCAGGATAGTAGTCTTGAATCAAACATATACTTAATATATTTTCCAAAAAAATAAAAATAAATAAATAAATAAAAAGAAGAGAAAAACAAATTTTATCTTTGAGTTATTTATAATTAATGGATGGGGAACTTATCTAGATATCTTCTTAAGATATGGAGGTCATATCTTTATGCTGGTGTTATTTGATTATGTTTACCTATTGAGAAAGAATTCTTGATAAGGTTTATTTGCTATGCATTTATTTAAAAAACATTAATCTCTATGAAGTCTCTGAATAATAGTTGTGACAATTCATTTAATTGTGACAATATTAAAGTTCAAACTTTACTATATAGGCTAGTGATAGGATAAAGTCATGTGGTGTGAAGTTTGATATTTCAAGAAAACCTTAATTTTATTTTCCTATATCTTTAATCTACAGAAATAATTGGTTCACCCAACATGTCACCATTTGTTGACACCCCAACAACTCCCCTTGATTTTTTGAGAAATAAAGGGACCCCTATGTTTCACATTATAAATTTATGAACATCCTGGTAGGTCATGATTTCTACGTTCGAGCCTAATTGTTAGGATATTTAGACACTTAGGAGTTAGTCAAGATCAACTTGTGTAATATATCCATTAGGTAAAAGTGTGTTTCTTTAGTATGCATTAGTATGCATTTGTAAATATTCTAATCTGACGGTTACGATATGTTCTAGACATAGAGTGATCCGACGGTTCAACTTCTCTTAGATCGTACCTACCATTAATTCATGGCTTAACACCCGATTGGTCTATGATCTCTACTTAAAGAGCATAGAGGGTCCTTTGCTAGTTGATCGATTATGAGAAGCTCATGTAACTTTCTTTCTTTTGCATAATAAATTGCTCCAAGTAGCTATTTGGCTGGGGCCATGGACTGTTTCCCTCTTGAGGGTTTTAACCACGTGACAAACATCAGTGTGTTGATCTGTGATCTATTTGTGTGAAGCAGTTGCTCAAGGTGTTCGGTCTTTTGGGAGTACCATGTGTACCCGAACAGGGTATCAAAGCTTTTATGAAGAGCCACTTTCGGTTTTGATCTAGATTTGGAACCGGTGTTGCTGAAACTTTGAAAGGGTTTCTGGTTCTTGATTTTCTATGAATTTTTGGCTTGTGGGAGTTTTTCCATTGCGTCAAGAGCACTATTTCCATTGGGAAATAGTTTTCATTTCATCGAAAAATGTTTCCGTTTGTTCCAAAAACACCCATTTCGGCAAATCTAAAGGTATAATGTTATAGTGACGGATTTGTTTTATTTTTTTTAAATCTCTCATATTTTATTAGTCTTATTATTAGATCTTTTTTGTTTTAGTCTCAGACGGTTGCTTTCCTTGGCTGCGTATGCTCTTTGCCATGCACCCGACACGATCGCGGTGAATAAAAAACAGTGAGGGAAAGTTTTTTTTCTTGTCTTCTCGCCTACGTATGCTCTTTGCCGTGCACCTTGTGCGATCACGGCAAATCATAAATAGCGAGAAAACTTGAAAACATAGACTTTTCAGGTAAGATAACCAAGATCTAACCACACTATGTGGAAAAAGTTTTTTTTGTTTTTGTTTTTCATTTTTTTTTGTGATTTGCAAGAAAAGAAAGCAAGCACGGAGAACGAGAGAGAAAAGTTAAAAAAAAAAAAAAAAACCCCTTCTTTTTTCCTTTTTTTTACGTACCTTTTAAAATTAGCCCACTTGGTCCAAAGTTGCTTTTTTACTTAATAGGTTTTGAGTTCAAGTCCTATTAAGCTACTTTTTAGTGCATGCAATTTCTATTTTCAAGTTATTTTATTGTAAAAGTGCATCTCACATAAATAAAATAAAATAAAAGTAAGTCACTTAAGTCTTTAATTTATTGCCGCACTATTTAAAAGTCACATTATTGTAAAAGTGAACATCACTTATTCTACAAAAGTGATTCACTTCAAAGCAACTTTATTGTAAAATGTGATTGTCAAAGGTTAATCTTGGGAAGAGGGGGTTTCTTTTTTTTAGTTGCTCAAAGTTAATATCTGCCATGTCACTATTAGGGACATCTTCAACATTTTCTTTGATCAAGCATAACTTCATCATCCAGAATCAGTTTTAAGTGCCGTTTTTTTTTAAATCGCATATTTTTTCGAACTCTTTGCATCCAGAAAATTAGTTTCTGTTCTTTCAGAAATTTATTTATAGTATGGCTGCCCCTTGTGATATTATACTTACAAGTTCTAACTATTTCTCATGGAAATATCATATGGAGGATGTTCTGCGAAGTAGGGGACTTTTCAGGATAACATCAGGGAAAGAAACAGAACCCACTGATGATGATAAAAAAATTAAATGGGCAAATAGATGTGATGAAGCTCGTGGATTGATTGGGATGTCAATCTCTACTGATTTTCAATTCCACATATCTGGAATTGATGAACTTAATCTCGCTTGGTAAAAGTTGGAATCTGTGTTTGGTAAACACAATGAAATTTGGGGTCATCAACTTGAGAATGAGTTGCTTTCCTTTAATCTAAATGATTTTTCATGCATTCAAGACTATTTATCTCAGTATAAAACTCTTAGACAATTATGTGTAGAATGCAAGATTAAGAAAGAAGACAAACAATGTATTTATCATATTCTTTCAAACCTTGGACCTGCATATTCTGTTTTTGTATCTACATTCTACTCCATGAAAGAATCATTGACTGCAGCTAGCTATCAAGAGCCTAGCCTTGAATCCTTTTGTGATTCGTTAATTGGAGAGAAAGATAATCTCATTCATCTTGGAATAATTAACAATGCAGATACATCTGGGAAAGCCTTATTGTCCCAACAGAAAGAAAAGTCCAAGCCTCCCAAGAAACAAAATTTTTGCAATAATAAGAAAAACAACAAGGGTCCCAAACCCTCTCCGTCAACTGCTTCTTTAAAAAATGACAAAGGATCCAAGCAAAAAGGAAAGAAGACTGAGGATCATTGCAATTTTTGTGGGAAAGATAATCATGATGAATCTAAGTGTTTTAAGAAGATGGCAGCCTTGGAAGCAACAATGAAGAAGCACCACATTAGCCTAGATTTGTCTTCAGAATCTACCTCTCATGGACATGCACTTTGTGCTTCTGGTTACTCTTATACTACATCTTCTTCTTCTACTTCAATTGAATGGATCATTGATTCTGGAGAATCTTATCATATGGCTAAGGATAAAGCCATCTTTTCTACTATGCATGAATGTAACACCAAACAAATATTTGTTGGTGATGATAGATCTCTAAGTGTTGTAGGATCTGGAACAGTTCCAGTAGAAAATGGTCATTTCAGTGATATACTATGTGTTCCAAAAAAATTCTGCAATTTGTTATCAGTCTATCAAATTACTCATTTAGGTGAAGGTAAAACTGTGACGTTTACACCTCACCAAGTTGTAATCAAGGGTTTTAAAAATCCTCAAAATATCCTTGCTACTGGGACTGTTGATGATATTACCAGGTTGTACAAATTTAACAACTTTTGGTCATCACCTTTTCCTTTAGTTTTTGTTTCTCATAGTGATAACTTGAGCAAACTTTGGCATGAGCGATTTGGTCACTTAAATTATCGCTCATTGCAACAACTATGTAAAGACAATATGGTGACTGGTCTTCCGCTAGTATCTTGCAAGGATGGTGTTTGTTCTGGTTGTGTACTCGGAAAACATCATTGAGATAATTTTGACAAACATGCCTCTTGGCACGCCTCGATTCCCTTGGAGCTTGTGCATAGTGACTTGTGTGGCCCTCTTCCATTTGCTTCCTTTTCTGGTTTCAAATATTTCTTAACTTTCATTGATGACTACTCCAGACACACTTGGGTTTATTTCCTAAAACTTAAGAGCGAAGTATTTAACATGTTCTTGGCCTACAAGGCCCTTGTTGAAAAACAATATGGTCATCAAATTATTAAGTTAAGATCTGACAATGGAGGAGAATATGTTAACAAAAAGTTCACCACTTTTTGCACTGAACAAAGAATCCAACAACAACACATTGTTCCATATACACCACAACAAAATGGTGTAGTTGAACGGAAGAACCGCACTTTAAAAGAAATGGCTAATTGTATGATCCAATCTAAGGGAATAAGTCTTCAATATTGAGATGAGGTCATAAATTGTGCAAATTACATAGTTAATCGCACACCCACTAAATTTTTACAAGGTATAACACTAGAAGAAGCATGGAGTAAAATTAAACCTGATGTAAGTCACTTTCGTGTGTTTGGTTGTGAAGCATGGGCTCACGTTCCGGATGAAAAATAGAAAGCATTGCAGCCTAAAAGTGAAAAGTGCATATTTGTTGGATATTCTGAAGATGTAAAAGGTTATAGACTTCTTCATCCCCATTTACATGATATAATCATTAGAAGACATGTTGAATTTGATGAAAATATCTTGGCCTGTGAGCCTAACTTGGTGGGTGTGCCATCTTTGGCTTGCGAGCCTAATTCGACGATTGTGACTTCTTCTTCTTCTTCCAAATTCCTTGACAGGTTTCCAACTCTAGTTTCTGATGATGACAGTGAGGATGAAAATCCACCTCCACTTGCTCATGTTCCTCCAATTGCACCAGCACCAATACTTCTTCGTTGGGCCCATTCAACATGTGAAGCAACTGGTGATCTGGCTAGTGATCCTAAAGCTCAACATTGAAAACGTTCTCAGTTTCAACGATCCTCTTCTCTTTTGGCTCAAGTTTCCGAGAATCATGATCCATAAACTTTTACGAAGAGAAATTCCTATGGCTTGGGGTACCACAACAGACAACTTGAATCCAGAAATCAATCCTTTCCAATATGCAATAGAAATTAAATGTCTAACACTAAAGGATTATACCTCGTACCTTATTCCAGATGGTTGAAGTAGATCCCTGTTGAGCTTTCCAACTTCAGCTTAAATTGATAAATTACTTCCTCAACAACAAGTAAACAATACAAGCATTCTATATATCATGGTGTTAGATCTATTCTTGAATATATAATCAATAATGTACAAGCATTTGACATAATCCCATGGATAAAATATTCATTCAAACACACATTATTGAACAGGAAAAGATATTTCTATTAATATAAATCAGACATTACAAGATACAACCTCTGACGGCACGTATGCGAATCGGAGAAACTGAATCCCCCACTTGGGCATCCACCACCTCAATCCTCCATCTCTCGATAGAAAGCTCACAAGCAAAAGGCAAGATTGGGAAGAACACACTAGTGCTCCAAGGGACAAAGGGATGCAGACTCAAGCATAAGTTCCGTCAACAATGGACTATAGTTTCTTTGCTCTCAATTCTCTCTTCTTTCCTTCAATGTACCAAGGGGTTCCTTATATAGCTTTTCAAAAGGGTAATGAAAGGTCGAATCCGAGCGATCTCAAGGCATAGGGAAGGTCAGGAGTCAAATAAGTCGGATCCATGTTAAGGAAAACTCCAAAAGGATTTGGATTATGTACACATCCCGATATACGTGGTTTTAGTGGTCAAACCCACGTATATATGCGCTTATCGGTTTAAAAGTCACGTGTATCATTTTTCACATGTTTTTAGGGATGATCAAGGAAACATTAAAGGACAAAAAATGGTCCATGGGGTCTAAGGAGTCTGTAGCAGGACAGGGGTAGGCCATACAAACACTAGTAGAAAATGAGAAATTAATGACTAAAAAAATGACTAAAATCATGCTATAAACGACTATTTTTGAGTCGGTGACTAATAGTAGCAAATTTCCACTATCTTATAGTTAGTTGTATTTCACTAGTCATTAATAGCTTGACTTAGTAGTCATTGATTTATTCATTGATAGACAATGTTTTAGTCATTGATAGTCATTGATTTATTCATTGATAGCCAATGATTTAGTCATTGTTTTAGTCATTGATAGTAAATGATTTAGTCATTGATTTAGTCATGGATTTAGTCATTGAGTTAGTCATTGATTTAGTTGTTGATTTAGTCACTGATTGCAACCATTAATGACCAAATATACGACTAAATAAACTACTAGATGTTAACATATTAATGACTAAGCTAAATACAACCAAGATACGAGAAATTAGCTACTAATAGTCGTATATATGTCAATTTAGTTGTTTTTGTAGTCATGAATTTATGATAGGGCATGGAGGAATCGAACCACCAACCTCCTGCCTAATTATATTCAAACAAATTTATGATAAATATCAATCTACAAACTACATAATTATTGCTTTGAGGGACAGAGATTGGAAAGCTATCTTTAGAAAGTCCAACACAAACAATACCAGATGACACTGAAGCTGCATCTGTTCTTTCACTTCTTGCTATTTCAATGTGCCCACTACCCAGCTTAGATGAAACCTTGTGTGTGTCAGAGGATGAATTATTCAATAGAATTTTAAAACCTTCATGACTCCTACATTTCATAGTAGGATCAACTAAACTGGAATTCTTTCCATGGAAAGCTTCCCCAACGATATTTACACATGAATTTAATTTTATATATGTTCCACTCATTGCATTAGGTTTGGCATCAATATGTTTTTTAGATATAAATGTTGATGACTTCCCACCCTTGTTGACCAATAGCTTTCCATGATCATAACTCAACCCTGATGCCGCAGCTTCCACCACCAAGGCAGGGATATTTAATGTTGGAGACACCGAAAGTGAATGAGATGAACTTATTTTAGGATTAGAGGAGCCCTGAACAGCTGGGATCCTCATACTAATTGATTTTTCCTGTGCAGCATGGGAGCCCCTGCAACAACCATTAATGTCTAAATATTACTAATTTCAAACAATATCTCTGTCATATAACATGAAAAATAGTAGAAACTAAGATAGCTTGTGTAAATAATCAAGCATCTATCAAAATACAAAAAATATTCATAAATCTAAAATCCATGAGTAAGAATAAATGGATCCCAAATACCTTTCTGAAATCATGATCTGGCAAGTTATCAACCACCTTTGCTCCAGCAGAAAAGAAACCCCTCCCTAAAGGGCTATATGGCACAATTCCAATACCGAGCTCCGTGTAATGAAAGTTTCAATTTGAAATTTGAAATTAATACTATTAGGAAAGTGGCCACATGGTAAATATGAACTCTAATACCTCTACCTACAAGTAGGAATAATCTCATCCTCTACATCCCTAGTCCACAAGGACCACTCTAATTGAACTGTTGTTATAGGATGAACAGCATGAGCTCTTCGAATTGTTGATGCAGAAGCTTCAGAAAGTCCAATGTATTTTATTTTCCCTTCATCAACTAACTTCTTCATTTCTCCAATCTGTAATAGATACACAAACAAGACATGGCTAGTTCAGTATATAAAATTAGAAATTAAAAGAGTACAACCCAGGAAGAAATACATCAATGAAAATATGAAAGTGACCATCAATGTGAAACTTTCTGTAGTAAAAAAGAATAAACATCCATATATGATCATGGTTCATATTTCCAATGTTGTAGTTGGTGTAAGATAGGCAAGCAGAATATAGTTTCCAACACCTTGCCTTGAAGAATTTCAAATTTGTGTAGGGCCTAAAAGATTAGGGCTAATGTGCAGGTTGAGTAAAACAATTACAAATGAGCTTTCAAGATAATTACTAGCATTCAGTATCAATCAAATATCTCTCCAATTATGAATGAACACTGAGTTTTCTCAGTTTTGAGCTCAGCGTTTACTAGAAGAAAATGCAGAAATGCCTTATACACTTCCCATAGCCAAGCACGCATGTTATACAAGGAATAAGATCTGAGTAATCAACTGTCAAAATGGAACAAGAAAGGAATCTCAACAGTATGCCAATGTTTCGAAAGCATGACCACAAAAGAAGCACCAAACTGTATTTTTCAGGTCTGCTCCAACCAATTGTCATCCCAAGTGAAAACTAGAAAGAGCCATCTATTGATTTCATCATAGTTTCATCAAATGAAATCCAAAAGAATAGGCAGACATATCAGAGCTAGGAGGATAACAATGTATTTGTCTTGTAATCAACAAACATAACAAGTTAGCTCAGTTCACTTGCAATCTATAAGTATAGAGTGCCTGGTTGAAAGTTTAATAAGATCAAAATCAAAATGTAAGGATGTTAGTAGTTAGCCGTGAGAATAGGTCATGGCGTGGATTATTTAAGTGAAATATTATTTGTTTTGGTCCTTTGGCCCTGTTACCACTCAGGATGAGCTTCTCAAAAAGTTCATCTCCATTGATTCAATGTCGATGGTTCATGGATTGAATCAATGGAGTTCAGAGCATTGTTTTTCTAACACTAAACTCGGCATGATCTTTGCTCAACCTAGATTATGGGTGTTGGAATCAAGCTAAAATGTGAGCCTTAAAACGTCAATCCCAAATAAATATGTGAGAACCTGTACAACTGTAAAGTAGAGGGGTAAGGATCAATTGTATTTGTCTTCCATAAGTGGAAACTGTGGGATCTGTTGAAGCTCAAGCCTCGGTGAAGCTTCACATCTCATTGGGTGACCTCACGAATCATGAATTCCCTTGAGTAAATATTAGGACTGAAGCATTGCATCTGACCAGTTTAGGCACTGAAGTTGTCCAGAAGGACGTTTCCAAATTCAGAAAGTTGTGGGCTAGTAACAAGCTTCTATATATAGTTTCTTCAGTGGAGGTTTCCTTTACACTAAAACCCATATGAATCTTGCATGAAAGTTAGACCTGGCAATTGCTCATTGAGTAGGGAAACAACCCTGGCTGAACTTTTTATCCCATGATGGAGCCTCGACATGGACTGAGATCTAGGATCAACCTAGATTATGGGTGCTGGAATCAAGCTAAAAGGTGAGCCTTAAAACATGAATCCCAAATAAATATGTGAGAACCTGTACAACTGTAAAGAAGAGGGGTAGGTGTCTGTAAGGATCAATTGTATTTGTCTTCCATAAGTGGAAACTGTGGGATCTGTTGAATCTCGAGCCTCGATGAAGCTTCACATCTCATTGGGTGACCTCATGAATCATGAATTCCCCTGAGTAAATATCATGACTGAATCATTGCATCTGACCAGTTTAGGCACTGGAGTTTCCCAGATGGACATTGCCAAAGTCAAAGAATATACTTTGAGGAAGTGTGGGATAGTAACAAGCTTCTATATATAGTTTCTTCAGTGGAGGTTTCCTTTACAGTGAAACCCATATGAATCTTGCATGAAAGTTAGACCTGGCAATTGCTCATTGAGTAGGGAAACAACCCTGGTTGAACTTTTTATCCCATGATGGAGCCTAGACATGGACTAAGATCTAGGATTAACCTTTAAAATAAATTAGTTTTTTTACATCATTTTCATGAGTTTCTGTATCCATGAATCACATCACTGGAGGAACCAGAAAAATTAAAACGATCTGCCATAATTCTAAAGTGAAATTGAGCAATGGACTAAGGCTCCACACCATATCATTGGGAGTAGGTGGACAAAACAGGCCAAGGCATGGGCCAATCCAGAGGAGTTAAATCTCTAAACCATGTCTTGCCATTCTAGTTTAAATGCCCCTTTGTCTTGTCACCTTGCTTTGACTACCTCATCTTTGATTTCTTGAAATTCATCCTGTTGAAGTGGTTAGATTTCATCCAAATAAAACTGGCAGGTTTGCTGTATAGTTTATTATTTGACCTAAGGGCATACTACCTTCTCCTATGATGATTGGAATCAAATAACCAGGGAGAAGTTGGAACCATCCTGGTTAAAGCAGGATCTCTATGATGATATTCTTGTCAAACCCAAGACTTGCAGAAGAAATTTGGATGCTGTTGGGATGCATCACCTTGGTTTGGTAAGCCTTTGACCCCCCTCTGGCTATGACCTTTAAACTGCCCAAGTCTTTCCTCAAACTTTGCTTGAATGACAGAATCCAGTTGGGTGGTGGTGATTTAGAGTTCCTTCTTCCTTTGACCACCTTAATCCAAGAGGCAGCAGAGTTTCTGGATTCCATTTTGGCCAAGAAGTCTTTTTGTTTTTCCTTATTGTGCATGGAGGATAGTAATCTCATCTTGATTTGAATTAGGTATGCTGGAGCTAGTGGATAATTTGAGTTCCAGATGAGAAGCTTCCAGCTTGTTGATTTGATCAGTCCGATTTGTAATAAAATGTGCTGATTGTGGATTTTCAAATTTTGGAAAAATTACAGCCAAAATTTTATGTGAACATCCTTCAAATTACCTCCATATTTTGTTCCCAGAATCCTTGGACGCTGAATTGGTTACCCAGCCTCTTTTCCAGAAAACTGCTGCTCAAGCAAAGTTTTGTCTATAAATGTAGCCTCTGTACTCCACGACAAAGTTCTAGTCTCAATACAATAATAAAAAATAGAATCATCTTTAAGATTGCTGCTCCCTAAGTTTGCATGATGGTCTTGCAGAGTTTGAGCAAACTTAGGTGGGTACTTCATGGTCAGCTCCCAAGTCTGAAGAAATTTATAGAGCTGTACATTTCTTTTTTTCAGTTTGCCAGACCATTGAGCTGAGTGGACTCACCTAAAGTTGTCGCATTTTGGTGAGTCCTGTAACTATTGGTTGCAACTTACTCTTTAGTCAAATTTGAGTTCCATGCAGTTTTACGTTCTTAACTTCTATTTTTTAATGCATGCTTATTGCATCCGCATACACCATATCAATGAAAAATAAGGTATTGATGAAAGTTCTATAATTTATTATCAAGAGCTTTTTCTGTAACTTTATTGAATGTCAGCTTTTAATTGTGGGACAAGAGAATTTTCCATTTTTTGAAGAAGCGTTATCCTCTACTTATCTGAATTAATTGTATGGAGTCTGGACTATAAATTCTTCTAAAATGACATGAAGCAAGAATGATTACATGTAGATGCACATCTACAAGGAAGGACATTGCACTTGTCGAGTGAAATTGTTGTCGGTTTAATTCCGTTGCAGTAATTGCCCAACTATTTATTTACTTATCAATCCGGGGTACGTAAACTGACGAAGCACGTGCACTGTTTGT
>LPNX011057838.1:0-58361 GCA_001517045.1 Pseudotsuga menziesii
AAGAGGAAGTAATCATACAACCCAACCAACCTGTGTATCATCTATCCACTTGTCATCTCCCTTTAGGGAATTCAAGTTGGATATGAAAAACAGGGTAAGTGGGGGCTTAGATAATAAGAACAACACTTTACTACAATCTTCAACACACATTACTTTCAGTCCAAGATCGAATACCAGCACCTCCCATAAGGGACATCGCTTGGTGATCTTGTTGATATCTGTAAAATCTACATTTGCATCTTAATCACTCAAGATTTAAAATCAACCCATAAAATTAACCAACCAAGCTTCTCTATCTCCTGCTCCTCTACTCGGTTATCACCCTCCGGGGTACTCCGANAAATAAAATTAACCAACCAAGCTTCTCTATCTCCTGCTCCTCTACTCGGTTATCACCCTCCGGGGTACTCCGAGATACGACCAGGGGAAAAGGAAGTCGTAGTCTAATAGGCATCCATCTAGAGACTTTTGAATCGATTAAAAACAGTGACTCGAAAGCTGCAAGGGGTAGCAGGCTGGGGACAGTCTCTAGGCGCATCGACGTCCTCCTTGTGAGCACCGGGCCATTGGGGATTGACCTGTGAGCTAGGGGTGGGCTTTGCTCCCACCTGTTGAGCGCAACAGCAATCTTTCTTCGGTTTGAGAAAAACTAGATCGAGGTAGTCACACCACCGGTTCTAAAACATAATCAAAGATTCCAACTCAAATAAAATTTATTAAAATTTACCAAGAGACACTGCAAAACGTCCTACAAACATTGGTCACTACTATTTTGCCTTGCTGTTCAAGGTTTCACTACAAGCACTTTCATTTCATTTTACTGCAAGCACTCCAACAAATTTACTTTCAGTCTCATTTACTTTCAGCTCTATATTTGTTCATGCAGTGAAGGTTCAATATCCGTTTTAAGTGCTTCAAGTAAATCAAGCTTAAAGTTTTTTTTTCTTTCCTTTATTTACTGTGGGTTAGTAATTTCCATTTAGAGTTTTCTCCTGCTTCCTTTGGTTCATAACTTGTAAATCTTGTATATTGGTTGATGTTGGTGAATTTAGATCAATTGTATATTGCTTAACATCTTGATCCATTATTTATTTGTTCATTCATTTTGTTGTACAAAGCTGTAGTTTAATTTTAATTGAAATCTCAAATTCATTTGTAAAAATTAAAGTTGCATTTTCTGACTCCATTCTTTAGACACTGGTTTTCAAATAAAAAGACTGACTGTCATTTAAATCCTGCATATTGCATTTGTTTGACTGTCATCTCCTAGAACCTTAGCCTGAGCCTTAACAAAAGATCCCTTTAATTAATTTGTAATTGATTAAAAAATCTGGAACTTAGTTTTCCCCTAGGGACTACCCCCCTTGGCTCTGTTGGGATCTTGCCTAAACGGAGGAGCTGTAGACTGTGGTGACAGTGGTCCCCAGCTCTCGCTTGCCCCCAAGGACACACATAGCAGGTTGTGACTTTCCTGCGTCTTAAAGTGTGAATTATACGGCAACACATCTTTAATATTTATTTTATATTTTCAATATGGAGTTATTTTCCATTGGTTGATTATTCAATGGAGTAATTATTGAGAATATCCGAATACAGATATTACATCATCCTCTAGCCATCAACTTTATTTTTCATTGATAACTTGCCAACCTCCAAGAGCAGGTGCCCTAGAAAGCCTTCTGGGCTTCCAAAAAATTACTAAGGCTCAGCCTTCTAGGGTTTTCCTCTCTGATACCCTGTGGGGATACATGAGCCTTACACCATACAATGGATGAGTGCTCATCTCTTGGCTACGGGCTAGTTTTATTTTTATTTCCAATAGTGTCTCGAGACACTTTTATTTTGTTGGCGGGGTATCCATTTAGAATAATTTTAAGCTCCGATGCCTTAATGTCTAAAGACACTTTCTTTGGTAGGACTACTTGTGTTCAAGACCTAGAGGTAGACATTCCCTGTGATAAATATCACATAAACCAACACTGAGACACAGTTTTATGCATGGAGACCTATCCCGATTCCCAACATAGAGGTGAAGGTGGGGGAAATCCTAGATGTCACTAGTCAAGTTACCAATAGATGATAGTCAATGAAAATGGGAAAGCAACAAAAGAATGGAGGCAGTGGAAATGATGCCAAGACTAGCAAGCTATGTCCCTGAAGGGAAAAGAATAAATCCATACTAGGAGTAGGGCAAGGCCAATGAGTATACAAGAGAATTTCTCGATCAAAACCACTAGATCATTTATACTTTAGATTCCAATTAAACCAAGATAAAGTATTCCCAACATATAATCAATATTAGGCGAGTCTCACTACTAAAATAGGTAACAGAGCAACATCAAAATCCACATGTACAAACCATAATATCACCTGGGTCATATACCTGCACTGAATCTGAAACCAATCTGAAGATCACTGGAACAACTGTTGCTGCTACATATCATGGGCAATATAACAATCTCTACTTTGGGTCATGCAAGAAAAATGGCTAACTCAGTCACCGAATCAGGGGTCATGAGGCTCAGTCATGGCATAAAACTGGTCAATCTGGATACTCTGGATCTGCTGAAAGTGGGAGATCATCAACTCTGGCTCATTATCTGCTGATCTCATAGTAAAAGGTTGGCTCAAAGAACTGACCAGTGTTGCTTAGGAACAAAGGTAACCAAGCTACTATATATGTGACAACAGTGCCCTTAAACCCACTTTTCCTAAGTTTTAAGTGATAACTTTATCACTGAAGTAAAATATCTCTAAAAAATAAAAATAAAATCAATTAAAAATAATTAAATTGGAGAGAATATCCAAAATCCTAAATTAGTGGATTCTTGTCCGATTTGATTGAAATCAATTTCTATCGGCTTCCTTCACTGAGGGCGAGTTCTCTCCTTGACTAAAGCGTCATCTCTAGTTCCTGTATGAGATGTAGCGAGTGGTTTACCTATTGGATCTTGTGCCCTCTCTCTGGGACTGACAAGTTGGTGTGGTGTTAGGTGATCAATGGATAGGTGAGAGTTTGGTGAAGAGGTGGAGCCTACCACTCTCGCTTCTACTCTAGTTCAAGCTTATGTTAACTCTCCTCTACTTCACATTGACGCCCAGTAGTGGTTGTGCCCCTCATGGCCTCTACTGGCTATAAATAAAGCTTTGCTCTCCCCCATTCAAACTAGTTGGAATGTACTGGGAAGAGTTGGCAATTGTAATTCATATTCATTTGAGAAATAAAGAAACTTTGGAGGTCTAGATTGTGTTGTGCCCTGGTGGAGTGAATGCTTTATCTTCCAGTTGTATGGAGGTAATCTGTATTTGAAAATATTAAACATGCAATGAATCATATGTAGTTTACTGGAAATGTTTGGCTCAAATTTGGTAACATAGTTTAGTCATTTTGTTTAATGGTCTAAGCTATTGAGAAAACATATTTATAAATTTGAATGAATGCTTCATTTGCTTATCGACGCCTTTACTTCAATTTATTAAATATATGCTCTTACATTTTATTGTGTTTGTATAAGTGTGTGATTTGCATATTGTCGTGATAGGATATGTGAAGGATATTGTTTGATCATTCATATTTTCCTGTTTTTAATATTGTTTGCCACAGATAAAGAGGTTCCTCGGCATACCACATTGAAGCTTCAAGGACACTCTTGTCTCCAAGCTTTCTCCCTGTTTTCCTTGTCCCAACTTCTTATTATCATTTCGGTTCCTTTGTTTTAAAAGAAAAAGTGGTTCTAGATCCAAGAATAATTTCATATTCATAAAGAAATCTTGAATGCTTTTTGCTTTACAGATTTAACCAAAAAATTACAAAGTTTCATCTTTTCTGAATTTAGATCTAGGATACTAGCGTTCTTATTTTAAGTCATTTTTCTAGTAAAAAGAAAAAGGCTTAATCTACAAGTTAGCACTTGATTTTATTTTCATGTCTAGCAAGTTAGTGCTCCTATTTGTTTGTTATCCTTAAGAGGAAAACAAAGACCCTGAGAAAACAGTTTTTTAGCTCACTTTCTCAGTCACTTTTTAGCTAGTTTTTACTATTTTTTACTTGCAATTTTTTTGGCAATATTTTTGTATTTTTTCCAAACACTCTTAAAGTGTTTTTGGGTATGTTTAGTTAATGTTTTCTTGTTGTTTTTGCAGGTTTTAGTAAAAAATAGGAGGAGGCTCTGCCGAAAAATCGAAAATTTGAAGTAAAAGAAGACTAATGGAGCTCCCCTTTCAAAAAAAATTCAGTTTTTCATGTTGTTGTAAGCCCTTGGATCCTGATTTCTGGACCAAACTGCATTTTTTTTCATCATTGTAAAAAGTAAATAAGCTTTAGAGTAGGTTCATCAAAGCCCACTCCTCATCCCCCCTAGGGGGATCCGCGTCAGTGCATCATTTTTTGGGATTTGTGATTTTTAGCTAGTTTATTTCTTTTTATGTTTATGCTTTATTTTGGAGATTAAAGTGAAAGAAATACTTATACCCCACGCTCTCCCGAGTATGTTGAAAAGGGAAAATAGATTCGTGGTAGAATTTAATTAGAAAATCTTTCTATATGTTTTTTGCATCATTAAAATAAACCCCCTTGCTCTCTCAAGTACGATTCATGGATAAGGGCTTGCCCGAGTACTGAACCTGGGAAGAGATTCTTGGGATTACATTTTCTAATCAGACAACTTTATTAAAAAAAATATTTAAAATCAACAAGGCCCTCATCCTCGTATGCTCTACTTCCACTGCAATTTCGTCTGATCAGTTGGTTGGATTAGAAAAGGATTTGGGTGACTAGTAACTAGTTTCATTTTTTAAAATCAATCTCCCAAACAACAAAAATCCAGCGTTGTGTTTTGCTTCGTGTAGGGAAATTGTACAGAGGAAGCAGGAACTACTGAAAAGTGACTGCGGGGCCCGTTAGGCTACATCCTTGTTGGTGTAGTGTTGAACACCCCCCCTGTTACCACTTAAGCTATACTCTGTGGTTTTTCAAGCGAGCCGACGAAGTAGAACAAGTACACTTGTTCATGATCAAAGTTCAAAAGTTTGTCAGCCTTTTTTTGGGAGTCTGTTCGAAATTTTTTGTAACACATGTTCATACCCCCTTGGGGAAATTGTAAAAAATGTCCTAGCATGATAATTTTTTATAAAAGGCTCGACTTCCCAGACTTGAGCATCAAGCCGACTAGCCTAGAGTGTTTTTTCCCTTGATTATTATTGGTTGTTGAACAAACGACTAATAATTTCTGAGTTTTTCACTCACACCTCCAAAGTTGGGGTAGTCGTCTTAGTGTTTCGGCCTTAGAAAGTGTTACCAGCTATTTTGTACCATAGTTGAACCTCCTGTTGAGCCGCCATTTGATGAGCATGGTCAATGTTCATGTTCAGTGCAGCAGAAGTTTAGAATGTTTTGCCCAGCCAATTTTGGCTAGTCATTTTTATTTTTATGTTGAAATGACCATGCCTCATGGGGTTTTTGTAATAAAGTGTGCTAGTAGGGGTTTTGAGTGGCTCAGTCCCCTAAAACGTAAAATTTCAACTAAGGTATTCTAAGGAGTTTTTTCCTTTGTCAATTATGCTTTGCCTATAGCCGAGTATAATCGATGAGGTTTTCTCCCGCTTCCTCCAAAGTTCAAATACCCGATTTTGAATTTTGGGCCTTGGGGGGTTATTAGAGTCCAACTAGTAAATATGAACATACTAGGCACTATTGGTATATTCCATGGTCATTCCTAAGCCCCGGGATACATTAAAACAATGTCCGAAAAAAAATTTCCTGGATGCATGGTGATTTTTTATTTTTTATTTTTTGACTATAGAGAATTAATTAAATTTTTCACTTAATTAAACCATTTTGACCATGGTTTAATTGAAAATTTTCAATTTGTAATAATTAAATGATCCGAGGGGTGTTTTTGGCAAATAAACACTTATTTTCTAAGCCAAAACATTCATTTAGCCCCTTGACACACTTATCCTAGGTTTCGGACTATTATTTGGCCTTATAATTAATATTTTCTCAAAAAACCCAAAAAATGAGAAATATTAATTAAAATAATAAAAAATAATAAATTGGAGAAAATCAAAATATCTCCAAACAATGCCAAATTGAATAAAATAAAGAGCTGATTAGCTCGGCACAGAGCATTTATGATGATTCCAATCAATATCGGTCAGTTTCAGATCAAGTATCGGAGTGTAACAGTTGAACTATCAGTCAGAAATTTGCCCTCTTTGGTCAAATTCGTTTTTGGTTGAAGTGTGGGTTATCTATTGGTTGGGTGATCATTACGAGGGAGGATGAGCCACTTCACCCCCCCTCATTACTCCAGCACTCAGTTACAACTCAGTTGCAGCTCAGTTCAACTCTAAATCATCATGTCGAGCTCATTCAATTGCTCCGGTGTTACTCTTAGTCCAGATTTAGGGATTTGAGCCCTATTTTCTTTCCTTTTTGTATAAATAAAGGTGCTTTGCACTCTTTTCTTCATGGATATTTTGGCATAGAAGCTCTAGAGAATTTCTATTGTAATATTTTGCTTAAGATTTAATAAAAGTTGATGACTTTGGAGGTCAATGCGGAAGCTCTTTGTTTGCCATGATTCACCTTGTGAGGTGATACCATTCTTTGCTCCCTTCTCTCTTGATTCTTAAGCATTTGATTTTATGATTGTTGAAGGCTAACAATCTAGCATTTTATTGTATAATCCATGCTTTTCTTTTAAAGTTGTGTTGCTTTCAGGTATTGTCAAAGATACAAGAGCTCTTTTATGGTTTTAACATTCATTCTGCAAGTTCTACAAGAAGTCATCTTCTTTCAAAAAAGTCGAGAAGCATAAGAATTCTTTGCCTCATCCATCAAGCAAAATCAATTCTTTCTGGTTACTTGGTTACTTTTCTTAAGTTGGGATCTAAAATCTTTCTCTTCTCTCTTCATATTTCTATGTTATCATATGTTAGTTTTGACTTGAGAAAGTAAGCTTGGGATTTGATCCCAAGTGCCACATAATTTTGTGGCTACTTCTATTTCCCCATTATCATCCTTGCGTACATCCAACTAGACTAGAAGGTTTTCGGGACTAGTGCTTCTAGTGGTCGCCTTGTTCGGAGGTTGATCCCACATTTTGGTTGATTGTCCTCTTTGTGATTCCTTCGCTGCCCTCTTTCTTCAAATTTTTTGCAGCCTCTTTTCTCCTAAGTTGCTGCCCCATTTTTACCTTTTTTGCAGCCCTCTTATTACTTAGTTCGCTGCCCCATTTCTCACTTTTTTGCAGCCAACTATCTGCTGTTCGCTCCCCCGTTTTTTCCTCTTTTCCTCATTTATTTCAACCCTCTTTTGCCCCCTTTCATCCTTCTTTAGCTTAGGTTTTTTTTATATCAAGTACTGGACTTGTTCGTTTGTAGGTGTTGAAGAGAAACTAAGTGCAATAAGTGAAGCAAGAAGAATCTAAAACTATTGGAGATAACCATAAGGAAAGTCCAAAATTGATAATCTCAACCATGAAGACCTAAGAGACATCACTCTCCTTTATGTAAAAGCTCTTAAAAGCTTCATTATTAGTCTTCTAGATTTTATCTTAAAAGTCCTTTTCAAGGGTTAAATTCCCAAGCCAAAGTGTAACACTTAATAAAAATTATCTTTTTTGAGTGGGGTTTTTAACCCCCCACTCCGAATTTCCCCCATTTGGGGAGGTTTGTGGTGTTCTCGTTTTTGTGTTCTTAGATTAGATTTGTTTTACTTAATTTCATTTTCTTGATTAGAGCACTAATTGCTAGATTAGCTTGTTTTATTTCATTTTTAAGTTGTTTACTTTATCTTTTAAAAATTTTCATCTTTCAAAAGTATTTCAACTGCTTAAAATTAGAAATCTCTTGAATCTCACTTTGTGGATCAAGAGTGCTCTCTATCGGAGAGTTGTTTTTATTTCGGTTTTTTACTTACCCACATGCTCTCCCGATTAAGGCCTTAAAACCTGAAAGAGATTCTTGGGTAGATTAGTTGTTTTTCATTTCAAGTATTTCAATTCCATGCATGGTAAGTCTCTTGAACTTTGTCATAAGACGAAGTCAAGAGCGCTCTCTATCGGAGAGTTTTATTTGTGCTCATTAATAAAATCATTCCAACTCACGTTTCCCCACTTAAAATTTACTTCGTTGCTATCCCTCACCTAGTATGCTCTGCCGACCCTGAAAAATTGGACTCATACTCAGAACGGTGATCGGATTTGTTAATCTTGCAAGTGATAACATAATAAAATCTTCACCCCCACAACCAACGCACCGGCATAGTCAAAAGCATTCAAGTTGCTCTCAGTATGGGCGCCGGAACCCCCCGTTGTCTAAGTCTCCCGGCTTGCTGGTTAAATTTTCCGAACACCTGGCCCAAGATACTAGACAGGCCGACAGGTTTCGAACGGAACAACTTAGAATACTTTTCCAGTTGGACTTTGATACCTTGTTCTCTCAACCATAATAATCCAAGATCACTAAAACTTGATAAAATTTACAAAGAGCATTTGCAAAACAATCGCACAAACATTGGACTCTTGTATCAAACATCCTAGCACTACAATTTGTGACTCCATATCCATTGGATAAGACACTGGTCTATTATTATTTTATTTTCATATCTCAGGTGTATTGTTCAATATCTTATCATCATGGATGCTTTTGTTTAATTCAATCAGTGTTGTGTTTTATTTAAATGTCGCAAGCATATCTTTGTAAATTTGTAAAGTTAAAGTTGTGATCTTCCCATCAGAAAACTCCTAAACAACACCCATCTGCATCCGCAACCACCAAAAAACATTTAAAACATTGATCCATAGAAACTCTTTGTTAGGGACTACCCCCCTTGGCTTCGTTAGGAGTTTTCCTGATTGGAGGAGCTAGGAGTAGGTGACAGTACCTGGCTCTGTGCTTTCCCCCAAGGCCACACCACTCCCACTCTCTCAAGTGAGGAGACAGCTTTCATTAGATTTATGCTGTTGGTGTGCATTCGGCGGACAACAGAAGGTTATTAGAGCCTTCGTGTCAATGTTTTTCAACATGCTAGGCATTCAAATTGAGTCCTATGGACATATGCTAGGTCCCCCTAGAGTTTTGTTTTTTTTTGAGAAAATATTTTTTTTTCCGTTTTTAAGCCGTTTTTAATGGTTTAATTAAAAAACTTCAAAATGTAATAAAAGCCAGATGCGGAGTCCGTTTTTGTAGTGGAGACACTCATTTTCACACTCAAAGTATCCTCTTTACCGCTGGGACCACTTTTCATATCAGGCGAGCAACCGAAACACTCTGTGGAGCATTATTCAGCTAAAAGTACATCAAGATGGCATTTTAATGCTATTTTATGACATTTTGGCACTAAAGGAAAAAGTTGAAAAAACTTAAAAAGTCAAAATTCATTTAAAAAGGTATGGAAATGACATGGCATGATGTCACCATACGGCATGAAACCCTTTTCAAAAGTTATAATGTAAAATTTGGTTAAAGTTTAAGTGGTGGATATGTTTTTAATGGAGATGACGTCAACCATGGAGGGATTCATGCTAACTCCAAAGTGAAAGTCATGTATGCATAAGTGGTGGACTCCCCTTTAAACATGACATTGTTTAAATATTAAAATTTGGTTTATTACCTTGGATATAGTTTGGAGCTAGCACATACATTGTTTTATGGTGATGACATACATCGAAAGTAACATCCCCCACTTATATGGTACATCGATAACAAGGATGTCCATGGTAATCTGGATGTCTGGATACTTAGCCAACTTGACCAAATGATTTTCAATCATTCCTTCAACCTCAACCGGTTTAGAATCAATGGCACATGCATTCTAGTACAGTCTTGTAGTTTTTAAGTTGAGCTGCTGCATGACCTTTTTAGTCATGGTGCTGAAACTAGATCCTGAATCTAACATACAATTATGCAGAAGAAGATCACCTATCATCAATGATACATAGAAAGGAGGATGATCTTATTTTCTTGGGTCCCTAATATGTATAACTATAGGAGGATCGATACAAACATTGTTTGAGGTTCATTCTACGATGTCAGAGAAAGTGACATTCTTAGGGGTGGAAGGATTTGGAGGATTTGAGAGAGGCTCTAAAGGTGTTGAAGGACTCGAATCAGTTGGGGAATCTAAGATTTTCAAAAGTTTTTTCTTCTGTCCACGTATTTTACATAATTCTAAAACAGGCACTGGAACTTTAGCATGAACCAACCAATTGCCCAAATCAAAGCCTAAATCAGTTGACTTATTAGCATCATTTGGAATTGTTACCTTAGGAGTATTATGTGTGGAAGGTCCCTCATTTGCTTTCCTCTGGTAGGTAACACCCTTGAACTTCTGCATGTTGTTAACCTGTTCTTTTGAAGGTTTTTCACCAAAACACTTAATCAAATTATCAATTTTTTGATAAAGTTGTTTCGCCTCTCTCCAACTTTCTCTGGAAATATTATGCATATCACCAACATTGTTTATATATTTAGGCTGGCTTGATGACGCTCTGGGACCACAACCTTCTAGAAAACCATGCTCTTGAACATAGCATGCATAATGGCAAGTAGATTCCTCATGAAAGTCTTCACATGCTCTACAGAATGGCTTGTAAGTTTCAGCCATGTTAGCAGCTTCCAATTGATGAGGAGGCTTTTGTTCATGGTTGGGTGCTTTTCTTTGCCAATTTACTAATGACCTTGTTATGCATTTCTCTCATTTGGGTTAGATGCTTATCTTCCATTCTCTCAAGTCTTTCCTTCATTTCCATCATCTGCTTTTTATAAGACTCCTCTTCTTTTTGCTCAGTTGATTTTAAAGGGGTTGAGGACCTTGAATAACCAGGCAGATTAGACTCATCTGAAGACTACATATTTCTATCTATCTTGACTGCTAATTCATGTTCTTGGAGAAGAGTAGTGGGTTCCTTATCTCTGATCTGATACTGCATCTTCCCACTAAGTGCTTCAATGTAATAAACAAGCATGGATGGTGCAGGTGGTTTATAAGTGGCAGGAATGGCATTGGATAGTTCTGTGAATCTTTGGTTGAACTCATCCATAGTCTCATTCTCTTTCTTCTTTATCTTTGTTTAAGAAGCTAGTTGATGCCTCGGTTCCTTCTTTTCACCAAACTTGCTAGTGAAGGCAGTTTTGAAAGCTTCAAGCGTAGCAAAGGAGTTGTTTGGTAAATTGATGTACTAATCACTAGAGCGAAGAGTTTCATGTAAACATCATCATGTTGATGTACAGGATTACTGATGAATGCATTAACACATCTGGAGAAACTTCTAGGATGCATGGTTGAAGAAATGGCATCAGAGCCAGTGAACATAGGGAGCTTCTCTACCGCTTTGTCTGGAAGACGATGGGGTTGACCTGCTATCTGAGAGAAGTCAAGTTGAGTAAAATAATCACCCATTATGTCAGAAAAAAACAATTTTGGTTATTATTTTCTTCAAATAAAGTGCGGATGTCTAAACCAGACTTGGATCCAAGATTTTCAAGGATCCTACAAGAAACTAACTTATTCAATCTCCTCCTATAAACCTGTTTAGGCTCAGGGATGAAATTGAGTAAGCCTTCAGAGTTTCTTCTAGTTGAATACCTTGGTAAGTTATTTGAAAGTGGAGTCGCCAAATGGATTGAAGTCTAATTTCAAAGAGTTGATTTGACTAACAACCTATCAAAAAAAAGGTAGAAAACTAAGAAAAAACTAAGGTCAAAGTCGTCAAGGAACAAAAGATTTGTCCTCGGCAACGACGCCAGAGATGTTGTCCACCGAATGCACACCGTCAGCAGAAATCTTTTGCATTGTTGTTTCATAAGTGGGAAAGGTGTGGCATTGGGGGCAAGCAAAGAGTCAAGTGTTGTCACTTGATCCCAGCTCCTCCGTTTAGGTTAACTCCTAAAGAAGCCAAGTTGGGCAGTCCCTAAAAAAGGTTGTCTAAGGCTCTTTAAAATGATTTTAATAATTCTTAGAAGGATGGTGTGAATTAGTGTTGTTTAGGAGTTTTTTGATATACACAAGAACCAATTACACAATCCACGTTGCTATTTGCAAAACACGATATGAATAATAAGATGGAAATTAAAGCATCCACCCATGACTAACTTAGAAATAAATGGACAAATGGTCCAAACAAGATAAGGCAAGAATTCAAAGAGAAGTGCCTTAAATGGAATCAAAGTGCTGGGGATGATGAAATACAAGTCGTTGATGTTTGTGAGATCATTTTGCAAATGCTTCTTGGTAAATTTTAGTGTACGTTTTAAGATGAGGTTAATTATTAAATGGGAGGGGGATCTCCAAGATATACCTTTCGGTACGGGAGATATGTCCAAAACCCTTAACCGATCAACTACCCGCAAGGAATTTGTAGGCTGATCTGAAGTCTCTGAAGCTATGTTCAACACTACACTGCAAGGGTGTAGCCTAACTGGCGCCTCGAAGGCACTGACCAGTTGTTCCCGCTTCCTTTGGGCATTTTGTCACCGCAACGACTTAAATCTAGGCGTTGGATTTTCGCTTGGGGAAAGTGGTAAATTTTATTATGGTTGTACTTGGAGTTAAGCATGCGAATTAATAAGTTACAGTTCTTCTGGGTATCCCGAACAGGTAGAGCATACACACGGTAGAATGGTAAGTTCCAATTTTAAGGGATGTGTGAGTTGCAAATTTTATTAATAAACACAACTCTCCGACAGAGAGTGCTCTTGATCCACCTTATGGTGAGATTTAAGAGTCTTATCTAACCTACTATGATGATGCAATGCAAATGCTCTCCGATAGAGAGTGCTCTTGACTTGTCTTATGATAAGTTCAAGAGACTTTGGGTTATTTTTATGAATAATTAAAAAAACACATGAAACACGGAGCATGCAAGTGATGAAAGTTTAAACTAACAATTAGTGGAAATAAACTAAGTCTAGCAAGCAATCTAATCTAAGCAAGGAAAAGAAACAAGACACACTTCCCCCAAATAGGGGAAGTAGGAAAAAATGTGGGAGGCTTAACCCCACTAGTCCCTTTTTATTAATGATTACAATAAGAGGGATTTTAACCCTCGAAAAAGGAAGATTGCAAGCTACTAAGATGAATGAGCCTTAATGGGTTTTTACAAGGATGCAATTTATGCTTGTATTTTCTCTTCTTGTTCTGCACTCTATTCAAGCCTTTTAGACTTGCTCTCTTGGTTCACTTTGTCCTTGCCACCTACATAGAAAAACCAAGCAAAAATATTGAAATTAATCTAAATATGAAATTGCAATTTTTTGTCTTTTTGAAGTAAAAAAAAAACTAGGAAAAAGTACATGCAAAAAAGAGTAAAAAGAAGGCTGAAAAAGATGAGGAAACGGGGCAGCCAACAAAGGAGTAAGATGGCTGCAACAAATGAAGAAAAGGGGCAGCCAAATAGAAAGAAAGATGGCTGCAAATCAGGGAGGAAAAAAGGCTCAAAAAATGCCAAAAAGAAGGTGCAAAAAGTGCCCAAAAAGGCTGAAAGGAGAAGAAAGAGGGAAGCCAATTAAAAGAAAAGTTGGCTGCAAAATAATGAGGAATAGCACAGCCAAACAAAGAGAAAAATGGCTGCAAACAAAAGGACAAAGAGGGCATCCAACAAGAAGACAGTTGGCTACAAAAATTGAAAGAAAGAGGGTCAAAAAGAGGAGCGAAAAGAGGCAAATAAGAAGAGCAAAAAGAGAGAAAAAAGCAAGGAAGAAAACCAAAGAAGCAAGAATGACAAGGAGTGAAAACAAGAAACAAGGTAGCAGGTATGCAGAAGAAGGAAAGAAAGAGGAGACTTGTAACCAGTGAAAATTGTTGCCAACTTTACTGTACCGTAGTTGGGTTACCTGAGGAGCTGCTAGTTGTCAAACATGGCCAATGTTTGATTTCAGTGTTCTAGATGATCCGCCTTTGAGTCTAGCCAATTTTGGCTAGTCAGTTTTTTATTTGAATAATTTTGACCATGGCACCGCAGGGTTTGTAATAAAATGTGCTAGTAGGGTGTTTTGAATGGTTCGGTCTCCTGAGACGTAGAATTTCAACTAAGGTATTCCAGGGAGTTTTTTTCCCTTGACAATTATGCTTTGCCTATAGCTGAGTATAATTGACGAGGTTTTCTCCCGCTTCCTCTAAAGCTGGAATGCCCGATTTTGAATTCTGGGCCTTGGGGGGTTATTAGAGCACAACTGAGTATATATAAACCTACTATGCATTATTAGAATAGCGCATGGTCATGTCCTAAGTCACTAGGACCCTCAAAAAAATTTCCTAAAGAATTTTACTAGACGCCTCAAAATTTATTTTTTAATTTTTTAATTTTTTCCTAAGTTTTTAATTAAATTTTTCCATAATTTAAATAGAAAAATTCAATTTGTAATAAGTTACTCATCCGGAACCTAAATTCAGTGATTGAAGGCTCTAACCCTAAGCCAAAAATCATTTTTGATCAGCCAGCCAGTCAAATCCAACTTTCAGATCATCATTCGGCCACATAATGCATATTTTCTCAAAAAAAACAGTTTTGGGAAAAATATTGATTATTTAATTAAAAATGATTATTTTGGAGAAAATCCAAATCTCTCCAAATTAATCCGAATTCGGCGAAATGAAATGCAAAATGACATGTCAACGGGCATTTATGATCATTGGAGTTAACAGAAGTCAGCATTCAGTGAGCATTAAAGATATATTCAGTTAGCAGTCTTGTCATCTCTAGCTAAACTCACGAATTGGATGAGATGGAGAGTATTCATTGGCTTAATGTTTTGATCGAGGCAAGAACTGGCTCTTGCACTTATGATCTCTGAGCAATGGCTCCTCCATACCTAGCTCACGCCTTCATCAACATGCTCACACCTTCATCAACATGCTCATGCCCCTCTCTCCTCAAGAGAGCATCTGTGGCCTCATCTTTGGCTTGGTTTCTGTGCTTAGGGTTGGAGTGGGGGTGCCTTGCCTGGGTGGAGGCTTCCCCTCACTCTTAAATCTTCAGCTTTGGTTTTGAGCTCTCAGTGGTGTGCCAAGCTGGTTAGGTCTAATTTTCTGGTTTTAGGGTTTTGGGTCTTCTCTCATTGTATAAATAGAGGCTCCTTTAGCTCTATTGGGGTGGAACTTTTGTGGTAGAGTTACTCTGTAGAAATTGTATCAGGCTTTGCTTTGAATTTTTAATAAGAATTTCGACTTTGGAGGTCTATGAGCTCTTTGTATGTGGTAAACATTTCATGGTTGAGGTGACATTGCTTCTAACCCTTTGCTTTTAAATACTTTGAATGAGATCAATTTTATTTTGTTAAAGCTCAAGAGGGCCACTGTTGGCACAATAGAGTAATCATTTGATGTTTCAAGTTGATTATTTATGAAAAGTAAATTAGAATCTTGATGAACGTGAGTAGTTAGTTATACGTAGTGTTGATCTTGATTTAATTCTCTTAGCATACTGTTATCACATATATAGTAGCCAGGCTACCATATTCTATTTTTCAGACACAGTACATTTTTCAGCCAGATCTCTTACATATGAGATGCTGAGATGAGCATTTCTAATGGATCATTTTTGTATTAGTGGACTATTGTACTCTCCCATGCCAGGACTGAGTCTCGGGACACTCAAATTTGAGGACCGATATAGCCATTTATGTTATTTCAGAGCAGTAGTGGACGCCCGATGTTATATCAGTACTTTCTCATTGGATATATGGTGTTTCAGATGGATTATATTGCATGGATATGACTCGGTATTTTATATGGTGTTATGGTTATTATTGCTCTTATATTGATTTTTGTGACATATATGGACTTGTGGTATTATGATCTGGCGGTCATATATATATGGACTTGGTTGTATATTATACTATGTATTGATGTCCTTACTCTGGCTTTGAAGTTCTTAATCTATACTCATTGGTTTTACCCTCCTTAGGGAGAATAGAGGTAGTCATTCCCACCATTGTTTTGGCTTGCTAGTGTTGGCTCCATCATTTCATTGTCTTCATCCATCCATTACCTTCCAGTTTAATTTTCAACCCGACTGACTTCTTGACTTGTGGCATGGAGGACCTTTTTCCCCGCTAGAACCTTTGTTGGACAAGCCTCCCTGTTTACATTGTGTCTCGGCTTTGAGTTGGTGACAAAACTTGCCTTTGGTAAGTTGGATAGTATGCCTAAATCATTCTGGTTGGTTGTCCAGATGTTTGGCACTGTGCAGAATTCCCCCTAGTCACTTGAGATGTTGTTGGCTAAAACCTAAAGTTCATGTACTACTTTTATTGAAATATTAAATATGCGCCCATGGAAAATGAAAATTGTAAAACTGTGTTTCTTAACATATGTAAAAAGGCCAAGAGCAATGAAATGCTAAAATACTCCTTGAAGAGTATAAGAAAAGGTCCAAAAAGCAATGGTTAAAAAATGTTATATCAAAGAATTGCTGGCCTTGTTAAAAATAAATATGGCCCGGATGAAAGCTGCGATTAGCTGTGCTTTTGAGCACCGATGAAGTCCCAAAGGGTTCATATAGGCCAAAAAGGCCACAGAATGAAATGTGATCCTAATGAACTTGGATCAAAATTGATGTAGACATGATGCCTAAATTGAATAAACACTCTCTATACAACTCATCCATCTGTGAGGCACTACCATTCCTTGTGTTGATGTTTGTCCAGTATTGGTTGTAGTGAGTTTGCCCTTTTCCTTGTCCAAAGTGTCATGATGTTGAGTAGGAGGTCATCCTTTGCCTTAGCCTTATCATTTCCACCTTTCATCCTTCACTAGCAAAATGACTACAGCTATGACGTGAGTATAGTCTTGAAAGTCTGAGTCTAAATAATAATAAATAAAGCTTGATATTTATAAGTATTTGTTGATGTACCGCCAGTGAAATGAATGCTACTTGTTGATTTTGTTACGTGAATGAGTTGTAGAGCATGGTCTAACCTCTTAACACTTGCAGCAAATTGATTTATTCTGAGTTATTATTGGTGTCTGATTATTCACAGATGGTTATATTGTTTATTGGTTATGATTGATGATCAGACAGAGACCTATGAGGGGTATGAGTATACACCTTTGATGGATTGGGACTCTCTGAGTCCAATGAGATAGTTTATTTCCAGTTCCGAGCACTTACAGATGTGATCAGGCTTATTCTGCTTTTCTGATGTAGTATTTCTTCACAGATTGATTTGTTTGAGCAAGGAGATGTTTCAGTTGGATCTCCTAGGACGTTGTATGGGCATAGGGGGGTGCAGCCACTTGTTTGTACCATTGTACCCCCATCCTAGAGAGCTTGGAGCACTCAATTTGACAATGCAAGCACCCTAGGAGGCTGTTTTAGCAGTATCACATTTCCCGAGGCAGATTAAAAAATGATCAAATGGCTATTGAAGAAATCGATTTGGGCTATTGAGGCAAAGAAATGGCATGGGGTGAGTCACAATGATGACAGTGATGTCTTCCACACCTTCTCCAGCAGTTTCAGCATTTTATGGGGCCCGCACCTATTTTTGGGCAAATTTTATATATTTTCTGGAGCTTTTTGGGAGACCCACGATTTCCTCAAGGAGGCACAAAAGTCAAAATTTTAAATTGTTATATTATTTATTGTGCCATGGGGACACCCAAAGGGAGTTAGTCAAACACTCCTTGGACCCACCATGTGCTTTCATTTATTTCTTGTTGAGTGGGTTACCTTTGTTTGAGTGGTTTAAGTCCACTTTGGTAAATTATAATTATATTGATCCATGTATTGTATGTTGAGCTCATCTCAACCATTGATTAGAACATTGTATCTTTTAATCTTAGCCACTCGTTTTGAAAGTGGTTAGAATTTGGTTATGATTGAGGCTCTCTCATTTTTATTTTAAGGAGAGAGCTTCTCATCTGTAAGGGGTCTTTGGCTCTTGGATCTGAATAATAGAAAGACTTTTTCTATGGAAATTTTCTGGATTTGCTTTGCATCTGATGTGCTCTAATCGTGACTAGCTTGTCTTCAACTTACTAGCATCATGGAAATTCTCGTGAGATCTATTTTTTTGTTTTTCGTGGCTATCATTGTTTTGTCTACAGGAGTTTTGGTTGGAGCGTTTTTGTAGGGGGACCTCAACTTGCTCGGTTCTCTTCGTCTTGGATCAGGGGATTTTCATTAGTTTCATTGCGATCTATGATTACTTCATTTTACTGTCTTGTAGCATTCAGTTTCTTTATTTTGTATGTGCAAATCTGATATGGTTGACGTTTTCTCATGCAGGGTAGGGGGCACTTTGATGGCTTGGAGCTTGCAAATGCCATAGAAATCATGGGGATCTTCCAGGATTGATCAGGATAGCTAGGATCGTCACTGTTACAGACTTCTACAAGCTTATCTAGGTTAGATCCATAGGTAAGTTCTTCTTTTCTGATCTTATTCCTTTGTACCTTGCTGAAATTTAATTATTTTTCTGAAAACTCCTAAACCATAAAAACCTAAAAAATCAAATAATCAAGGAATCGTCCGATCTTTTGCCAAACCATTTCTGGGTTTCATAGATCGGGCCTCCCCCTAACTAAATCAATTGGAACGCCGGTCAAATTCCTCATTGATTGACCTAGATCTGATTTTTCAGTAGAAAACTGCATAACCCCCCACTGAAAAAATTGACCTACTAGGGTTTTGAGTTTTTCTAATTTCTGACTTCACAGATGGATAGATCGGGTCTTGGGCAGTCCAAATCAACCCCAACGCTGTCAAGAGGCTCAACAGTTTGACCGAGATCTGAAAAATAGACTGAAACTGTCCTAGCACCCTCACTGAAAATTGGCCTTTTCCGAAAGTAGGTTTTTCTGAAATCTAACATTATAGGTTGATAGATCGGGTCTCAAGCCTCCCAGAACACCCTCAATGCTGTGCTAATTCATCCTGGTTTTCCCTAGATCTGAAAAAATCAATTTTCAGCCTCCTAGCCCCATCATCAGAATTTGACTTTTCTAGATCCGATTTTTCTACTGTTTTCCTGATTTGGGCTTGTAGATCAGGTCTCCCTGATCTCTTCTCATCCACAACGTTGAGCCATCAGCTTTCCAGTACCCCCTAAAACTTCAAATTTGTCTTCCTAGGCCCTAGCGCTAGCCATCTACTAAGCTGGGTCTCTTGTACCTTGGCTTTTCCGGACCAATTGCTTTCTAGGTTCGTAGATCAAGGTGTTTCCCAAGTGGGTTTCCTGAAACGTTGTCTTACTGCTGACTCCATTGCCCAATGCATACAAAGCACTGATCTCCAAGCTAGCGCTGCCCAAAGGCTCTTAGCCTTTGCCAACTACCAACATTCACTGAGAGCTCAAACACCTTTTACTGAGTCTGATTTCTAGGTATTGGATAGTCCCAACTCTATTCGTGCTCGCCCTGCCATAGTTACGTTTCCCAAGACAGTTGCTAGTACCTAAAACCTAGAGCTAGGGTTCCCATTCACCTTGCACCTTAAGTACCCTGAAGCCCCATCTGATCTTCTTTTGGTGTCTAGGTTCGATCTCTCCTGTCGGGAGCAGATCCGGGTCTCCCCCATTGTTGTCCTAGACTAGGATAACCTAAAGTGAAGGCTGCCTTGATTGGCATGACAACCATCCATTTAGGAGTCTAGGCAGTCGTGCTTCCACCCCTCAGTTGCTTGCCCCTCTACCATCCATTCTGGATCCACCTTAAGCAAGAAACTACAAGGCAAGTGATAACACATACTTTCATATGATTTGATCTCACTTTGTGTTTGAGTTTTGGTGTTATTAGGTTTCACAGGTTGAAGAAGGGTGTGAGTTTAGCTACATCTAGCTCAAGCTTCAAGCAACCCCTTTGTTTAACACTTTGTGATTGCAAGACCTACACGGATCGTCTTCTTCTCTTATAAAAGAAAGCCAGGAATTTCTCTTCCGCTCTTGTGTTCCATCCACAAGAAACCCTTCTTTTCTACCCTTTCCTTTTTTTTTGCATTGCTTAAGAAGTAGATCCATTCTTTCATTATTAGTATTTAGATCTATCTTCTTTAGGCTTTGTTAGATCTAATATCATTCATTAGATCTAGGAAGAAGTTTGTACTTTCCATGCAAAATTTCCAAAATTTTTCTAAGTACAAAAAAATTTATTTTTGCATTCTCTTTCCTATTACTTTTTAGTATTGTTAGCTAGCTGATTTTTTACTTTTGTGACAGGTACAACGGAAGTGCTGGCAAAAAATTGAAGATTCAAAGCTTAAACAAGACTCATAATCCCCCTTTCTTCATTCCCCTTTCTACAGTTCGCTCTGGAGGCCTTCCAAGGATAAGAAAAGAAGCAAAAATGCAAGAAAGCATCAAAAGAAAGGCATTGTAAAGAATTAATAAAAGAGCAAGTGGGATTAAGGCTCCCACACCCCACTTCCCCCATTTGGGAGAAGCCTGTATCGCCATTGTCCATATTCCAATTTTTCAATTTGCTTTATACTTGCAAGATAAATAAATGGTGAAAGTAGAATAGGGTAATCAGTTTCAATTTATTAAAAAAGCTTAGTTAGATTTGATTTCGTTAGTATATTCTTGCTAGTTTCCTCTTATGCAATCTGTTCTCATGCTAGATTAGGTTTGGTTTCATTTTTGCTTGCATAAAAGTTATCAAAAAACAAAAATTTGTTTGATTAATTGCTGATTAGTTTATCATCCATGAAAAGCGAAGTAAAATGTCTCTCTGATTACTTACTTGGTTAATGCATTGTTTCTTTACTTTTTTGATAAAGTTTTGCTTACCCCCTTGCTTTCCTGATTAGGGCACTAAAAGCCTGAAAGAGACTCTTGGGTGGTTTAGATCTTTGCGTTTCTTTTAGTCTTAATCAATTAAATTAAGTCTCTTGAACTTGCAGTAACACAAGTCAGAAGCACTCTCTATCGGAGAGCATACTTAGAACTGCACATCCTTGCATTAGGCATTTTAGATTAGCTAAGTCTCTTGAACCACTGTCATAAGACGGGGTCAAGAGCGCTCTCTGTCGGAGAGTCTTAATCAATTAACTTAATAAAATTTGCAACACACACCCCATAATTAATTAACTTCGTTTTCTCCTTGTCGGAGTATGCTTTGACCAACCTCAAAATCGGAGTACCCAGAAACAGCATTGGATTTCTAATCTTGCAAGAAAAACGTAATAAAATTTAAACCTTGTAACCAACGCACCGACGTTGTAGGGAATTTCCTAAATACTTCTTAGTAGAGGCATCGGAAACCCCGTTGTCTAAGCTTCTCAGCTAGCTGGTCAATCTTTGCGATACCAGCCTGGGATACTGGGCGAGCCGTCATGTCTCCAACGGATTGAACTTGGAATATTATCCCGGCTTTTGACAAAACCATCGTTGACACCATAATCAAGAGCACTTGAAATTCTTAAAAATATACCAAGAGCACTCGCACAACCTAATATTCACTAGTTTTATTTCAAGACTTGTTGTTAAATTCTTTACGCATTTCAGTATTTTGACTCCATAAGGCACTGGTCTTTTTAATTTGCATAATAATTATATTTAGATCAAGTGTATTTGGCCTTTTTAATTTCTATCTGTAAATGCATATTAATGAAGTCTTAAATTATTGCTTATCTTTAATCTCTTGCTAGCAACGTGGATTGCTTTGATTTATGTGTCAGACTCATAATAAATAAATACCTTTAATCACAATAACTCCTAAACAACACCCATCCGCATCCGTAACCAATTAAAACACTTTAACCACATTGAGCCATAAAAAACTCTTTGTTAAGGACTACCCCCCTTGGCTTCGTTAGGAGTTAGCTTAAACGAAGGAGTTAGGAGTAGGTGACAGTACCTAGCTCTGTGCTTGCCCCAAGGTCACACCTCTCCCACTTTCCTAACTAAGGAGACAGCTTTCGAAAGATTTCTGCTGCTGGTTTGCAATCGACGGACAACATCTTTTGGTGCCGTTGCCGGGGACAAAATTTTTGTTCTTGGACGACCTTAGTTTTTTCTAGTTTTTACCTTTTTGATAGATTTTTCAGTTTAATCACCTTGCTGATCTTAGACTTGAAATCCATCTGGCGACTCCACTGTCTTTAATTTTACCAAGGTATTCAACCAGAAGAAACTCTGAAGGTTTACTTAGGTTTATCCTTGAGCCTGAAAAGGTTTATAGGAGGAGGCTAAATAAACTTGCTTCTCATAGGATCCTTGAAGATCTTAGATCTCAGCCTTTATCAGATATCCATAGTTTATTTCTAGAAACTAATTCTCAAGTAAACACTAATACCTCAGTTTTTGACATAATGGGTGAGTTTTTTACTCAGCTCGACTATTCTCAGATAGCAGGTCAACCCAACCGTCTTCCAGACAAAGCTGTCGAGAAGTTCTCGATGTATACCGACAATGATGCCACTACCTCTGCCATGCACCTTAGGAACTTTTCTAGATGCATCAATGCTTATGTCAGTGATCCTGTTAGCCAACATGATGATGTATACATGAATTTATTTGCTCTATCTTTGGATGGAAAGGCCGGCAACTAGTATAACAATTTACCGGATAATGCTTTTGATACTCTAGCTGCCTTCAAAACCTCTTTCACCAACAAGTTCGGTGAAAAGAAAGAACCTCGGCATCAACTTGTGTCCCTGACCAACATAAAAAAGAAGGATACGGAAACAATGGATGAGTTCAATACCAGGTTCACTAAATTGTCAAAAGCCATCCCTACTGCCTATGCCCCAACTGCACCAACCATTCTGGTCTATTACATTGAGGCACTTAGTGGTAAAATGCAATACCAAATAAGAGACAAGGAGCCTGCTAACTTGGTCCAAGCTCAAGATATGGCAATTAAAATTGATTTGAACATGCAGTCATTTGGTGACTCTAACCTACAGGGTTATTCGAGGTCTTCAACTCCTTTGAAAATTAATGAACCTAAAGACAAGGATCCCTTATCAGCTATGAAGGATGCCTATGAAAAGCAGATGGTTGAAATGAAAAGGGAAATGAAGAAAAATATGGAGGAAGAAGAACATAAACATTTAGCGCAGTTGAAGAAGATACAAAATAGGGTGATAACGATGGAAAGAACTCAAACTCAGCCTGCTCCTAGAACCTTTCCTACCAAGCCAACTTAGCAAAGAAATCCTCCCAACCATGAGCAGAGGCCTCCTCATCAGCTAGAGGCCGCTAACATGGTTGAGCAGTATAAACCATTTTGCAGAGCATGCAGAAAATTTCCATGAGGAATCTGGCTACCACTATGCGTGCTATGTTCAGGAACATGGTCACCCTAAAGGTTGTCGTCCTAATACGTCGACAAGCGAGCCTGATTTTATCAACAACATAGATGACATCCCTAGCATCTCCATAGGAGATTGGCCACAGGCCAATTGTGATGAAAAAAAGTTGACAACTTAACTCAATACTATGGTGAGATGCCTTCAGCCGTGCAGATCAACAACACTCAAAACTTCAAGGGAATAACTTATCAAAGAAAAGGGTCTTCTGCACAAAATATTCCTAAGGTAACAGCTCCTAATCCCCCCAAATAAGTAGAAACTAAAGAAATTGTTGATTTAAGTTTTGACTTAGGTAATTGGCTAGCAAATACAAAATTTCCTGTTCCAGTCCTTGAATTATGCAAAATTCCTGGCCAAAGAGAGAGGCTTTTGAAAATCCTAGACCCTCCAAGTAATGTTGATCCTCAAACTGAAGAAAGTCTTTCAAATCCTATAAAGCCCCTTGTTATCACCCGCCTTGTAGTTGCCTGTGTGAGGTGGATCCAGGATGGACGGTAGAGGGGCAAGCAACTAAGGGGTGGAACCACGACTGCCTAGACTCCCAAATGGATGGTTGTCACGCTAATCAAAGCAACCTTCACTTTATGTTATCCTAGTCCAAGACAACAATGGGGGAGACCCGGATCTGCTCCCGACAAGAGAGATCAGACCTAGACACCAGAATAGATCAAATGGGGTTGTATGGTGCAGGGTAAATGGAAACCCTAGCTCTAGGGTTTAGGTACTACCAACTGATGGGGATGACCACTGTATTAGGAAACGTAACTGTGACAGGGTAAGTAAGGACAGAGTTGGGACTGTCTAGTACCAAGGAGACATACTCAGTGAAAGGTAAGTGACTTGAGTTATCAATGAGTGTTGGCAAAGGGAATGGGAGTGAGGTCAAGTTAGGGCTAGCGCTAGCTAAGAGATCAGTGCCTTATGTGCATTGGGCAATGGAATCAGCATCAACCCAACATTTCAGTGAACCCACCTGGGATATACCTTAATCTATGGACCCAGAAAGGAGTTAGCCCGAAAAAATCAGGTTACAGGAAATCCAGCTCAATGGACGGCTAGCGTTAGGGCTTGGGGAAGGAGATCTGCAGTTCTAGGGTCACCTGGAGGCTGACAACTCAGCGTTGAAGGAGAAATGAGGTCAAGGTAACCTGATCTACAAACCCAAATCAGAAAATCAGCAAAAAATTCAGATCTGGAAAAGTCAAAATCTGATGAGGGGGCTAGGGAGGTTGAAAACCAATTTTTCATATCAAGGGCAAACCGGAAAGAGCTAGCTCAGCATTGGGGTTGTTCTGGAGTGCTTACGCCCTGATCTATTAGCCTATCTTGTCAGATTTAAAAAAAAGTCAAATCCGAAAAAATCCAGTTTTCAATGAGGGCACTAGGGTTGTTTTAGTCAAAAACTCAGATCTAGGTCAAACTGTCAAGAATTTGGACAGCGTTGGGGTTGATTTGGACTATGTGAGACCCGATCTATCCGTCTATGTAGTCAGAATTCAAAAAAAATCAAAACCCTAGCAGGTCAAATTTTCAGTGGGGGATTATGTAGTTTTCTGGCTAAAAATCAGATTTGGGTCAAACCAGCAGGAATTTGACCAGCGTTGCAGTTGATTTGGTGAAGGGGAGGCTCGATCTGTGAAACTCATAAATGGTTTGGCCAAAGATCAGACGATTCCTAGATTTATTGGTTTTTAGGTTTTTTAGTATTTTAGAAGTTTTCAGAAAAATTTGAAGTAAAGCAAGGTATAATGGAATAGAATCTGAAAAGAAGAGACTTACCTGTTAGATCTTACCTGGAAAAGCTCGTAGAAGTCTTTAACAGTGATGATCTTTGCTATCCCGATCAATTCTGGAAAATCCAAGTGATTTCTATGGCATATGCAAGCTCCAAGCCATCAATGTGCCCCCTACCCTGCATGAGCAAACGTCAACAATATCAGATTTGCCAATACAAAATAAAGAAACCAAATGCTACAAGAAAGTAAAACAAAGTAATCATAGATCACAAGACAAAACCCCCTAATGAAAACCCCCTAATCCAAGACAAAGAAAACCCCCTAATGAAAACCCCCTAATCCAAGACAAAGAAAACCCCCTAATGAAAACCCCCTAATCCAAGACAAAGAAAACCGAGCGAGTTGAGGTCCCCCTACAAAAACGCTCCAGCCAAAACGCCCTCCTGTAGATAAAACAGTGATAGCAAAAAAATATCGATTTCACAAGAATTTCCACAATGCTAGGAAGCTGAAGATTATCCAATCACTATTTGAGAACATCAGATGCAAAGCAGATCCAGAAAATTTCCACAGAAAAAATCTTTCTATTATTCAAATCCTAGAGCCAAAGACCCCTTACAAATGCGAAGCTCTCTCCTTTAAATAGAAATGAGAGAACCACAATCATAACCGAATCCTAACCACTTTCAAAATGAGTGGCTAAGATTAAAAGATGAAATGTTCTAATCAATGCTTGAGATGAGCTCAACATACAACACATGGATCAATATAACCATAATTGACAAAAGTGGACTAAACCACCCAAAATAAGGTAACCCACTCAACAAGACATAAATGAAAGCACATGGTGGGTCCAAGGAATGTTTAACTAACTCCCTCTGAGTGTCCCCATGGCACAATAAAATAATATAATAATTTAATTCTTTGACTTTATGCCTTCTTGAGGAAATCGTGAGCCTTCCAAAAGCTCCAGAAAATAATATAAAAATGCCCAAAAATAGGTGTGGGCCCAATCAAGTGCTGCAACTGCCAGAGAAGGTGTGGAATACATCACTCTCATTATTGTGACTCATCCCATGCCATTTCTTTACCTTAGTAGCCCAAATCGATTTCTTCAATAGCCATTTAATCATTTTTTAATCTGCCTCAGGAAACGTGATCCTGCCAAAACAGCCTCCTAGGGTGCCTGCATTGTCAAACTGAGCCCACCAGGCTCTCTGGGATGGGAGTACAATGGTACAAACAAGTGGCTGCACCCCTCTATGCCCATACAACGCCCTAGGAGATCTAAATAAAACATCTCCTTGCTCAAACATATCAACCTGTGAAGAAAAACTACATCAGAGAGGCAGAATGAGCCTGATCATATCTACAAGTGCCCAGAACTGGAAATAAACTGTCTCATTAGACTCAGAGAGTCCAAATCCATCTAAGGTGTATACTCATACCCCTCATAGGTCTCTATCTGATCATCAATCATATCCAATAAACAATATAACCATCTGTAACTGATCAGACACCAATAATAACTCAGACTGCCATCCTTCTGCTGCAAGTGTAAAAGGCTAAGACATGCTCTACAACTCATTCAAGTAACAATCACAACAAGTAGCATTCATTTCACTGGCGGTACATCAACCAATACATATATAAGGCTTTCTTTATTATTACTCAAACTTAGACTTTCAAGACTATACTCACTTCATAGCTGTAGCCAATTTGCTAGTGAAGGATGAAGGGTTAAAATGACAAGGCTAAGGCAAAGGATGACTTCCTACTCAACATCATGACACTTTGGATAATGGAAAGGGAATACTCACTATAACCAATGTCAGACAAACAACAAACACAAGGAATGGCAGTGCCTCAGAAATGGGTGAGTTGTTTAAAAAGTGCTTATTCAACTTAGGCATCATGACTACATCAAGATTGATCCAAGTTCATTAGGACCATCATTTTATTCCATGGCCTTTTTGGCCTATATGACCCTTTGGGACTTCACCAGTGCTTAAAAGCACAGCTAATCGCAGCTTTCATCCGGGACATTTTTATAAGGCCAGCATATTTTTAATCATTGTTTTTTTGGACCTTTTCTTATACTCTTCAAGGAGTATTTTATCATTTCATTGCTCTTGCCCTTGTTACATATGTTAAAAAACACAGTTTTATAATTTTCATTTTTCATGGGCGCATATTCAATATTTTCAACACAGGTAGTACATGAGCTTTCAATTTTAGCCAACAACATCTCAAGTGACTAGGGGAGTTCTGCACAGTGCCAAACATTGGGACAACCGACCAGAATGATTTAGACATACTATCCAACTTACCAAAGGCAAGTTCTGTCACCAACTCAGAGCTGAGACACAATAGAGACAGGGAGGCTTGTCCAACAAAAGTTCTAGCGGAGAGAAAGATCCTCCATGCCATAAGTCAAGAAGTCAGTCGGGTTGAAAACTAATACTGGAAGGTAATGGATGGGTGAAGACAATGAATGATGGAGCCAACACTAGCAAACCAAAACAATAGTGGGAATGACTACCTCTATTTTCCCTAAGGAGGGTAAAACCAATCAGTATAGATCAAGAACTTCCAAGTCTAAGTAGGGACATCAATACATAGTACAATATACAACCACGTCCACATAATTATGACCGCCAGACCATGATACCACAAGTCAATACATGTCACAAAAATCAGTATAAGAGCAATAATAACCATCACACAATATATAATGCTGAGTCATAATAATGCAATATAATCCATCTGAGACACCATCTGTCCAATGAGAAAGAACTGATATAAAACTGGGCATCAATGACTGCTCTATAATGACATAAATGGCTACATCGGTCCTCAAATCTGAGTGTCCTGAGACTCAGTCCTGACATGGGAGAGTACGATAGTCCACTAATATAAACATGATCCATCAAAAGTGCTCATCTCAGCATCTCATAATGTAAGAGATCTGGCCGACAAATGTATTGTGTCTGAAAAATAGAATATGGTAGCGTGGCTACTATATATGTGATAACACCCCTTACCCCTAAAAAAGTCACTTTTTCCAATACCGTGGAGCGAACTTCAAATAATGTCTTTGCCAATCCGCCTATAGTTCTACATACTAGGGACCCAAGAAAAGAAGATCATCCCCCTTTTTACGTATCATTGATGATGGGTGATCTTCTTCTACACAATTATATGTTAGACTCGGGATCTAGTTCCTGCATCATGACCAAAAAAGTCATGCAGCAGCTTGCCTTAAGAACTACAAGGCCATACCAGAATGGATGTGCCATGGACTCTAGACTGGTTAAAGTTGAAGGGATGATTGAGAACCAGTTAGTGAGATTGGCTAAATATCCGGATATCCAAATCACCATGGACATCCTTGTTATTGATGTTCTGGACAAATGGGGGATGTTGCTTTCTAGGAAATGGGGTGCCACTTTGGGAGGAACAATCCAAATGGATTGGACCTATGTCACCGTACCAGCATCGGAGTTTTCACTTGTTAAGTTGTGTTCTAAAAAGGAAAAAAGACACCATGTTGAAAACCCTCAAAAACCATTGAATGAGTATGCGTACCACACTGATGAAAATGGGACCTATCAAATCAACTCCACCTTCTTGGAACCCCTCCAAGAAGAAATAAAGACTGAAAAACTTAGTGAATTATGGAGAATGAATTTTGATGGTGCTTACTCTAGAACAGGCAAGGGGGGCTGGTGTTGTCATTATTTCACCAGAGAGTAAGGTTTTCAACTTTGCTTTCAGATTGGAATTTGAAGCAACTAACAATGTGGCAGAGTATGAGGCCCTTCTACTAGGCATTGAGATTGCCAAGGACATGGGGATCAAGTTGCTTAGTATTAAAGGGGATTCTGACTTAGTTTTCGAACAGGTTAAGGGTCAATCTGCATGTAAGTGTCAAAGACTTTAAAAATATAGAAATGCAATCTGGGATACAATGGAATTCTTTGATGCCCTTAATATAGCAGCAATCCCTATAGATCATGATAGTGCCTCCGATAAGCTTGCAGTTTCAGCGTCAACTCTTCAGCCATCGGATGAGATGTTAGAGGGGGATTGTCCTTTAGAGATTAACTTAAGACCTTATGTTCCTGATAATGTTGTACATTGGCAAATCTTCAAAGATGATGAGCAAATTTTGAGATTTATTCATAATGTCGATGAATTCATAAACTTTAAAGTGAATGATCAGGAGGAAGATAAAGAATATTATGGAGAAGGCGACCAGTTTGATAATCCTATCCCACGTGGTCTAGTTGCCTTAGAAAACATCTTTGACAGAGAAGATAGAAAAAAGAGCAATGTTGAGCAAATGAAACTGGGGGATTACATTGAAATCAACATTGGGACGGAAAAATAACCTAAAATTATAAAAATTGGGAAAGGTACTTCCGAAAAAGAAAGGAACAGCCTTATAAACTTGGTCAAAGAGTATAGGGATGTATTTGCCTTACTTATGACGAGCTCAAAGCCTATAGGGAAGATGTATTTCAACATATTATTCCCTTAAAACCAGAATGTCAAAAAGGCAAGCCTTTCAGACAAAAACTTAGGCAAATATATCCTAAGTTAGCACCAATCATTAAAAAGGAGTTAAAAAAAATGTTAGCAGCAAGAATAATAGCTCCTACCAGACATTCAACGTGGTGTTCTAACTTGGTGGTAGTTAGAAAGAAGAATGGGAATTTAAGGATATGTATAGATTTCAGAAATCTAAACATAGCATGTCAGAAGGACAATTACCCCCTCCCCTACATGGAGACTCTCCTCCAACGGGTCACTGGATCAAGCATGATGTCGATGCTGGATGGCTTTTCTGGCTATAAACAGGTAGTCATTCAAGAGGAAGATAGGCATAAAACCACTTTCACAACTCCTTGGGGCACTTTTGAATATCTGAGAATGCCCTTTGGCGTTTTAAATGCAGGAGCTACTTTCCAAAGGGCCATGGATTGTGCTTTCAAGGAGTTGATTGGTAAAATCATTGAGATCTATCAAGATGATCTTACTGTATTTTCAAAGGAAAGATCCATCCATGTTGGTCATCTTAGGCAGATTTTCGAACGATGTAGGAAGTATGGTATTTATTTGAATCCGGCTAAGTCAATTTTGGGCATAGAAAAGGGAAAACTCTTAGGACACATCATCAATGAGGACGGTGTCGAAATTGATCCTGAAAGAATAGAGGCCATAAGAAAGATTCCCCTACCTAAGAATGTTAAAGCCCTCCAATCCTTCAATGGTCATATAAATTTTATCAAAAGATTTATTCCTAACTTGGCCAAATTAATGAAACCTATGCAGGCCTTACTTAAGAAAAATGCCAAGTTTGTCTGGACTAGTGAAGGAAGGAAAGCCTTTGATTTTATAAAGAATGCCATTACCAGGTCTCCAGTCCTAGTCAGCCCAGATTACGCAAAAGATTTCATGATCTTTTCCTTTGCTTCAGAAGACACTATTGCCGATGTGTTGCTCCAAAAGAACTTCGAACGGTTCGAGCAACCTATAGCATTTATGAGTAGAGCCTTGCAGAATTCCGAACTAAAGTATACCATCATGGAAAAGCAGGCTTATGCCTTAGTTAACTCTTTGAAACATTTCAGGACCTATATTGGGTATTCTAAGGTTATTGGATATGTTCCCCACACTGCAGTAAAGGATATCTTGTCTCAAAATGATTGTTTAGGAATAAGGGGTGCATGGGTGTCCAAGATCCAGGAGTATGACCTTCAAATAAAGCCCACTAAATTAATCAAGGGACAAGGCCTTGCTAGAATGCTTACTCAAAAAAATGAACAAGCCATTGAAATGATTGCAGAAAATAACATCCCTCAACCTGCCATGACTCCTGCCCTTCAAGAGCTTGACAATCATTGGTATTCCGATATCATTTTCTTCCTTCTCCATCTCACTTGCCCGAATCACCTCAAAGGTCACAAGCATAGGGCTTTGAGACTTAAGACTGCTAGGTATTGCTGATGAATATAATTGTCATTGAAGACAACATTAATAACAAAGAGTAAGTATGATGACATGGCATTGACAAGGACTTGGAGAAGACAAGACAAAACACAAGAATAGTATGACAAGGACAATGACATGTTTGACATGTTTGACATTGAAGACAAAGAACAACTTAAGCAAGCAATCAAGTGTTGGTGGCCAAGCAAGGAAGACAAGAAGATGTTGGTAAGAAGAACCAAATGACCCATTCCGTGGTTATTTGTGGCTTGATGGGGTCATGAAGCCCACAAGCTAAATGAAGGTAAGACGATGTTACTAATGTAACGCATATGCATGAAGACCTTGATGTATGACATCAAAGAACCTTTATCTTGTCATGGATGCACAATGATGACATGAAGCTCTTGAACAATGATGTGATTGGTCTATTGGTGGAGCCCATGGTGAAGAAGTCATTAACCCATGCTTGAAGCTCTCAAAAGATGTTGGAAACCTTTGATGAAGAACCCAAACCTCTTGCACATGCTAATGAAGCTCATAATTATTAAATACAAACATTAAATAAAATATATAGTAGCACCCAAGCAAGTCGACTCCATCAAAGTGTTAATGTTTAATTTAAAATTTTTAAATTGCTAAGTCGGCTCCAAATTCAAATTAAAATATTTTATCTATAGCAGGTCGGCTCCAAAAATATGTTGAAAATTAGTATAAATAGAGCCCTCGTGCTCTCATTTGAAATAGTGATTTCGGGTGGGACAAGACGTAGCTCTGAATTTGGATTAGTCTGAGGCAGCCACAGGAGCTCTGATTTCAGATTAGTGACTATGGCATCTGCGAAAGTTTGAAGATTTTCTCTCTTAAACTCAGGTATACAGTGAGGTAGCCATAGTGGAAGTTTAGTAGACAGCTCTGAAATCTTAGAAATTGCAGCAGCCACAGGAAGTGGAACAACAGTAGCAAAAGCTTGAAGTTGTTGAACTTTGAATTTCGGATGGCCTCAGTCCAAAGGAATACAAGTCATTAATAATATCCAGCTCTGAAGTTTGGGTGTTTTGAGAGCAGAAGCAACAGCAGTGAAGAAAAAGTGATTGGTCTGAAATGTATCTCCTCTGAGTTCAAACGCTACAACAATCAAACTTCTTTATCTATCTCCTCTCGTATCTCTAAAATTTCGGGCATCTAAGGCAACTACAGCATTGCCATTTTCTTTTTGTGGTATGACAGTCATCTCATAATTTCAGTGGTGGAAGTAGCAATAGTCATCTCTTAATTTCGATGGTGGAAATAGCCTGACAACAACTCTGATTTCAGACATCCTATGAAAGCCATAGACCAAGGTCTATAGCAGTAGAAGGTTTCTTGTTTTTTAAGCCTTTTGCGGAGTAGGCTGAGCTCGGGTAGGGTGACTGAGGCAGATCCTAAATATACACAGTCCCAAGTTTGGGATTCCTCTCAGCTAATAAACAGACCAAGTTTGACATTTATAAACAGTGCGAAAGTTGACTTGTTTCGGGGTTTTTACCAGCATATACACAGTCCAAGTCGTGGCTGTGTTTGAGGTCATCTGCAAGCACACATACACAACCCAAGTGTGAGATCTTGACATGCACTATAAGGTATGATCATGTATACTTATTGATGGTTATGATGCCCTAGTTGCACATACAGTAATAAAAGTATGTTATTGATATGGCCTAGTTGCACATCCAGTAATAAAGGTATGTTAGTGATGATTATTATGCCCTAGTTCCAGTTGCACGAGCTCTGTTTGCTACAGGACAATGATGTGTTAGCAAAGATAGATCTCCCTGTCAACTTGTGGAAGAAAGGAGCAGTATATTTCCGTTGTCCCAGACTGTGTGGAGGGGCTGACATTGTTAGTGCACTTAAATTTCTATGCCCTATGCTACAGCCAATTCGTGGTCCTTCCAAGGAGCTAGTATCTTGAATACATTTCTTTTGCACTGTGGGTATTATTGTCTTATTCTGTTGAATATCAGGCAAAGGCCCGTAGAATATCTTCATTTTTGTGCTGCTGGGTGTTTTGGAAAACATACACTTTCCATCATAGTATATACACTTCCATTCCCGTATGTATTTACTGTAAGGAGAGCCCTGAGGTTGTATTGAAGAGTTTACAAGCTGTTACAGGACTCATTGTGTGCATTTAGTGTTCATCTACAATCCACAAATTCGAGATGATGGTTGCATGATGATTATCATGAACACAATGATGCATTAGTGAAGATGTGATGGCAGTGGTGTATGTTCTCCTAAAGTACAGTGATGTATGCACAATGATGACTGTGTTATTTTGGCATTGATGGCAATGGCGTACTAGTTCCATCCTTGAGCCTTGGACAGTGGAGTGATCAGATTGACAAAATTGACACTGACATGTTTGTGTTTGAATACATTTGACTGTGAAAGTGTGGTGATTTTGGTTGAAGTTTTTACCAGCACACTGTCCACATGTACAGCAGCAGACAGATACAAACCCTATAATGTTGATGATACTGTTTTGATGCTTATGGAAAGAATAAGAAGTGATGACATGAATAAAGAATTGCTAGGACAGAATGCTCTGTGACACGGACATTGTGAAGATTGTGAATTGCTTCCAGGATAGTATGCGCTTGGACAATGATGTGCTGAATTGTTGATATTATTCCTGACTGAATGCTTTGTACAAGGTGTTATACACAGGCCTGATGAAACAATATTGACAGCTGTAAATGAACAGTGATGGGTATGCTATTGACTTGTTGACACATCTTATGAAAGTGATCTGTGACAGCTGATGGTTAGTGGTTACACTCTATGATGAACAGTATAATTCATATCCTATGATGTTCCAGACTTTGTTCTCCCTGTTGATGATGATGCTTAAGCAGCATAAGAGCAAGACTAGATGATGGGAAGATCTTTGTTGAATTGGCTTGATCTTTGAGCAGCAGAGCAGATGATGAGAGCAAGTGTTGAAGAGCAGTTGACCAGCAGATGAAGTATTGACCAAAGGTTGTTTAGCAGTAGTGTTGATAAAGAGCAGAGATTGATGATCAGTGATAGGAGCTGTATGATGACTTGACAGTGAGCAGCGTTGATGATGAGCAGAGATAATGAGCAATGTTGATGATGAGCAGATGAGCATGAGCAGAGACAGTTGACAGCAGATTAAAGAGACAGGTGATTGATGAGATGATGTGACAGTAAGCTCAAGCTTGCTTTTGAGGTTAGGATACCTCAAACCCTTCTTAGCAGGGTCTAAGAAAACCAGGCAGGGTCTTGGATGCAGAGTAGGTGCTCTCCATATCAGTATGTGTTGATTTTAACTAACGGTTGTAGCCGGACCAAAACTAATACAAAAAGATTACAAAATTATATGGTGTTGTGTTCTTTTGTGTTATGGTTCTTGATGATTTAAATACTTATGCTAAGTGAATGATGAAGTGAAAAATGTTTATGAAATGATTATGAGATTGGTAGAATAATGGAATGATGAATTGGTAGTTAATTGTGACAAGTTAAAAAAAGCTGTAAAATTGGCTTTACACTGATTCACCCCCCCCCTCTCAGTGTCTAACAATTGCCTTACCCAAGAGGGTCTGGGTTGGAGGAACCTAGATGGTATCATACTTAGGTGCATCAACGAACATGATTCCAAGAAGATCTTAGCAGAGTTTCACTCAGGATTTTGTGGAGGCCATTATGCAGCAAATACAACTACCCACAAAATCTTGAGAGCTGGTTACTATTGGCCCACCATTTTTTCAGATACTCACAAGCATGTCGAGTGTTGCCAATAGTGTCAACTTTTCACTAGGAAGCAGAAGTTGGCTGCTCTCCCCCTTACTCCGGTTGTGGTCCTTGCCCCTTTTCAACAGTGGGGGCTTGATTTTATTGGCAAATTCAAGGATAACTCTAGCAATGGTTTTTGCTGGATTCTCACAGCAACCGATTATTTCACCAAGTGGGTAGAGGCTATACCCACTAAAACTGCCACTAAAAAGGTTGTTATAGATTTCATTGAGGAAAGAATCCTCACCAGATTCGGAACTACCCTAAAAATAACAACCGATAATGCCTAAGCTTTTAGTTCCGAAAAAGTAAATGACTTATGTTTCAAATATGGCATTATCCTATCCCACTCATCTGATTATTATCCACAGGGAAATGGACTTGCTAAGTCCACTAATAAAAATTTGATGACTATCCTTAAGAAAACTGTGGGGGATAATAAAAGATCATGGTGTTATCCACTTATTTGTACCATAGTTGGATTACCTGAGGAGTCGTCGGTTGACAAACATGTTCAATGTTTGATTCCAGTGTATCAGTTGATCCGTCTTCATGTCTAGCCAATATTGGCTAGTCAGTTTTTCATTTGAATAATTTTGACCATGGCCCCACAGGGTTTGTAATAAAATGTGCTAGTAGGGTATTTTTGAGTGGTTCTGTCTCCTGAGACGTAGAATCTCAACTAAGGTATTCCAGGGAGTTTTTTTCCCTTGACAATTATGCTTTGCCTATAGCCGAGTATAATTGACGAGGTTTTCTCCTGCTTCCTCCAAAGCTGGAATGCCCGATTTTGAATTATGGGCCTTGGGGAGTTATTAGAGCCCAACTGAGTGTTATAAACCTACTAGGCATTGTTAGAGTAGAGCATGGTCTTGTCCTAAGTCAATAGAATCTTTAAAAAAAATTCGAAAAAATATTTTTTTAACGGGTTAAAAATTATTTTTTAAATTTTTAAATTTTTAATTATTTCCCTAAGTTTTTTAATTAATTTTTCCATAAATTAAATGGAAAAATCTCATTTATAATAAGTCGGTCATCCGGACCCCGAATTCAGTGATTGAAGGCTCTAACCTTAAGACAAAAATCATTCTTGATCGGCCAGCCAGTTAGATCCAACTTTCAGATCATCAATCGGACACATAATGCTCTTTTTCTCAAAAAAGTCATTTTTGGGGAAAAAATGGAGTTTTTTATTAAAAAATGATTATTTTGGAGAAAATTAAAACTCTCCAAATTAGTCCAAATTTAGCGAAATAAAAGGCTAAATGACATCTCATTGGGCATTTATGATGATTGGAGTTATCATAATTCAGCTTCAGTCAGCATTCAGTGAGCAATAAATTTATATTCAGTTAACGGATTTGTTATCTCCAGTTAAACTCCCAAATTGGATGAGATGGAGAGCACTCATTGGTTTGATGATTTGATCGAGGCGAAACTAGCTCTTGCACTTATCATCTATTGGCAGTTGGCTCCTCCATACCTAGTTGTGGATGCTCCAGACCTAGCTCACGCCTCCACCTACATCCTCACGCCCCTCTCTCCTCACAGGGGCGTCATCACACGTGTGGGCTCCAGTTTGGCTCGGTTTGCAATGTTAGGGTTGGAGTGGGGGCGCCTTGCCTAGATGGAGGCCTCCCCTCACTCCCAGCTCTTCTTTCTAGGTTTTGGATCTCAGGTTATGTGACCAGGCTGGTCAGGTTATGTGAATTGGATTTAGGGTTTTAGCACTCTCTCATTGTATAAATAGAGGCTCCGTTGGCTCTATTCGAATGGATTTTTGTGTAGAGAAACTCTGTCCAAACTCTGTAATGCTTGTTGCTTTTGCAACCGTGGAATAAAATTTTAAGGCTTTGGAGGCATACATGGTTTGTTAATGTGGATGAATACTTGGCGAATGAGGTGATAATGTTTCAAATTTTTTCTTTTCATGCTTAGGTTGGATAATAGTTCATGCTTTAGAAGGCTTCTATAAACACGTAAGATTGATTATTTGAAGTTTCAATTTAATCTTTTATGATTTTGCTCTTAGGAATTAAAAGTAGCATTGATTATTCAGTTATATGATATGCTATTTTCATTTTAATTGATAAAACATACATGATCTAATCCATCATGTTTGCAAGTGTTGAGTTGAATTTGTGCAGATTATCTCATCAAATCGAGTAGGAGTTTGAGCTCAGGTGCATCCTCTCCTCTTGAAGCCAAGGCAACTTCCGAAATTTTCAAGCTTCAAGGAATCCAAGCTTCATAAAAAAGCCACAGGTTTGAGTGTTTATCTTCATTATTATTCATCCTTTAAAATTTATGAAATCTTCATATTCTTGGGTTAGGGCAGCCTTTTTGGTCTTTTTTATTGCAGCCATTTCTTCCCATCTTTACCTTTTGGACAGCCTTCTTTTGTCGTCTTTCTTCACCTTGTGTGTAATATCCCGAATCCCGATATTTTATATTTCTATGCAAATATGCTGATACAACTGAGCATGCAAACTGCCATGCAAAAATCCCTATTTTATATCAAAAATTAGGGTTAGGGTTTGTGAGATAGAATGAACACATACCACTAATAAGCCGGCTAGACAACTCCTGAGAGAGTATGCAGGCATCAAGAACTGAATCGGAGATGGACTGATATCTTCTACTTCCGGTGAAACCCCAGCAGCAAGAACCCAGATCAGATAAAGGTGACGTTTTCAGTGAAGGAGGTGTCCAATGAAGCTGTCGATTTGCAGGACTAATAGCCTTCTCGTGCCGGAGAGAATGCTTGGTACATGCGGAGTTTCTGAGGTCTCTAGGTAGGCTAGCGAATTGTTCTAGAGAGACAGCTGCTCACGCCCCCCCTGATCTCGAAATAGCTGATAACTGATCCGGATGAGCACGGTCGGATCTAATAATCATCGGGTACCAAAGTAAGATGTCGATGATGAGAATGGTGCCTGAGTTTCAAAGTAAAACTGAGATCTGAAGACCCAGCGATTGATTAGGGCTTTCTGGCTGAAAACCCCCCTTACGGCTGCACACGTGTCCCTACAACAATCTATACTGTATATTGGATAACTATGAATGAATGTAAGAGAAAATGGTGAACCTGTATGGCTTACCCTGAATGAGACTAGGGCAGATGTTTCACTGCCAAAACCCCGCTAGCTGAAGACTCCGTCTTCAACCCCAACTGCTGTGCTGCTATCCAAGAGCTCCCAAAATAATAATCATCAAAAGTGAAGTCTCCTTTTGCTTTATCCTCCTTTTATAACTTTCAACTGCGAAAACCCTAAACTTTGACCTAATTAGATCACTTTATCTTCTAATTTGCAGTTGACTTGCATGCATGCGCATGGAGACTTAAATGAGTGCATGCATCATTAAATAATGCTTGGATGGCATGCACGAAGGTGGCCTTTGGCCCCGATGGCCCTTCTTGACCTAATGATGATGCCCTAGATTTTCTATAGATGACATCAGTCCTTAGATGATTCCCTAACTGTCAGTAACCGCTCGAACCCACAAGAATCACATAGGTTAGCGGTTTTGGGCCTCAAGGCCTAATCGGAAAAGTACATTACATTGTGCAGCCCTTTTTAGTCCTCTTTTGTGACCATCTTTTGGGCCTTACTTTCAGCCTTCTTCATCACTTTTTGCAGCCTTCTTTCTTCAGTTTGCAGCCCTTTTTTCCCCTTTGTTTCCAGCCTTTTTTGACCTTCTTTTTGTCCTCTCTTCATCCCTCTTCCACTTCTCTTTCCTTACCTTTTTTCACTCATCTTTTCTTCTTCCTTTTGGGTAAAGTTTGAGTAGCTTTTTCTCATCTAGTTTGTAGATCTAGTTTCAATTTATTTTTTATAAACTAACATCATAACAAGTTTGTGTTTAGAGCTCTTAGTTTCAGGCAGGTGAAGGAGAGCCCAAAGGCTATAAACAAACAAGGGAGCAAGCAAGAACAAAAGACTAAAACATCTCCCTCGTCTTTCTTCCCTTTCTGACCATCTGCTCATTCAAGAAGAAGCTGAGCATAATGATCATTGTAAAAAATTAATAAAAGGGCTAAGTGGGAGCAAGTCTCCCATCTTTTTTACTTCCCCTATTTGAGGGAAGTGTGTCTTGTTTTCTTTTCATGTTTCTTAGCATAGTTTTAACTTAAGAGTACTTAGTTTTCATTTCCACTAATTGCTAGTTGTTCTTTAGTATAATCAGTAATTGCTAGATTGGATTGTTGCATTTTGGTATCTTTCTATATAATTGTCAATCTTAAAAGGAACCAAAATCTCTTGAATCTCACCATAAGGTGGATCAAGAGTGCTCTCTGTCGGAGAGTTTAATAAACCATCTTTGCTTTACGTTCATACATCATATTGTTTTCTAATTCAATTAATCAATAAGTAAGACTCTTGAACTTGCAGAAACACAAGTCAAGAGCACTCTCTATCGGAGAGCATCCTTAGTCTTGCATAATCCCTGCATTAGGCATTTAGATCAGATAAGACTCTTGAACCTCTGTCATAAGACAAGGTCAAGAGCGCTCTCTGTCGAAGAGTTTAATCAATTGACTAAATAAAACTTTTCAACGCACACTTCCTTTAGTTAATTAACTTCCTCCCCTCCTTGCCGAAGTATGCTTTGACCGATCTCAGATCGGAGTACCCAGAAACGACACTAGATCTCTAACCCTGCAAGAGTGACTTAATTAAAACTTTTACCCCGTAACCAACGCACCGGTGTTGTCTCGATTAAACACTCAGGTAGTGGGCAAATTCCAAGTGTGGGCGTCGGGCAACCCAATTTGGACACAATTGGTTAAAGTTATTGAACACCTAGCTGTGATTCCAGACAGGTCCGTCATGTCTTCAAACGGAGCCACTAAAGGTATTTCCGGTTAGGATTTCCAGACACCTTAATTAAGAGCACGTAAAATCTTTAAAACCTACCAAGAGCATTCGCACAATCTAATACTCATTAGCTTAATTCTTAGACTTATCATTTTATTTACGCATTTTGTTGACTCCATAAGGCACTGGCCCTTGATTAAATTTAAATAATTATCTATCTTAATCAATTGTCTGTGGTTCATTTTAATTACTATCTTTGAATGCTTAGTTATAAGTCTGGAATCTTCACTTATCTTTGTAAATCTCTTGTTAGCAACGTGGATTGCTTTTGATTAATTGTCATTCTAGTAATAAATAAACACTTCTAATCATACTAAACTCCTAAATAACACCCATCCGCATCCGCAACTAAGTAAAACACTTTAACCACATTGAGCCTTAGAAAACTCTTTGTTAGGGACTACCACCCTTGGCTTCGTTAGGAGTTAGCCTAAACGGAGGAGCTAGGAGTAGGTGACAGTACCTAGCTCTGTACTTGCCCCCAAGGTCACACCTCTCCCACTTTCTCAAGTGAGGAGACAACTTTCATTAGATTTATGCTGCTGGTGTGCAATCGACGAACAACACATGAGATGGCAAGATTAAGTATGTTGTGTGGGCAGATATGATCACTAAGAAGAACTCAACTGGAAAGTCACCTTTTGAGCTAGTTTATGGACTCACAGCCACTCTTCCGGTCAGCATGCAGATTCCGATCTTCAGGATGTTGACTGAATATGGCACAGAACAATAAAAAATGGAGCAGAGGATCAATCAAACCATAGAGTTGGATGAATCTTGAAGAGCGGCCCTTGATCAGTCACTTAGACATCAAGAAAGCATGAAGGGCACTTTTGATGAGTCAGCCAAGCCGAGATCTTTCCAAGTAGGAGATACTGTTCTCTTATGGGTTAAGAGAAGGGAGAATCCTGAAAAGCATGGAAAATTTGACAGCCTTTGGAAAGGCCCGTTTATCATCCACGACACGGCTGGCACCAATTCTTTTCTCCTTAACACCATGGATGGAGAAACATTAAACCTACCCATGAATGGCCAACACTTGAAGCCCTTTTATCGAAACAACCTCCAAGATGACCAAGGGGTCATCCAAGGCTTTTCTAAACCTATCCTTGTTGTATTTTTATGTGCTTTATTTTGTATCATATCCATGTAGAATGTTGTATCAAAGTTTCTTATTTTTTTATATTAGCATTTGTATTATATTTCACTTATATATGCTGAAAAAGAAAAAAAAAATTATTTCATGTACTTTGATTTGAAAAAGCAAAATAAATTTTTCTAGTATTTCATCATGGCATATTTTTTATCATATACATGGGATTGAGACACTTCTGTTTACATGCAGGTACCAGAGATTCTTGGATTTTCAGGCACTCTCTTTGATCAATAGATCAAGCGAGTACCCATCCCACAGTTGGAGCCAGATGTTTTTCCAACTTTTTTGTACCATAGTTGGGTTACCTGAGGAGCCGCCAGTTGTCAAACATGACCAATGTTTGATTTCAGTGTTCCAGATGATCCGCCTTTGAGTCTAGCCAGTTTTGGCTAGTCAGTTTTTTATTTGAATAATTTTGACCATGGCCCCGCGGGGTTTGTAATAAAATGTGCTAATAGGGTGTTTTGAGTGGTTCGGTCTCCTAAGACGTAGAATTTCAACTAAGATATTCCAAGGATTTTTTTGCCCTTGATAATTATGCTTTGCCTATAGCCGAGTATAATTGACAAGGTTTTCTCCCACTTCCTCCAAAGATGAAATGCCCGATTTTGAATTCTGGGCCTTGGAGGGTTATTAGAGCCTAACTGAGTATATATAAACCTATTAAGCATTATTAGAATAGAGCATGGTCATGTCCTAAGTCACTAGGACCCTTCAAAAAATTTCTGAAAAAATTTTACCAGATGCGTCAAAAATTATTTTTTAATTTTTTTTAATTTTTTAATTTTTTTTAATTTTTTAATTTTTTCCTAAGTTTTTAATTAAAGTTTTCCATAATTTAAATGGAAAAATTCAATTTGTAATAAGTTAGTCATCCGGAACCTGAATTCAGTGATTGAAAGCTCTAACCTTAAGCCAAAAATCATTCTTGATCAGCCAGCCAGACAGATCCAACTTTCAGATCATCATTCGGCCACATAATGCATATTTTCTCAAAAAAGTCAGTTTTGGGGAAAATATTGATTATTTAATTAAAAATGATTATTTTCGAGAAAATCCAAATCTCTCCAAATTAATATGAATTCGGCGAAATGAAATGCAGAATGACAAGTCAATGGGCATTTATGATGATTGGAGTTAACAGAAGTCAGCATTCAGTGAGCATTAAAGATATATTCAGTTAGCATTCTTGTCATCTCCAGCTCAACTCACGAATTGGATGAGATGGAGAGTATTCATTGGCTTAATGTTTTGATCGAGGCAGGAACTGGCTCTTGCACTTATGATCTCTAAGCAATTGCTCCTCCATACCTAGCAGTGGCTCCTCCATACCTGGCTCACGCCTTCATCAGCATGCTCATGCCGCTCTCTCCCCAAGAGGGTGTCACACACGTGTGGCCTCATCTTTGGCTTGGTTTATGTGCTTAGGGTTGGAGTGGGGGCGCCTTGCCTGGGTGCAGGCGTCCCCTCACTCTTAACTCTTCTGCTTTGGTTTTGAGCTCTCAGTGGTGTGCCAAGCCGGTTAGGTCTGGTTTTCTGGTTTTAGGGTTTTGGGTGTTCTCTCATTGTATAAATAGAGGCTCCTTCAGCTCTATTAGGGTGGAATTTTTGTGGCACAGTTACTCTGTAGAAATTGTATCAGGCTTTGCTTTGAAATTTTAATAAGAATTTCGACTTTGGAGGTGTTGTCCGTTGATTGCACACCAGCAGCAGAAATCAATCGAAAGTTGTCTCCTCACTTAGGAAAGTGGGAGAGGCGTGACCTTGGGGGCAAGCACAGAGCTAGGTACTGTCACCTACTCCTAGCTCCTTCGTTTAGGCTAACTCCTAACGAAGCCAACAGGGGTAGTCCCTACAAAAGAGTTTCTATGGCTCTTAAGTTGTTAAAGTGTTCTTAAAGGTTGCGAATGCAGAAGGGTGCTGTTTAGGAGTTATTACGATTTGAAGGTGTTATACTTGTTATAAATGTGACACAAAATCAAAGAGCAATCCACGTTGCAACAAGTGATTTAAAACATAAGTTTAAATTCTAGACTTTAATTAAGCATTCAATGATAGCAATTATAATAAACCATCGGCAATTGATCAAATAATATAATTATGCAAATTAAAACAAGGACCAGTGCCTTATGGAGTCAATGAAGCGGAAATGCGCCAGAGAATTAAACACACGTCTAGAAATTAAACCAGTGAATGTTAGATTGTGCAAGCGCTCTTGGTAAATTTTAAGGATTTTAAAAGATGATCTTGCTTAAGGTATCTAGGAAACCTAACCGGAAATACTTTCAGTGGCTCCATTCGAAAACATGACGGACCTGTCTGGAATCACAAGCTAGGTGTTCAGAGAATTTAACCAGTGAGTGTCCAGATTGGGTTGCCCGGCGCCCACACTTGGAATTTGCCCACTACCTGAGTATTTATCGAGACAACGCCGGTGCGATGGTTATGGGGTGAAAGTTTTATTATGTTATCACTTGCAAGATTAACAAATCCAATCACCGTTTTGAGTACGAGTCCAACTTTTCAGGGTCGACAGAGCATACTAGGTGAGGGATAGAAACGAGGTAAATTTTAAGTGGGAAAATGTGAGTTGGAAAGATTTTATTATTATAAGCACACAGTTCAACTCTGCGAAATGCAGTGGGAATGCTCTCCGATAGAGAGTGCTCTTGACTTGTGTTATGGCAAGTTCAAGAGACTTTAGTTCTTTGTTAAAAGACAAGCAGCTTGAAATAAGAACATAAAGATGATATAGTTCAAATAAACAAAAGACGAGATGACTAAACTAACAATTAGTATCTACTTTGCAGAAAATGAAACTACTCTAAGTACTTGAAATAAATCTAAGCTAAGAACAAAGACACTCTTCCCCAAATGGAGAAGAAAAACCAAGTATGGGAAGCCTTATCCCACTTAACCTTGTTTTATTAATGAAGTACAAATGCATTGGGAATTTAATCCTTGTAAGGACTTTTGAGAACTAACTTAACTAAAAATGAAAAACTCTTGTGAGTTTGTACAAAGGAGAATGACTTCTTTTTGGTTTTGAATCCCTGTCTTTGGATCTAGTTTTGCTTGCTCTTTCTTGCTTGGTTTTGCTTTTAGTTCACCTGTGGATAAGAACTCTAAACAAGGACTAGTAAGAGTGTTAGGAAACCAAATTTAACCTATGATTCGAAAAGATTAAGTGGATGAGAAGATAAGTGCCTTATGAGATAAAACAAAAGACCAAAACAATGGAATGAGACCCAAAATCAAAACTTGGAAAGGACCAGGCAAGCTCACCGATTTTTATGTAAAATGCACGATTTTTGACAAAACGATTTGAGACTTTTTGCGAATTTAAAATTAAAGATTTTTTAACATTTTAAGCCAATTTCCAGAATCTGGAAAATAGCAGAAAATCAGTAAAAAAACATCAAGTACAAAATTGCACGCTTTTCAAGGAAAAGATGAAAAAATTAAAAAATTAAATTTTTTGAAAATTTTTCGAAAATTTTCTGATTTTTAGGCTAATTTCCAGAATTAAAAAATAGCAGAAAAATGTCAAAAAATCAGCAAAAAAACAAGCAGCTTAAACTTGCACGTTCTTCGAGAAAAAGTACAAAAAAAACTTGGAAAAATAATTTTTGGAAAATTTTTCGAAAAATTTCAAATTGTTTAAAAGAATTTCCAAAACTGAAAAATAATGAAAACACATAAAAACCAGCAAGCCTTAAAGTGGAAAATTTGCACATTTTTCAAGAAAATTCGTGCAAGTTTTCCAAGGCAAAAAGAAGTCAAAATATTGACTTTTAAGCACTAGTCTTGAAATTTCCAGCTAGCTGAAAATGTGCAAGAGATAGCGGGAAAAGAAAAGTGGCACGCAAAACAATGCGGCAATTGGGGACAAACCCCAAAGTACTTCTTAAGACAAAAGTCTGGCAAACAAAACAATGATGGATTTACAAATTTGAAATGAGACAAGGATCTTAGATCTAGTAAAAGTTAACGATTAAAAAAAGTAGATTTAAACCCAACAAGTAGATCAAAGTATGAATCTTTGATCTACTTTAGCCAATCATAATGCAAAATCTAGAAATGTGAATAAATTGAGAATACTTGCACTACCTGGAAAGCAAATCGATAGGGTAAAACCTGTAAAAATGTAGATTCGCTTTGTAGTAACCAATGTAACCAAGAGATTTTTTTTAAGTTTGTAGTTTGATGGATGAGGCAAGCAAACCCTTCGTTTCTCGATTTCTTAAAGTAGAAGACTCCCTTAGGGACCTGTAGAATGAATGCATAAACCAAACAGGAGCTCTTGTGTTTGGGAGAATACCTGAAAGCCACAAAACTTAAGAGAAAAGCATAGATCAAATAATATTGTGCTAGATTGTTAGCCTTCTAATCACAAGATCATATACTTAAGAATCAAAAGAAATGAGCTAAGAATGGTATCACCTTGAACAAGATGAAGCATGTCACACAAATAACTCCCACATGGACCTCCAAAGTCTTCTTGCTTTATTCAAATTCAAAAGATATTCCAAATTTTTCCAGAGTGTACTTGCACAAATTCTCCATCCAAATAGAGCTGAAGGAGCCTCTATTTATACAATGAGATCAAGCTAAAACCCTAAAACCAAACTAAGAGTAACATTGGAGTAACTGAATGAGCTCGGCATGATGATTTGGAGTTGAACTGAGCTGCAACTGAGTTGTAACTGAGTGCTGGAGTAATGGGGGGGGTGAGGTGGCTCATCCTCCCTCGTAATGATCACCCAACCAATAGATAACCCACATTTCAACCAAAAACGGATTTGACCAAAGAGGACAAATTTCTTACTGATAGTTCAACTGATACACTCCGATACTTGATCTGAAACTGACCGATATTGATTGGAATCATCATAAATGCTTTGTGCCATGTCATTTAGCCTTTTATTTCGCTGAATTTGGATTAATTTGGAGAGATTTGGATTTCCTCCAATAAAATCATTTTTATTAATTCATCAATTCTTACCCCAAAAATGATTTTTTTGAGAAAATATGCGTTATGTGGTCGAATGATGATCTGAAAGTTGGATCCAGCTGGTTGGCTGATCAAGAATAATTTTTGGCTTAAGGTTAGAGCCTTCAATCACTAAATTCGGGTTCTGAATGACTAACTTATTACAAATTGAATATTTCCATTTAAATTATGGAAAATTTTAATTAAAAAACTTAGGAAAAATTTAAAAAATTAAAAAATTAAAAATAAAAATTTTGACGCGTCCAGTAAAAAAATTTCAAAAAACATTTTGAGGGTCTTAGTGACTTAGGACATGACCATGCTCTATTCTAACAATGTCTAGTAGGTTTATATATACTCAGTTGGGCTCTAATAACCCCCCAAAGCCCAGAATTCAAAATCAGGCATTTTAGCTTTGGAGGAAGCAGAGAAAACCTTGTCAATTATACTCAACTATAGGCAAAGCATAATTGTCAAGGGCAAAAAACTCCCTGGAATACCCAAGTTGAAATTTTACGTCTTAGGAGACCGAACCACTCAAAACACCCTACTAGCACATTTTATTACAAACCCCGCAGGGCCGTGATCATAATTATTCAAACAAAAAACTGACTAGCCAAAACAGGCTAGACACAAAGGGGGATCATCTCATACACTGGAATCAAACATTGAACATGTTTGTCAATCGACGGCTCCTCAGGTAATCCAACTAAGTGCAAAATTAGTGAATAACATCTGGCTCCAACTGCAAGACGTGTGCTCGATCTAGTCTCTTATGCAAGGAGAACATACAAGAACATCGGAATCTCTGGCTTCCATATCCTATAAAAACATCTCAACTTGACAAGAAAAACCTTGGTAACAAAAGTTTTATGAAAAAGAGCCAATGATCCAAAAGTTGCTTTATGCAAAGAAATGACAAAACTTCACTGAAAAATTTATTTATTCCTAAGTACATAAAAAATGCTAAAGTAAACACTCACTTTAAGAAGCCTATTTTCCTACTTTAAGCATGATACAAAAAAGGTTAGGCGTAATCATAAATCCAATGTAGCCACCTAAGCATTTTATTAATATAAAAAGGTTTTGCCTTGTATTTGGTTACCAGCCAAAGTAAAGACACAATTTCAAGAAAATGCAAACCTGCGTGATGATCCAGAATGGGCGGGTTGGATGGGGAATCATAGGCATGAATAATATCATCAAACTTCTTCCTAAACTGGTAGGTGCTCACGTAGGCTGCTTCTATCCATGACAGGATAGCGCTGATATACAAATCGAGATGATGCGACAAGTCGACTACTCCATCATGCTGATCATCAAGGCTTATCAAATAATAATTCGTTGTATAGGCCCCAAGATGCTCCAAAAACATAAGGAACATCTATATGTGAAGACGATGGTTGAGAAAAAACTTCAACAAGTTGTATCCCATCTGATTCCTCACCGCACTGCTTTTTCAAGTCCTTATTACATATACTCAGATACAATTCTGACTGATCATATGAAAACTCTAACTGTTCTTCTTTACAACTTTCATAAGTCTCAGAATAAACACTCCCCTCGCTGGACACATCATAGATGAGATTCTCAAAAATATTTTCAAAAATATCATAGGTTGGATTTTCAATAAGAGTCCAATAATCATCATCGCCACCTATGTCGGATATGAGAGATGCCTCATCACTAGTATCAAGTCCCTGGCTACACTCCTCATTCTGCTGAAAACAATCTTCTTCGAAAAGCTGGGTTTCAAAGATATCACATGGGACCAACTTTCCAAATATTTGTCATCCGGTGGAGAGCATGGAGGACTCTCATCACATGAAACTTCTAAGATTTGATTTTCCATTAAAATTCGTAGTTATCATCCATCTTAGATGTAAGGGACTCTTCCTCACTTGTATCACATCTCTGGCTATATCCCTCCTCATGATCATAGTCATCTTCTTCAGAAAAAAGGTCACAAGGTAGTAAACCTTCCAAACTATCATCATTATGCTCATTTGTAGGATTAGTACCAAAGTTTTTAGTGAGGTTATCCAATTGTTGATTATAATCTTCAACTTGACCCTAGGTTTCTGTGGTGACAGGATGGAGCTGTCCAACTGTGTTAATGTACTCAGGCTCTCTTGAATATTGTTTTGCCTCTCTCCAACTTTCTTCGGAAATATCATGCATGTCATTTACATAGTTTATGTACTCAAGCTCGCTTGATGATGCTTTAGGACCACAACCCTCTGGAAAACCATGCTCCTAAACATAGCATGCATAATAGCAGGAAGATTCTTCATAAAGGTCTTCACATGCTCTACAAAATGGCGTGTAAGTTTCAACCATGTTAGCAGCCTCTAACTGATGAGGAGGTCTCTGTTCATGGCTGGGATTTCTTCTTTGCCATGTTGGTTTTGCAAGGAAGGTTCTAGGAGGTGGTGGAGGTTGAGTTCTTTCAACAGTTATGACACGATTCTGAACCTCTTTAATCTGTGCTAAGTACTTCCTTTCCATGTCTTGCATTTTTTCTGTTAAGTCCATGAGCTTCTTTTCATATGCCTCGTTTGATGGCTCTTTTCCTTTAGGTTCCACAGTTTTCAGAGGAGTTGATGATCTAGAGTAATCCTAGATGTTTGACTCTCCTGAAGACTGCATATTCTTATCAATTTTAATGGCCAAATTCTGAGCTTGAAGCAATGTGGTCGGCTCCTTGTCTCTAATTTGGTACTAGATCTTGCCACTTAATGCTTCTATGTAACAATCCAAAGTGGAAGCTACAGGAGGAGCATGAATGGCAGGGATGGAATCTGACAACTCTGTGAACCTATTGTTGAACTCATCCATGGTCTCTGTTTCATATTTCTTCATACTAGTCAAAGCTGCTACTAGATGTATAGGTTCCTTTTACTGCCAAACTTTTCAAGGAAAGCAGTCTTGAAGTCCGTTAAGGTGGTAAAAGAATTGTTTGGCAAATTATCATACCAATTCCCAGCCTTGCCATCCAAAGACAAAGCAAACAAGGTCATGTATACATCTTCATGTTTATCAGCACCCCTAACATAAGAACCACATTGTTTTGAAAAATATCTGAGATGTTACTCAGCAAAGGTAGAGGCATCAGTGCCTGTGAAAGTGACAAGCTTATCAATAGCTTTTTCAGGAATGTCATGAGGTTGACCTGCTATCTGAGTAAAGTTGAGTTGAGTAAAGAACTCACCCATTGTGTCAAGGAAACAGTTATTATTTTGGAAATTTTCTAAGTTTTCTGGAAACAAAAGGTGGATGTCTGAAACAGACTCAGATCCAAGTTCTGCAAGGATCCTACGAGAAGCTAGTTTGTTCAGTCTCCTCCTATAGACTTTTTCAGGGTCAAGGATGAAATTGAGCAAACCTTCAGAGTTTCTTCTAGTCGAATACCTTGAGGTGTTAACTGACAGTGGATTTTCCAGGTGGACTTAAGTCTAATTTCGGAGAGTGATCGGACTAAAAATCTACCAAAAAAGGGGAAAAGGGTAAAAAACTAAAAAGAAACAAAGGTCGTCCAGGAACAAAAAGATTTGTCCCCGACAACGGCACCAAAAGATGTTGTCTGCCGATTGCACACCAGTAGCAGAAATCAATTGAAAGTTGTCTCCTCACTTAGGAAAGTGGGAGAGGTGTGACCTTGGGGGCAAGCATAGAGCTAGGTACTGTCACCTACTCCTAGCTCCTCCGTTTAGGCTAACTCCTAACGAAACCAAGGGGGGTAGTCCCTACAAAAGAGTTTATATGGCTCTTAAGTTGTTAAAGTGTTCTTAAAGATTGCAGATGCAGATGGGTGTTGTTTAGGAGTTATTATGATTTGAAGGTGTTATACTTGTTATAAATGTGACACAAAATAAAAGAGCAATCCACGTTGCAACAAGTGATTTAAAAGATAAGTTTAAATTCTAGACTTTAATTAAGCATTCAGTGATAGCAATTATAATAAACCATCGGCAATTGATCAAATAATATAATTATGCAAATTAAAACAAGGACCAGTGCCTTATGGTGTCAATGAAGCTGAAATGCACCAGAGAATTAAACACACCTCTAGAAATTAAACCAGTGAATGTTAGATTATGCAAGCGCTCTTTGTAAATTTTAAGGATTTTAAAAGATGATCTTGCTTAAGGTGTCTAGGAAACCTAACCGAAAATACTTTTAGTGGCTCCGTTCAAAGACATGACGGACCTGTCTGGAATCACAAGCTAGGTGTTCAGAGAATTTAACCAGCGAGTGTCTAGATTGGGTTGCTCGGCGCCCACACTTGGAATTTGCCCACTACCTGAGTATTTATCGAGACAACGCCGGTGCGTTGGTTATGGGGTGAAAGTTTTATTATGTTATCACTTGCAAGATTAACAAATCCAATCACCATTCTGAGTACGAGTCCAACTTTTCAGGGTCGGCAGAGCATACTAGGTGAGGGATAGCAACGAAGTATATTTTAAGTGAGGAAATGTGAGTTGGAAAGATTTTATTATTATGAGCACACAATTCAACTCTCCGACAGAGAGTGCTCTTGACTTTGTCTTATGACGGAAGTTCAAGAGACTTTAACTAAACTATATGCTTGATGCAAGGAAATGCAGTGGGAATGCTCTCCGATAGAGAGTGCTCTTGACTTGTGTTATGGCAAGTTCAAGAGACTTTAGTTCTTTGTTAAAAGATAAGCAACTTGAAATAAGAACATAAAGATGATGTAGTTCAAATAAACAAAAGATGAAATGACTAAACTAACAATTCGTATCTACTTTGCAAAAAATAAAACTACTCTAAGTACTTGAAATAAATCTAAGCTAAGAACAAAGACACTCTTCTCCAAATGGGGAAGAAAAACCATGGGAGGCCTTATCCCATTTAGCCTTGTTTTATTAATGAAGTACAAATACCTGGGGAATTTAATCCTTGTAAAGACTTTTGAGAACTAACTTAAGTAAAAATGAAAAACTCTTATGAGTTTGTACAAAGGAGAATGACTTCTTTTTTGTTTTGGATCCTTGTCTTTGGATCTAGTTCTGCTTGCTCTTTCTTGCTTGGTTTTGCTTTTAGTTCACCTATGGATAATAGCTCTAAACAAGGACTAGTAAGAGTGTTAAGAAACCAAATTTAACCTATGATTCGAAAAGATTAAGTGGATGAAAAGACAAGTGCCTTATGAAATGAAACAAAAGACCAAAACAATGGAATGAGACCCAAAATCAAAACTTGGAAAGAACCAGGCAGGCTAACCAATTTTTATGTAAAATGCACGATTTTTTACTAAACGACTTGAGACATTTTGCGAATTTAAAATTAAAGATTTTTTAACATTTTAGGCTAATTTCCAGAATCTGGAAAATAGCAGAAAATCGATAAAAAATCAGCAAGTACAAAATTGCACGCTTTTCAAGGAAAAGATTAAAAAATTTTAAAAAAAAAATTTGAAAAATTTTCTGATTTTTAGGCTAATTTCCATAATTAAAAAATAGCAGAAAAACGTCAAAAAATCAGCAAAAAAACAGCAAGCTTAAATTTGCACGTTCTTCGAGAAGAAGTACAAAAAAAACTTGAAAAATAATTTTTGGAAAATTTTTCGAAAAAATTCTGATTTTTAAAAGAATTTCCATAACTGAAAAATAATGAAAACACATAAAAACCAGCAAGCCTAAAAGTGGAAAATTTGCACGTTTTTCAAGAAAATTTGTGCACGATTTCTAAGGCAAAAAGAAGTCAAAATATTGACTTTTAAGCACTAGTCTTGAAATTTCCAGCTAGCTAAAAATGTGCAAGAGATAGCGGAGAAAGAGAAGTGGCACGCAAAACAATGCAGCAATTGGGGACAAACCCCAAAGTACTTCTCAAGACAAAAGTCTGACAAACAAAAGAATGATGGATTTGCAAATTTGAAATGAGACAAGGATCTTAGATCTAGTAAAAGTTAACGATTAAAAAAAGTAGATCTAAACCCAACAAGTAGATCAAAGTATGAATCTTAAGCACTAGTCTTGAAATTTCCAGCTAACTGAAAATGTGCAAGAGATAGCGGAGAAAGAGAAGTGGCACGCAAAATAATGTGGCAATTGGGGACAAACCCCAAAGTACTTCTCAAGACAAAAGTCTGGCAAACAAAAGAATGATGGATTTACAAATTTGAAACGAGACAAAGATCTTAGATCTAGTAAAAGTTAACAATTAAAAAAAGTAGATCTAAACCCAACAAGTAGATCAAAGTATGAATCTTTGATCTACTTTAGCCAATCATAATGCAAAATCTAGAAATGTGAATAAATTGAGAATACTTGCACTACCTGGAAAGCAAATTGATAGGATAAAACCTGTAAAAATGTAGATCCGCTTTGTAGTAGCCATTGTAACCAAGAGATTTTTTTTAAGTTTGTAGTTTGATGGATGAGGCAAGCAAACCCTTCGTTTCTCGATTTCTTAAAGTAGAAGACTCCCTTAGGCACCTGTAGAATGAATGCATAAACCAAACAAGAGCTCTTGTGTTTGGGAGAATACCTAAACGCCACAAAGCTTAAGAGAAAAGCATAGATCAAATAATATTGTACTATATTGTTCGCCTTCTAATCACAAGATCATATACTTAAGAATCAAAAGAAATGAGCTAAGAATGGTATCACCTTAAACAAGATGAAGCATGTCACACAAATAACTTCCACATGGACCTCCAAAGTCTTCTTGCTTTATTCAAATTCAAAAGATATTACAAATTTTTCCAGAGTGTATTTGCACAAATTCTCCATCCGAATAGAGCTGAAGGAGCCTCTATTTATACAATGAGATCAAGCTAAAAGCCTAAAACCAAACTAAGAGTAACACCGGAGTAATTGAATGGGCTCAGCATGATGATTTGGAGTTGAACTGAGCTGCAACTGAGTTGTAACTGAGTGCTGGAGTAATGAGGGGGGTGAGGTGGCTCATCCTCCCTCGTAATGATCACCCAACCAATAGATAACCCACACTTCAACCAAAAATGGATTTGACCAAAGAGGGCAAATTTCTGACTGATAGTTCAACTGCTACACTCCGATACTTGATTTGAAACTGACCGATATTGATTGGAATCATCATAAATGCTCTGTGCCATGTCATTTAGCCTTTTATTTCGCTGAATTCGGATTAATTTGAAGAGATTTGGATTTTCTCCAAAATAATCATTTTTTTAATTAATCAATTTTTTCCCCAAAAATGACTTTTTTGTGAAAATATGCGTTATGTGGTCGAATGATGATCTGAAAGTTGGATCTGGCTGGTTGGCTGATCAAGAATGATTTTTGGCTCAAGGTTAGAGCCTTCAATCACTGAATTCGGTTTCCGGATGACTAACTTATTACAAATGGAATTTTTCCATTTAAATTATGGAAAAATTTAATTAAAAAACTTAGGAAAAATTAAAAAATTAAAAAATTAAAAAATAAAAATTTTGACGCGTCCGGTAAAAAAAATTCGGAAAAAATTTTGAGGGTCCTAGTGACTTGGGACATGACCATGCTCTATTCTAACAATGTCTAGTAGATTTATATATACTCAGTTGGGCTCTAGTAACCCCCCAAGGCCCAGAATTCAAAATCGGGCATTCCAGCTTTGGAGGAAGCAAGAAAAAACCTCGTCAATTATACTCGGCTATAGGCAAAGCATAATTGTCAAGGACAAAAAACTCCCTAGAATACCTTAGTTGAAATTCTACGTCTTAGGAGACCGAACCACTCAAAACACCCTACTAGCACATTTTATTACAAACCCCGCACGGCCATGGTCATAATTATTCAAACAAAAAACTGACTAGCCAAAACAGGCTAGACACAAAGACGGATCATCTGATACACTGGATTCGAACATTGAACATGTTTGTCAATCGGCGGCTCCTCAGCTAATCCAACTAAATGCAAAATTAGTGAATAACAGGAGGTCTATGAGCTCTTTGCATGTGGTAATCATTTCATGGTTGAGGTGGCATTGCTTCTAACCCTTTGCTTTTAAATACTTTGAATGAGATCAATTTTATTTTGTTAAAGCTCAAGAGGGCCATTGTTGGCATGGTAGAGTAATCATTTGATGTTTCAAGTTGATTATTTATGCAAAGTAAATTAGAATCTTGATGAACATGAGTAGTTAGTTATACGTAGTGTTGATCCTGATTTAATTCTCTTAGCATACTTTCATATGATTTGATCTCACTTTGTGTTTGAGTTTTGGTGTTATTAAGTTTCACAGGTTAAAGAAGGGTGTGAGTTCAGCTACATCTATCCCAAGCTTCAAGCAACCCCTTTCTTTAACACTTTGTGATTGTAGGACCTACACGGATCGTCTTCTTCTCTTACAAAAGAAAGTCGGGAATTTCTCTTCCGCTCTTATGTTCCATCCACAAGAAGAACCCTTCTTCTCTACCCTACCCTTTTTTTTTCCATTGCTTAAGAAGTAGATCCATTGTTTCATTGTTAGTATTTAGATCTATCTTCTTTAGGCTTTGTTAGATCTAATATCATTCATTAGATCTAGGAAAAAGTTTGTACTTTCCATGCAAAATTTCCAAAAATTTTCTAAGTACAAAAAAAGTTTCCAAAAAAATTTATTTTTGCATCGTCTTTCCTATCACTTTTTAGTATTGTTAGCTTCCGAAAAATTGAATATTCAAAGCTTAAAAAAGACTCATAATCCCCCTTTCTTCATTCCCCTTTCTACAGTTCGCTCTGGAGGCCTTCCAAAGATGAGAAAAGAAAGCATCAAAAGAAAGACATTGTAAAGAATTAATAAAAGAGCAAGTGGGATGAAGGCTCCCACACCCCACTTCCCCCATTTAGGGGAAGCCTGTACCGCCATTGTCCACATTCCAATTTTTCAATTTGCTTTATACCTGCAAGATAAATAAATGGTGAAAGTAGAATAGGGTAATCAGTTTCAATTTATTAAAAAAGCTTAGTTATAATTGATTTCATTAGTATATTCTTGCTAGTTTCCTCTTATGCAATCTATTCTCATGCTAGATTAGGTTTGGTTTCATTTTTGCTTGCATAAAAGTTATCAGAAAAGAAAAATTTGCTTGATTAATTGTTGATTAGTTTATCATCCATGAAAAGTGAAGTAAAATGTCTCTCTGATTATTTACTTGGTTAATGCATTGTTTCTTTACTTTTTTGATAGAGTTTTGCTTACCCCCTTGCTTTCCCAATTAGGGCCCTAAAAGCCTGAAAGAGACTCTTGGGTGGTTTAGATATTTGCGTTTCTTTTAATCTTTATCAATTAAATGAAGTCTCTTGAACTTGCAGTAACATAAGTCAAGAGCACTCTCTATTGGAAAGCATACTTAGAACTGCACATCCTTGCATTAGGCATTTTAGATTAGGTAAGTCTCTTGAACCACTGTCATAAGACGGGGTCAAGAGCGCTCTCTGTCGGAGAGTCTTAATCAATTAACTTAATAAAATTTGCAATGCACACCCCATAATTAATTAACTTCGTTTTCTCCTTGCCGGAGTATGCTCTGACCGATCTCAAAATCGGAGTACCCAGAAACGGCATTGGATTTCTAATCTTGCAAGAAAAACATAATAAAATTTAAACCCTGTAACCAACGCACTGGCGTTGTAGGGAATTTCCAAAGTACTTCTTAGTAGAGGCGCCAGAACCCTTGCTGTCTAAGCTTCTCAGCTAGCTGGTCAATCTTTGAGATACCAGCCTAGGATACTGGGCGGGTCATCATGTCTCCAACGGATTGAACTTGGAATATTCTCCCGGCTTTTGACAAACCTTCGTTGACACCATAATCAAGAACACTTAAAATTCTTAAAAATATACCAAGAGCACTCGCACAACCTAATATTCACTAGTTTTATTTCAAGACTTGTTAAATTCTTTACGCATTTTAGTATTTTGACTCCATAAGGCACTGGTCTTTTTAATCTGCATAATAATTATATTTCGATCAAGTGTATTTGGCCTTTTTAATTTCTATCTGTGAATGCATATTAATGAAGTCTTGAATTATTGTTTATCTTTAATCTCTTGCTAGCAACGTGGATTGCTTTGATTTATGTGTCAAACTCATAATAAATAAACACCTTTAATCACAATAACTCCTAAACAACACCCATCCGCATCTGTAACCAATTAAAACACTTTAACCACATTGAGCCATAGAAAACTCTTTGTTAGGGACTACCCCCCTTGGCTTCGTTAGGAGTTAGCCTAAACGGAGGAGTTAGGAGTAGGTGAGAGTACCTAGCTCTGTGCTTGCCCCCAAGGTCACACCTCTCCCACTTTCCTAAGTGAGGAGACAGCTTTCAGAAGATTTTTACTACCGGTGTGCAATCGACGGACAAAAAACGGACAACATCTTTTGGCGCCGTTGCCGGTGACAAATTTTTTGTTTTTGGACGACCTTAGTTTTTTCTAGTTTTTACCTTTTTGATAGATTTTTCAATTTAATCACCTTACTGATCTTAGACTTGAAATCCATCTAGCGACTCCACAGTCTTTAATTTTACTAAGGTATTCAACTAGAAGAAACTCTGAAGGTTTACTTAGGCTTATCCCTAAGCCTGAAAAGGTTTATAGGAGGAGGCTAAATAAACTTGCTTCTCGTAGCATTCTTGAAGATCTTGGATCTCAATCTTTATCAGATATCCATAGTTTATTTCTAGAAACTAATTCTCAAGTAAACACTAATACCTCTGTTTCCGACATAATGGGTGAGTATTTTACTCAGCTCGACTGTTCTCAGATAGCAGGTCAACCCCACCGTCTTCCAGACAAAGCTGTCGAGAAGCTCTCAATGTATACCGACACTAATGCCACTACCTCCACCCTGCACCTTAGGAACTTTTCTAGATGCATCAATGCTTATGTCACTGATCCTGTTAGCCAACATGATGATGTATACATGAAGTTATTTGCTCTATCTTTGGATGGAAAGGCCGACAACTGGTATAACAATTTACCGAATAATGCTTTTGATACTCTAGCTGCCTTCAAAACCTCTTTCACCAACAAGTTCGGTGAAAAGAAAGAATCTCGGCATCAACTTGTGTCCCTGACCAACATAAAAAAGAAGGATACGGAAACAATGGATGAGTTCAATACTAGGTTCACTGAATTGTCAAAAGCCATCCGTACTGCCTATGCCCCAACTGCACCAACCATTCTGGTCTATTACATTGAGGCACTTAGTGGTAAAATGCAATACCAAATAAGAGACAAGGAGCTTGCTAACTTGGTCCAAGATCAGGAAATGGCAATTAAAATTGATTTGAACATGCAGTCATCTGGTGAATCTAACCTCCAGGGTTATTCAAGGTCTTCAACTCCTTTGAAAATTAATGAACCTAAAGACAAGGATCCTTTATCAGCTATGAAGGATGCCTATGAAAAGCAGATGGTTGAAATGAAAAGGAAAATGAAGAAAAATATGGAGGAAGCAGAACAGAAACACTTAGCGCAGTTGAAGGAGATACAAAATAGGATGATAACGATGGAAAGAACTCAAACTCAGCCTGCTCCTAGAACCTTTCCTGCCAAGCCAACTTGGCAAAGAAAGCCTCCCAACCATGAGCAGAGGCCTCCTCATCAGCTAGAGGCCGCTAACATGGTTGAGCAGTATAAACCATTTTGCAGAGCATGCAGAGATTTCCATGAGGAATCTGGCTGCCACTATGCGTGCTGTGTTCAGGAGCATGATCACCCTGAAGGTTGTGGTCCTAATACGTCGACAAGCGAGCCTGATTTTATCAACAACATAGATGGCATCCCTAGCATCTCCATAGGAAATTGGCCACAGGCCAATCGTTATGAAAAGAAAGTTGACAACTTAACTCAATACTATGGTGAGATGCCTTTAGCCAAGCAGATCAACAACACTCAAAACTTCAAGGGAATAACTTTTCAAAGAAAAAGGTCTTCTGCACAGAATATTCCTAAGGTAACAGCTCCTAATCCCCCCAAAGAAGCAGAAACTAAAGAAATTGTTGATTTAAGTTTTGACTTAGGTAATTGGCTAGCAAATACAAAAGTTCCTGTTCCAGTCCTTGAATTATGCAAAATTCCTGGCCAAAGAGAGAGGCTTTTGAAAATCCTAGACCCTCCAAAGACACTTTATTCCATTAACAAATATCGGTTACAATCTTGGTAGCGTTCTCTTGCAAATTCTCCATATGCAAATTGGGAGCAAGAGACCCTTATTTATACAAAAAATAGAAGCTAAAACCCTTAGTCAGGACTCGGCATCAGAGAGGCACATTGGAGCAATTGAATGAGCTCGGCATGAAGATCTAGAGTTAAAACTGAGTTCAAGATGGTGAGAGTGGGGAGGTGGCCTCCACCTAGGCAAGGCACCCCCACTCCCTTCATTGGGATCTCCACCTATCCAATGAGCATCCTCCACAAGGAAAAACGTGAGCCAGAGGAGAGGAGGCGCAACCATGGATGAAGGAACGAGCTGGCAATTGATTTATTGATGAACTGAACCCTGACTGAGATGTAACTGAGTTGGAGTGATTGGGGGGGGGGGGGGGGGGGGGGGGG